>OY759168.1:11526429-12126429 GCA_963662145.1 Sturmia bella
TTTTGCATGTAACTAAGCGGCCGCTTGATGTTTAGAGACAATGTGGGCCTGGCATTCAATTTTATTTTTATAATTTTGTAAAATATTTTCCTATTTGTGATTATTTTTGATACATGTACATCGATAGCTACGTAAGTTCTGGCGTGGCGTTCTGATTGGGGCCATTACTTTTTATCAAGATAGAAAACGAACCTCAAGCTCGAGTTTATCCAAATAAAATAAAAAAATAAAAAATTATGTAAGATTTCGTAACACTTTCATGAAAAGTGTTTTAAAATAAAAGAAATATTTTAAAATGTAAAAAGTTGCTCTCAAAAAATCCTACAAACAGTATGACTGTAAGTGCAAAGCAAAATTGTACCATCAGCCATGTTCTCACACTCGTCTTTGGTCTTTGAAGTCGCCAAGTGACTCGAAAACGCTAAAACGCTATATTTGGATCTCACGCGCTTTGCCACATGATCAGCTGATTAAAAAAAAAAAAAACAATGGACTGGAAAAATTAGCCAAAGGAAAGAACATGTTATGCAAATTTAATATATTTAAAAAACATGAAAAAATAGTGAAAAAAATCAACTAGTTTGCATACAAAGAGAAAGAAAGCATATCTAATTTTATTTATCATTTTACTGCGAATTAATCAGTTCACTTCAGTGGACTATTGCGATCTCAAGTCGTCCAAGGCTTGGCGTTTGCGATTTATAGAACAGATTAGCTTGCAAATGCAAGCCCCAATCACAAATATAATGCGAGTGTCAGAATATGCCGGTATATTTTTCGTAACAATATAATTATTTTTTAATTTGATTTTAGGATGCTGCAACTGGTTTCTCTGCAGGTTTCTTCTATTCAACTCTACTGATGAACTAAAATTATATAAAATTTGTTTTTTCTTTTTCTTTGCAGTACTTAAGTTTAGTTTTTCTTTAGACAGATGCATCGTACATGAGAATCTACATATATTTATAATTACATACATAAATTCTGTTAAAAAAGCTCTTGGCGCCATTTTGCTATAGACTATATGATTTCTTACATTTGTGTTGTTTTTGTTTTAAACAATTGAAAAAACAAAATATTTCTACTACATGTATGTATGTCTATATTTTTATTATATTTATCATCGTTGGGATAAATATTACATTTTGAAAATTTGAATTTTGTTTTCTTGTTGTTGTAATAAGATTTGGAAAGAAAAAAAAAAACATTTTGTTCTGTTTTAATATTAAAAAATTAATTTGATATTTGCCAAAGCAGCCAACTGAAATGTATTATTGTAGGTTTTTAAAACATGTGTTTTTTGGATAAAATATCTATAAACCTCGAATAATAAGTTCTCTTTTAATGTAAAGTTACCCCGAAATAGTAAGGTTTTTCATCTTTCTTTTTGTTCTGTTCCAGCAAAAGCTAAGAAATAGTTAGTTTGCTTTAAATTTTCACTTTTAATCAAATCACTCAAAATCTTACTCTCACGTTGTTGTAGACTTGACTTAATACTTTGCACATATTTTTTGTTTAGATGTGTAGCTACAAATTTATTTGCTGAAAATCATATTTTTGATTAGAGCGATTTCAAATCAAAAGACAGATGCAAATTCAGCTGTTAAATTTTTTTTTTAGAGATTTGAAGCTGTGACTTCAAAAAATTTGCTTTTTACAGCCAATTTGCACAACGATCTTTTAAGCCATATCGTTTCTTCTGATTTCCCTTTAAAATTGCTACCAAAATCATGTTACATATTCACTACATATGTATCTTGTTTTCATTGTTGTTATTAAAAACTCCTCTCAAGAACAGTTTTTGTCTTTTTCAGGGATTTATAAAAATAGTTAAATAGAAATAAAGGGTCCGCAAAAGTAAAAAAAAAAAAAAACGAAAAAATATCATTCACACAGAAATCGTGTCTAGATCTTTTACTGCCCCACTTGCTTCACTAGACCTTTTGCTGCCATACAAAAATTGACGTCGACAATTAGATGTCAGAAATTTCATGATGTGAATTCCCATTTTTCTCGTCGCATCAATGTCGAAAATGTTGCGTTTCTACACTCCCTCTTGACAACAATTTTTTCGCTTGTTACTACATATTTGACATCTTCTGGGCCTAAAACCTATTGATCAGCTTTAGTAGACTTTGATAGCGAGAAAATATGTACATATGTGTCAAATTTGATATATGTATGGACTTAATGAGACGACAATGATGACAAGTGGCGGAATTTCAATATGTGTACAACAGACCTGTGCAGCAAGTCGCTTTTTGTGTATGTGATTTGAAAACACAAATCTGCGCGATTTGAAACCAGTCAGCTGAGTAACTGACAGTTTGAAATCTCTTTTGATTTGCTCTACTCTTCTCTTCCCCTAAGCCATGATAAATTGCTTAATTGCGTAATAAGTTAATGTGATTTTCTTGTAGAGTTTTGCAGTAAAACTGGCAATTTTGCAAGACAAATTTATTAAACTTTGAAAAAATGTAAGCCCCTTTTTATTATTAGGAATTGTTGCTATCTACTTTTTTGATTTGTGTTGTAATTTTTAGCGCCAACATAAAGAAAACAGCTGTTCGCTTATATTTTCGGAATTTCAAAATCACACCGAACAATACAGAACACAAAAAGTCTCGCGAGTGTTTCTAAAAACACATGCGATTTGAAATCACGTGATTTTCAGAACCGACCTGATACAGACCTATTCTGTAAATTACTTTTCGAGTGATTTGAAATCACTGAAATGATGTTCGGCGTACAAAAATTTTTGCATTTTCGTAATTTGAAACTAGTGATTTGCTTAAAAGCAAAATAAATAAAATACGTTTGTCTGAGTCGAAGAATAGAAAATAATTCAATTATTTTTTTTTTGATCGCTTTTGTTTACTTATGACTCTTTCTCAATAATCTAGAGTAGTACTGATTATTTACAAGATTCTTGGCATTGGTAATCCAAATCCAAATGAAATATATTCTAATAACTACAATTCTTTTTGCAAGAGACGTAATAGAAATTTAACAACTATCGAGAATATAAAACTCAGAAAATCGTGCGATATTTATATCATGTGAAAACACAAGCGACTTAAGATTGTTTGATCTTCGTGACAGGCCTGCTAATTTTAATATATGTACATATGCATATTTTGCTGTCGAAAGTGATTTCAGATTAAAAAATCATAGGCGATTACAAATTATGCGGTTTTCCATATATATTCCAGCGAATTGTGTGATTTACAGACTGCATATTAAAAGATAATTTCGAAATGGACCAGCGTTCTCTTGCACAGATTTTTAAGAGACCTTATTATAACAACAAACGACCTTCGATATTCGCTGAGTATTGAAGATCGATAAACGCATGTAAACTTCATTTTATGAGTTGGTAGCACTGTCGAATATTTCGTTACTCAACGAATTTTATTATCGAATGAAATTTTGCTTTCGACAGAGTCGTGCATAGTAGTAACGTTGTCAGTATTTTCTAGTTTGTTTAGTTTTAAGTAATTAAATAATAAATTTTAGCTTATGTCGGAGAAACTGGTCTCTTTGAGCAAGAAGAATTATCAACTGACAAAAGCAATGTGCACCAAAGATTTTTGTTTTATTTACATACACATGTGTTGAAGTGAATTTCCAAATGGTTGGAAGCATTTCTCACTATATTTGATTCCTATAGCCAATTCCACTAAACTTTCAGCATCAATTTATTGCATTAAATAAATTTGAAAACAATTAAGTTTTAATAATCACTAGGGCTTAGTTGATAAAATTAAATTATTGTGAGTGGACTATATAAGCGGAATTCACAATAGCGTTTGTTTATCGAATGGCCAACTAAGGTTCGTTCGATAACATTTTTCGACGATTATCGAATGTTGTTTATAATAAGGGCCATAGTTTTGCAGGAAGTTGGGTCTCTGGTACGGCAAAGAAACAACTAGCAGAGCAAAAATTTAATCATTTGGGGAATTATCAATTATAGTTAATTTAATTTTAATTAAGTGCAATTTTTCACAAGCCTTTACTTTTTTTGTTTTACCTTTATACCCATATTCATAACAACTATTGAAGGTTCATTACACGTTTATTTGACAAATATTCTGTAGAAATATATCAAATAAGAGCTTAATAAACTTACAATAATTATTATGAATATGGCCTGTAGTGTTTATAAATTATTATTTTTAAATTGTTTTGGCTTATTTTGTTAGTTTCAGTTTCTGTTCGAAAATTATTTGTTTTGTTCTGCGAACACAGCACTTTTTCATGAAATTCCGTTTAGATTTGGGCTGATTGTGTATTCGTAATGTACTTGAAAATATGTAATTATATATGAAATTATTTCTGTTCTAAACTAATAAGAAACTGTACTTTTATTTTCACTTCCATTTCGAAATTTCCTCATAACTTCAATTCTCATTTGTTTGTTCATATCGTGGCCGATCACTTCGTCATTGAGTTGACATTCTATCAGATTTTGCTCGGCCGACGACTGAGTAATCAAAAAAAGTGATGTGACTTGTTTCAAGCACTGCCAGTGCAAAGAGCTTCTGAGGTTTTTATATTTCAAAGCAGTCTTATTTATGGCAATAAAACCAATTATATATTCACTCTTATTGTGGTTGGCAATAAGGGTGAATATGTGACTGAAATTTTAAGGCGTTGTTGTAGTCAATTTTTGACAGTTTTGGCAAAATTTTTCAAAAACGCCAAGCACAATAGGCATGATTACCAATGCCAACCTACTATAGCGATCGAGTCGAAACAATCGTGAGCGTAAGATAAAGCCCGAAAAAGCAATTCTACGCACAAACTTACATATATCAGCCCAATCATGAATAATAATTCCGTGAGAGTTTTTTCTCTTTTCCCATTCCTCTCATTCTGTTGATAAATTCCTTAGGAAATATTTTTTTAACCTTCCCTGTTTTAGCCACATCGAAGGGGAAAAATAGTCGGCGGAGGCAAAAAATAGGTATTTTAAAAACATGTTTTTTGTTTTTGCCTATAAAAAAAAATTTCGATATCACCAACTTTTATTTTTTTTGTTTCTCAGGTAATTTATGATTGGAGGAATTGTTTCTTGAGAAACGTATTTTGATTAGGAATAAAATTCCTTGAGAGTATTCATGATTCTGCTGTATATCTACTTTTAATTTGATTCTACAGAATTGATACAAAAAATTATAAATTTGCAAACAATTGCAACATCAGCGTCTGCAGCCAATGAAAACTTAATAGTAAAATTAAAAAGAAATTAAATCACACCACATTTTTGATTGTGTCATTCCCATGAATAAAAATAACAGATTTTTTAAAAAGTCAATTAAATTTTGAAGTGAGTACAATCCAAACTAAAAAGCTGTATTACCCCAATTCATATGTATATGCTTGAGAGCATATGGAAGCATATATAACCAGACTGTAATTCCAGACAGTTGATACCTAACAATTGTACAGCAGACGTTCTGCTCATGCATGTTCTGTTCCATAACAGCTGATGCTGCCACGATCCCTGTAACGATTGACAACTGAACTCCGCTGAGTTAAGCAAGCGATTGACAAGATTTCAATAGAAAAAAAACAAGGTAATAATTTTATAGCACTTGCTATAAACATATAATTTTACAAAACTATTTCCTTGAAATCGAAGTTAATCTGTTTATTTAATTATTTAATCTTAGAATTTTTTTAATCTTAAAAATCCTAATCTTTTCCTTTCATTTTTTTATTTTGTTTATTTATGTATAGTTTATTAATTATATATGTATGTATAAGTATATTTAAAGATTCCCTTTTTGTGTTGATTGTTTGTTAAAAATATATTGAGTACATAAAAGTAATAAATAATTTTTGTATTCTTGGTAGGTTTCTTTCTTTTTTCTTTTCTTTTGTTTTTTTTTTTCAGTTTTAAACGAAACACAGTTTGATTGGTTTTGGTTGTTGTGTTTTTTTTTAAAGTTATTTCAAATAGTTTTCTCTTGTTGGATTTTTAGTTTAATACACGTTTAAAAACATTTCCTATAACAATAATCGTATATATTTTAATATATTTTTATTTTTGTAGATTTCAAACTTGTAGCATTTGTTGGCGGGTATGATGATGATGTGATAAAGTCGTGATTGATTTGTCCATTAAATTTGTTGGCCTGGCGAAGTTTTTCCATAGAACAGCTGCTGGCGTTGAATGCAATTGTATGGGAAAAGAGCTTTGTCAAAGAAAACTTATGGCAAAATTGTTGTAAACGGGATTTTATTTCAACTGACCATAAAAACCTGAAGGTAGAGCACACCTATTCATAATATATTGATTAAATTGTCACAGAAACAACGATTTAATTTTCCAAAGATTTAATTTATCAAATTTTGTAGCTGCATATATAGAGACATTGCTTGAAAGGCCTACAAAGCAAATGATATTGGGCAGAGTAGGTAGGTGTCTCTAGAAAAAGCGGAAATGTCATGAGCTATTTATTAAAAAGAGCAACAAAACAAACAAAAACTTTAATACATCAAAAAGTGCCAACATTTCCGAAAATTTAATTATTTTTTTTTGAGCAATGCAAAAATATCAAGTTATTTTTAAAAGCAAAGAGGTTACAGGGAAATATACATACAATGATGACCGACTTTGCTTTACGGCAACCTCAAATCCGAGAAATTCATTGGTTTGCTAGTAACTTTCTTCCATTGAAGCCATACAAAATATGTTTATTACTGTCACTCAATCTCTCAATAAAAAATTTGTGAAATGTAATTCATCGGCCTTCCGAATGGCGGTTTTGGTGCCACTGAAAACTGTTTTCACTTTTGAGAAGCAGCTCTGTAGATATAAAAATTTTTTTAAAAGGATTAGCAAACTGCTCCCTGACCGGTCACACATACTATAAATGTTTAATCTATACTATCCCACTAATTGAGCACACTTGCCAGATCGTAGCATTGCATGGGGTAGTGAAGAAGCCGTTCCAGTTATCAAATGATAGATTCACCTACAATATTTGTGAAGTGAGCCTTTAGTACATATAGAATAAATATGTTTTTTGTGATTGAAGCGGTCCTAAAGCAATATTACAAAGAACCAAAACATATTTTACAACAAATTGTTCATATAAAATTTATTTGAGCAACATTTTATTTTTTATGAATACCGGTGTTAGAAGTGTTTTATGTTTTTAAGTTTTCAGCCTGTCCCTATGCCGCCAAAATTGCAAAACAGTTTTTTTACGCTTCAATTATGACTATTGCAAATTTAATGTTTTATTTTTTAAACTGCGATTATGGTTTACAACTGTTGTAGGAAGTGTTGTCAAAAACTTACCACGCCTAATTAGGTATTGGCTTGTTGATGTTGCAAGTTATACGAAACAAAAAATTGGAAAAATTTTTAAGTGTGCATATGAAATATGTTTTGGAAAAATGGAAAAAACCATTAATTATATTACAATAAATTGTAATAATTTTTGATTCCAAAAGAATTTTGCTTGGTCTCCGCTGGTTGCAATATATCTAAACTTTAAAGTCTACTATTTTGTTTCTTTTATTATCATAAACAAAACTATAGACGTTAACATCAGTGGTTATGCCTTTACATCTAATCAATCTTTTTATGTTTACCAACGCAATTCCACCTGGTTGCCGCCGCACTATTACAAAAAATACTATACCAAGGCAGATTCATTACCAGATGCATACATTCGAATTTATCGCACAACACATACACAAACTAACACCTGCTTTTATTAGTGTAAAGTGATTTTTGTTGTCAAACTCTAAATATTTGCTAGACAGTTCAAGGGCCATTTACACCAAGCCTGATTGTATTTTAATTGGAACTTTAACTGCCAGTTAGACAAATCGTTAAGCGGCAGTTTAAAAGTCTCTGTTAGCCAAAGTAGCAGTTAGTTGATTATTTTTTTTAACAAGGACATAATTTTAGATTGTGACAAGGGCCCTAAAATTTACCATTGTGCTTTAAACGCTTTGAAAATAAAACAAATTTTATCACAAAATTTTTCTGCCACCAGAAGTCTTTAGAAAAAAATGGCAACAATTTTTTCGGAAACGAAGAGAAATCAAATTGACATGTACGAGATATTTGATGTAAGAAAGAAAACCGAATTCGCCTTTTACTATACCAAAAAAAATCTGCTTTGATAGTAGAACTTGACAATGAAATGCCAAAACTTATTGGTTTTTATGGGTGCTTGTGTAATGAAAGCAACATACGAGTGGATCTTTGCAGTAGAGTTGCCTTACTTGGCAGTTATTTTGCTTGAACGTACGTATGTATTTTTGACTAGGTTTTTGCAAGAGAAAACCCCCTGTGTAAAATCTTCTTGCTATGTCCAATTCTGAATTCGCCTTGATAGCTCTGCTCATTCACTCTCACAGCAGGGAAGATGGCTAGTAAGCATTTTTAACATAACAAGATTAAAAAAACATAAAGCAAAAGATAGTCACCTGAGCTGAACAATTTACCTTGTTTAATCCGCCTTGGTATGCTCTACAATTAAAAAAAAAAAACAACTCTGTAACGTACACAACATCAAATTGTTGTAAAACATAATTGAAGAAAAGCTGCACGTTGTGTTGTAGATGAAATAAGCCAACGCTTGGGTGTTGTAAGCCATAATCAGGGTCCAAGCCAGATTCAGACCAGGTAGGTGCATTAGAATTCGCCGCACAACACACAAAAACACGCCCTTTTCTTAGTGTAAAGTGATTCTTCTTGTCCCTCTTCTACCACCAAAAATGTTTAGAATCAAATGCAATGAACTTTTTTGTAAGCAAAGAAAACAAATTTGACATTTAAGAGCTTTTCAATGCAAAACGCCAAAAATAATCACCTGTGCTACCAAGTTCACCCTATATGAATTCGCCTTGACCAGGATAAACGCGAATTAAACTGGTTGTAATTGACAGCTTAGATGATTATTTCTCTCCTCCCCCGTTTTTTATTTTTGCTGTGTCAAAATTATTTTTCTTTTATTTGCAAGCCGTTTGCGCCGCTATGAAAGCGACTTCAGATTTTGACATAACAAGTTTTGCACTAAAAAAATTATAATTCTTTCGCTTGCAAGCATCTAAGGCGAACTTGGTAGCACAGGTGACAATTTATTGCTTATTGCATCGCAAATCTCTTACATGTCAATTTTTTTTTCTGTTTGCTTGCAAAAAAGATGGTGCATTTTGATATTAAAAATTTTTGGTGGTAGAAAAATTTTGTGACTATAATTTTTTTTATTTTTGTAGTGTTCAAATCACAAATATAACTTTCAAAATGTTTAGCGAATATTTAGACCCTGACAAGAAAAATCACTTTACACTAACAAAAGCATATGTTTGTTTGTGTGTTGTGCGGCGAATTCTAATGCACCCACCTGGTCTACATCAGCCTTGGTTTAATTCACCTTGGTCGGAACATTAACTAAATGTAGTCAGCTGTAAATGCGATTTCCTAAGAGATGTTACAAAAATTCGAATGCAATTTTCACCAAAACAGTTTCGCATTTAAGCAACAAACTCCTAATTACGCTTTCTTTTCTACAATAAATGTTAAATTTTCTATTTTGTTTTTCAAAGAAAATTCAGAGGAGCATTGTTTTCCCAATTAGTTTTACTTATTTGTCGACATTACGATATGTATTTCGATCTTAATTGAAATTTAAGGAAAAAGTTACAAAATAACTGTATAGTTTTTTTCCAGCATAATGTAGAAGGCATAAGAAATCGAAACTTAATTGGCGAGCGTTGTAGTAAGGCCAGTCATAATCGATTATAAAGCTGACGAAAAACAGCTGAAGTCAGTGAGAACAAAATGGTTTATGGGTACCTCAGGTGTGGCCAGCCGACTTAAAACTTCTTACATTTCTGCCTCAAAGTACATATATGTATATGTATGACCGATATTTCGACTCAATTCTTTTTCGGTCTTCTTCAACAAAGCTGTTTTTCTTTGGCTGCTTAATGTCGTCGGTTTGTATGTATGTATATGCAGCTTTTAGAGCTGCATTTCAGTTTCATTTCTATTCAGAAGAGCTGATGGTATCGCTTATGGTCACCATGCTTATCCGGTTGTTTTGCTGACTTCTGAGTCCATTAGCATTTTTGTTTATTTAAATTATTTCTGTTTTGCATGTTTAAATGTTTATTAAAATGTGCGATAGCTGGTTTTTTGTTTGATTTTATTTTTAATAAGTTTTTTTTTAATTTTTTTATATTTAATATAATTATATAATATTTGTTCATATCCTAAATTTAAGTTCACATCCAATAGTAAGAGATTTTTTTTTTTTATAAAAAGGAAAAGAAAACAAACTTTAGCCTTAAATTATTCTTATTTGTTTCTGAGAATTAGAAATTTCACATTCTTTTTTGTTCCTTTCTCTGTTCAAGCCTTCTAAGAAAAGTATGTTTTATGTTAATAACGTGTAATAAAAAATCAAGACATAAGAGTTTAAATAAGAAATAGAAAATTTTAAGTGCATTATACATATATAAAGTATTAAATAAAAGTTAAATGATATAAAATAAAATTGATATACTTGAAGATTTTGTACTGAATCTTTGTGCGTATCTGTATCACAACGGGACTTTTCTAGGACCCAAGTGGGCCGGTTTCACTACCGGTAGCGCGCTTAACATTGTGCGTATCTGAATTGAGAAAAATAGCTTATGCTAGATATAAACTAAAAATGAAATTGTAAAATGTGCATGAGAGGCACATAAGTTCAGCATTAGCCAGCGTTTCAGTTCTGAGTTATAGATCTGCATTAGATATCCATCAAGGACAGAGATGACGCAGCTTGAATTAACAAGGTAGCAGCACTCCATACAACAGTATCCTGATGTGAAGTCAATGAAATGTCTTCGAGTACATACAAAAACGCAGCCACCGCCTGAAGGACCCCCAAGAGAAACTTGGGAAACTGAAAGATGCGAAGAATTTCCATATTCTACCTACTGCCGCCACAACTATCGCTTCATACTGTAATCCTTCGTATAAGAACTACGGAGGAGATAACAATATGGCGGAGCATATGGCAAGACATTTGGAGTCTACAGTAACTACATATCTACGGTCGCAAATGGACAACGGATGCTGCGCTAACGTACATAGCATCCATGCGATGCCTACTCCAGAAGAAAAGTTTGTCATGATCAGAGTTATGCGTAATAATTTAGGAACAGATCTCTAATCCACAAACACACACTGGCTAATGCGGAACATTTTAAAATTTGATTTCCAGTTTATATGTAGAGTAAAAGTTATTTTTTTTTTTTTTTATCAATTCAGACATGTACAAAGTAGCAGTGCAAAATCTTCATCTAAAATAAAATTGTATAAAATTAAAAAAAAAAAAAAAGATATTTAACAAAACAAAAAAGTTACAGTGACAAATAGGATTTTATTAAACTTGTCTTCTTTTTTGCTAATACTTCTTCCGTTTTGTTGCAATTCCTAATAATGATCTCAAAATATAATAAAAAGAAGTGAAGTAACACGAGGGACATGGTGGGGAATTAAAGGCTTTTTGAAGGGGGAGGGGGTTTTGGGTGGGGTTTAGGGAAAAGCTAAAATGTTTGAGTAAACGTTTAATTTTAATCATTAATGTTAAATTGTATGCTTAAGTTGATTGATTTTGTTCTGGTAATAACTATTGATTTTTTTACAATACAATTTGTTTTGCAGTAGCACATTTTCCACTACACGCAGTAATGTTTTAATTTCTCGGTTTGTTTTAAAACTTAAAATTACTTAAAATTTGAATAAATTTACTTAACGCCCGGTACGTGATCAATTTTAAAAATTGTTCATATCCTTAAAAACGTAAATGTTTGTTGGCTTCTTGATTTGCATCGTTTTTAACCTCTCTGCAGTTTAGTTTCGCAAACTGTTGCGAATTTTGCTGTTGCATTTCATCGTTTTCTTAGATTTTTTCTTCTTCTGCTTTTTAAATTATTTTTTAGTATTATATACTATAAAATATGCTGCCTTTTTATTTTATATTTATAAATATATATGTATATATATATGAATTTTGTTTGTTAAATTATTTATAAATCTTAAATCTCTTTGCAAGATTTATGCGGGTAATAAAAGATTTTTAGTTGTATATAAATAATAGTGTGGTTGTTGCTGTTGTTGGTGGTTGTTTGAGTTGTGGTATTGTTGTTGTTGCTGTTGTTGTTGTTGGTGGTGGTTAAGGTGAAATTGATGATGTAAATTATTACTGGTTCAGATGTTTGATTTTGAAAAACTAACACGTAAATGATTTGATTCCGACAACTGATGATTGTGCATTTTGATTAAAGCCAAAACGGCCTCCTCAACAGACGAAAGTTGCAACAGAGCCATTTTACGATCCTTACTGTAAATTGTGTAACATCGGCCGTAAGGAAGAAAAAGTGATATTAATAAACAATTGAAATACGAATACTTTTGAAAAAAAAAAAACATCAATAAATAAATCACAATATCTTACGGGAAAAATTTAAAAGCTTTGACTTCGAAACTATTAGTCGTGAAGGCTTCTTTGATATCCTCCTCAGTACAAGATGTTCTGCAAAGAAAATGTAAAAGAAATCGATTTAATCAAATTCATCAATAATGTTTATGACTAAATTCATAGGAAATGGAAGTGATATTCATGCTGACTCTTTTTTTTTTTTGTCCTTATATGGGATGTGGTTGACATTTTGAGCAGGATTCAAGTTGTAAATGGCGACAAGGAGGTAACAAAACGTAAAAGAGAATTTAAAGCTCAATAGGCTTCTGCAAGCTTTTGGCAAAATTAATTATAGCGAATGATTTTTTTTTTCTTTGTGGCAGCATTGGGCTGTAATATAGACATAAATCGAAGAAGGCAATAAAAAAATAAGTAAATAAAAGTGAGATTTTCGCCTACTATAGACGAGATAAGAATGGCGGACTTTACTCGCAAAACTCCGTTCTAAACGTTGATCAAACAACTATTACTTATAAAAGTAAACATTTTCTCAAAGTAAAATTTTTAAATAATTAAATTAATTTTTTTTACTAACTATATTGAAAGAAAAACTGTAACTATTTTTTTTTCGTTAGTGCTACGGTTTTGGACCAACGTAATTTGTCATTCAGATTACGAAACTTTTTTCGTTAATTGTTCGTTGGCGCCATAAAGTTTAAAAATGGAAAACAAATTTTATAAATTTTTTTATTTTAGGCATATTTTTTTCTATTTATTTTTTAAATTTAGCTTAGTAAAAAGGTCGTACTGAAAAGTCTACCGTTTATCTCTGGGGGGAATTGAACTCAGTCATCGTAACAATTATAATAAAAAAAAAAAATGGAACAACAAACAATTTAAATAGACAGTTGATTATGAAATAGATCATTGTTTTTTTTTTTTTTTTACAAATTTAGCATGATTTTTAACCAAAATTGTTTTCGTGCTCATTTTTGTTATTATACAGCCTTTACGCACTAAAAAACACATACCGTCTAATTCATAAAAATTATAACAGGTTTATAACCTGTTATATAAAAATTATAACAGGTTTTAATTATAACAGATCAAAATTAATTTTAGTTAAGACAACAAATTTTCTAATGAAATATGACAAATTATTTGATCTGTGTACAGCATGTGTGCGTTAGTTAAAAGTAGGACTTGATCGAGCAGATAAACTATTTTGCATTATTACAACTTCCCTTTAACCAAAAAAAGTTAATATTGTTAATAAATTTTAAATTAAAAAAAAAAACGATCTGAAGCTGCATAAGTTAGTTTCTTCAAAAATGAAAAATATAAATATAAATTATATATGTATTAATTCAGGTCCAAAAATGAACCTTTTCAAAAAATATTTGCTGTATTTTTCAGCTGTCTACATGCCGACGACATTTCGTTGGTGCTAATCAACTCATTAGTAGACTTGAAAAATTCTTAAAAGTTTGTTTGAAACTTAACTACTTATTTCATAATTCCCATGAACAGAATGAGAATCAGAAATGTTCAAACAAACCTTTAACACAGCAAACATTTCTTTTTTCGTTTTGCAACACTTCTACTTTTCTTTGCAACATTCTCTTATTTGAAAGATTTTCCATACAAATATGTCAAATAACAGTCTTATAAGCCTGTTGTAATTTTTATGAATAAGGGGGATAAAATTCTTTGTTATGTTTGGCCCAGTTGTGATTCAAACAAAAGGGCGTTACTGGCGCACTAAATTTATGTAGATGTGTGAGTTGCATCCCGTTGAAAGTATGCACAAGTTTTGATTAAGAGAGCATGATTAAATTAATAATGAATTATTAATAGAAAAATGTAACGACGATGTTTCATTCAGAGAAACATTACTCTTTTTAACGAAAATATTTAAATAAGTACCAATTACTTTGAAAACGAATAGGGCCCTATTTCGATCTTCGAACATCGTCGAAAAAATGTATCTAATGAATTTTAGATTAGTATAATGGCATCATTTGATAAGCTTACGCTATTGTGAGCTGACAATAGTTAGATTTTGTCAACTGAAAATTTATCTTTTTAACATTTCTAAAAGTAAAAAGTTTTTTGTATGCAAATTTATTTAAAAGAAAAAATTTGGTATTGTTTACGATCGAGTTATGGCTCGACGATTCGTCAGGTAATGGATGTGTATTAGAATTGCCTAGAAAGGATGCGTTGATGTCTTTTTACACGTGAAACAGTATGCTCCCCTTTTAAGAATTTTTCAAGTCTACTGATGAGTTATTAGCACCAACGAAATGTCGTCGGCATATAGACAGCTGAAAAAGGCAGAAAACATTTTTAAAAAATATTATTATTATTTTCTTGAGCTAAAGGTCTTTTTCATTATATTTATTATTTATTCGAATATTCTTGAAAGGCTATAAACAAAATCATAAAAAATTCTTGGAAATATTGTTTTATTTATATACTGTGGCAATGTGAATATTTTTTTTAAATTCAAAAAAAATTGTTTTTTCTCTGACTGAAATCACATAAAATTTTACATTTGGTTTTCTTCGACCCTTTTTTTATATTTAATATTATTGTTTCCTTGCGCCAAGTTCTTTTTGTGTTATAAGTGTATATATTTTTTTAATTTATTCGAATATTTTTCTCGAAGGGGGGCGCTTCGGCTAGTTTCTTCAGGACAATAATATTATCCGAAGGAGAGCGAAATATCGACAAAAATATTCGAATAAATTAAAAATATATATACACTTATAATCAAAAAAATACCTTTAGCTCAAGAAAAAAAAATAATACTAAATATAAAAAAGGGGTTGAAGAAAACCAAAACTAAAATTTGATGTTCATGTTTCAGTCAGCGAAAATTTTTGTTTGTTTTAATTTAAATAAAATATACAAATATGAACTAAATTGTTTATTTGCTTTAAGAGCCAATTGAAATTGAAATTGAAAAATACAACAAATATTTTTTGAAAAGGTTCATTTTTGGACCTGAATTAATAAATAAAATATATTAATTATGGTGCAAAAATTAACCTTTTCAAAATGTTTTCTGTCTTTTGCAGCTGTCTATATGCCGACGATATTTCGTTGCTGCTAATTAACTCATCAGTAGAATTGAAAAATTCTTAAAAGTTTGTTTGAAACTTAACTACTTATTGCCTGGTAAATTGGCTACTGAGAGAAAAAAGCACCTAATAAAGTAGAACAAAATCAATAAGATATGTCTATGGTTTTTTTCAAGAAGGATTCCTTATTATTTTAAATGGGAAAACCTTATTGAAAAAACACCAATTAATGAAATTAAAAAGATTATTTACGTGTGTTTATATAGGAAACTAATAAAACCAATAGGGAAAACTTAATAGGATAACCTAATAAAATCAATAAGAAATCCTTATTGTATACAAGAAAACTTAATAGAATAAATAAGTTCTTCTCTGTAGATTTTTTTTTGGTACCATGAAAATCGGAAACTGAGTAAAAACAAACGTGAGTAACAAGTTTTCTTCTTGGTTTTATGTGTTTTTCTTGTTGAGACAATTAATAAGATTTGCAACATGGAAATAATGAGAAATACCCATAGAAAAATCTTCTTCTCTCTCTGCTGGGATACCCCTCAGCCTAAAAACGTTTTAAAGAGAAAATCTTATTGAATCTATTAGGAAGTTTTCGCTCTGTGTAAGCACGCTGCCAGTGAAGGTACTGAAGCCGCAACCAAATATACTAGCTCCAAATAAATTACCAACGAATATGTCCATTTTCTTTCAAACAAAACAAAAAAGTTCATATTTGAATATTTAAAGGAAAAAATATTTACATTAAGACAGCACATAAATGAAACAATAATTCGAAGAATTTTTTATTATTTTAATTACAACTTTTCAAAGTAAGATTTAGCAGAAAGCATTCTGCACATCATTCCAATTACTGGCTCATTCGAATTAGAAAAAAAATTAAAATTTGATTTTACATTAGGAATACTTCTTTGCATTCAACTACTTTTGGCATATGACCGTAGATTTTTAATAATTTTTATACCTGCCAAATTTGTGTGTTTTTTCCAGTCCGTAGCGTAACTTATCACAGGCCAGCCATAAGATTATAGATGAGTCGTATCAGTTACGTTTCAAAAAATATTAGTCTAAATTATTTCGTGGGAGTCTGGGTGGTACTATGTACGTCAACATTTTTAATATTTGCTTATTTGTGTTTACATACAGACATATGTTCAAATGTTGGATATTAAATTTGTCACAATACACACTAATTAGGTTTCATTCTTTCTGTTATTGTGAATAAAAACAATTAGAATAAACAATTAGACAAAGTTATGAATTGAATAGATTACGCGGATATAGCTTAAAAGGTTTAACACTGACACCCGTACACCGTTTAACAGCCAGTAATAATAAAAATGTCAGCTTCGAGTTCTCTGAGTTGTGGATTTCCAGGGCGACATGTTTTGTGTGAATTTGTTCTCACTGCCGGCAGATGGCTTTTGAGAAGGGAAAAGCCTGAAAGCTAACATATGTGCATAAAACACTTTTAACAGAAATATAGTCTTGCTAAAATTTTTATACTTTATTTATTAGATAATAGCGGCAAAAGAGGTTGGAGTGGAAGAGAGAGAGAGAGAGGGAGCACCACATTGAGCTTAAATAATAAAATTGAATTTTATTCATATAAAACTCAAGTCTTATTAAAAAGTATAATCAGTTTCGCTTAGTTCCAATAGTGTGAAATTGTATAGTGGTCCAGAAAATAGAAACATGATCAAGCTAAACAGCTGGGTTGAATCGCTTCGAAGCTGCTTTCTTATCTTATTACAAATTTCCTTATCTCTAGCTGATGACCATGATGGACGCATTGTGGGCGGTGTCAATGCCAACATTGAAGATGCTCCATATTTGGTACAACTAAGAAGCAATGATTTCATTTTCTGTTCTGGCGCTTTAGTGTCAGAATATTATGTCATCTCTGCTGCCCATTGTTTTAACAAACGTCCAGTAAAATTTACTGTTGTGGGAGGCGCTACAAAAATTTACAAAGATCCCGGTAGCGTCCGATCACATGTAAGCGCTTACGTCATTCCCAAGGACTACAACCAAACAACATACGACAAGGATCTGGCCATTATCAAATTAAAACAACCTATGGTAGGAGCCTTAGTTAAACCAATCAGTATGGATTGTGAACCGTTGAAAGCTGGCAATGAGGTAAAACTTTTTGGTTGGGGCAAAAGAGGCGAAAACGACACATCTATTCCAACACAACTGCAAACTGTTACGGTTAAACTTGTTGAGTACAAATGGTGTAAAGTACTTTATTTTAGAAACAGAACCATAACAAACAGAATGTTTTGCGCTCAAGACAGAGGAAAGGATGCTTGCAGTGGCGATTCGGGCGGTCCAGCAGTTGTGAAAAATAAACTCTGTGGTGTAGTTTCTTGGGGACTCGGTTGTGCACGGGACAAATTTCCCGGTGTCTATACTAATTTAAGAAAATTTTCCGGATTTGTGCAGAGAGCTATGGGATTATTAGCGGCATATTAAATGTTTTTGATATTATTGCAATAAATAGAAAAATTGAAATTACCCGAGTTTTTTTAAGCTTCTTAGAACAGACGACAATTTAAAAAAAGGAAAGGTATTACCTTTATTATTAAGAAAACTGTTGAGAAAACAAAATAATATAAAAAAACACGATCTATTTTAAAAGAGATAAGTAGAGTATTTGTCCCGAATTTGGTAACTTCTGCTGTGAAAGCTGGCATGTTTTCACTCAGCTTTGTTTCTTTTCTGGCTGTGATTTTGAAACAATACGAAAAATGAGAGTAAATGAGTCCTGTTGGCAACACTTTCTTACAGTGAGCAATAGTAACTTTTTGTATTCAAGTTAGAAAAATCTATGACTATTAGTTTTTTATTAACGCCAATTTTTAATTTATGGGAAATTGGAATTGGAATTTATATTTCAGAAAAATTTGCTTTCAAGAGTTATAATTTAAGAAAGCTGTGCCTTTGTGTTGGTTTGCATATTTTACTTGTTATCGAATTTTTTGAGCCTAATTTATTGAGGCAACTAACTAAAAGAAACTTTGTAGTAAATACATTCCACATTGGTAAGCAAAAAGAAAACTTCACACCTCCCTAAACTGCTTCATTGGATATTAATCATGCCGACCATAGATATACATATGAATTTTAAATGAAATTTATTTTACCAATGAACAAAGTGCATCTTCCCTCGCTTACGATGGTGTACTTGTTTCAGCCAGTGATTGAAATAATTTTGCACGTATTAATCTTCTTCTCAGGGTAAATACTCTTTGCATTCTCATAAGCGAGAGAGAATGCATTATATATTTTAGAAATGATATTTATGGTGGTTTATATAAGCTAATAACACTGTGCTGGTTGAAAAAACCGACAGAATGGGCACCCAGTGATTTGCAAAACACAATTATTAACAAAATATAAAATTGTACGGGTATATTTTTTTTAACTAATTCTGCGTGTTTCATATAGAAACTATAGAAAAGTCAATGTTGAATTTGTTAGTTACGGAATTTTGCCTTTTGGGTATCGATATTTAAGTTGTTTTCTACTTCCGACAGTTAAAATAGCTTTATTTTGATGAGCAAACAAAAGGCTTCTTAAATACTACTTTCATTTAATAAAAAAAAAATTTTTTTTTAAGTTTTGGAGTTTTCGTCTGGTGACTGTTTGAAAATGCAATTTTTTCTGAATAACTTCCAACCGATCGGTTGTGCACAGATTTTAGTCATTTAAGGCTTCTTTTGTTTGAAACTTTATGTGTTATGAACAAGTAAAAATTCATCAGCATAAATTTATTTTTAGATTCTTTATGCTGTTTCAAAGAACAAAAAATTTCGAACTTTTGCAAAATATTGTATTTTCTAAACTGCTAAACCTATTAAAATTATTTTTACAATTATTGCAAGATAAATTATTCGGTTTTCGTGCTCTTTCCAAGATTTTAAATCGTTTTTGAGTTAAGGGAATATATGTTGTCCTACCTCCTCCATTTTTAAAATAACGGTATATCGCAAAAACAAGAGCTAACCTAAAAAACGGTTAGCACCACTGAATTCAGCGCACAAATTTGGTTTGGTCACTGGGTGCCCCCGTCTGTAGGAAAAAAAAAAGTTTAAAATTCAAGCACAGTGTTATCTCAGAAAGAAAATTATATAATTTAGTATAAACAAAATAGCCATTTATCAGAATGGAAAGCTGATTCGTAATAAATGGGTGTAATGAAATCTCATCTTTCTTATATTACTTTGGAAATAAGCAAACCGTATAGATTTTAATTAATATGGTCCGAATTCGTCCATGAAAAATTTTAGAAAGCGAAAAATTAGAGCAACAAAAGTTTTCGTAATGAGGGATATCGAAAGAAATGGAGTAACAATGAAAGTCGTTCACCAGAACTATTTCTTACAGTATCTTCAAAATTTAAAACATCTAGTAAACTAGATCGGGTCCTGGATATTTTTTTCATTTTACATCAGCAAAGTTACTGCTTAGCTTCTCGCAAGATTTGACGCCACATTAGAGCAAACACATGGTGTATGAAAATACGAAAAAGAGAATAAAGTGGTAATAAGAAAAATACGTTTGAACAAATGTTCTTCTATTAGAATAAATATACGAATTTTTGACACAATAACTTACGCTAATAATACAAATAGACAAATAACTCTCTTGCGTAAACTGCTATATGTGTTATTGCTAAGAATCAAACTTATAATGTCAGGGCCCGTAAAAACAGTTAGTAGATTATTCTAAATAAATTAAAGTGTGCTTTAATAGCGCATTTACATCTACGCCTTAAACAGATTATAAGTTGTTTATCGTGATAAGCTATTTGGAGAAACTTGTTTATCCATATAAATCAAAAACAAGTTTTTAACTAGTTGTTGAGATAAATTGATTGATAACAACCAGTTTTTGCAAATGAGACTCTATTTTTTATGTTTGACATAGATGGGCATTTTTCAGTATCAGTACTTTTTCTGTATTTTATTTTTTTACTGATTACTGGAAAAAAAACAGTATTCAGTAAATTTTACTGATTATTGAAAAAAAAAACAGCATTCAGTAAATTTTACTGATTATGGAAAATAAAATAAATATTCAGTAAACTTTACTGGTTACTGAAAAAAAAAACAGTATTCAGTAAATTTTACTGATTATTGAAAAAAAAGTCAGTATTCAGTAAAAAGTACTGATTGCTGAAAATAAGATCAGAATTCAGTAAATTTTACTGATTTGTGTAAAAAAATGCAGTAATCTGTAAATGACTGATAGTAGATATTGCACACTTACATGAATACTGGCATAACTGAAAAAACAAAATTTCGTGAAAAATTGCTTTAAAAGTTTAACGTGTTTTTATTTTTTTAAATTATCTAAAAAGGTAAAGTGTTATTGGGAAAATAAAAAGTGATTTGCATAGATGAGAGACTTAAACACCAACTTGTAGACCAATACTAAAGCAAACTATATGCTGTTTGCTTTCCTCAGCACAAGCATCTCAAAATTGTTATCGCTTAGGTTTTGTCTTCTGGAGCGATTCACAATTCCAGCGAAAGAAAACAGTCGTTCTACAGGTGCTGATTTACAGATTACTGTATTTTTTTACACAAATCAGTAAAATTTACTGAATTCTGATCTTATTTTCAGCAACCAGTACTTTTTACTGAATACTGACTTTTTTTTCAATAATCAGTAAAATTTACTGAATACTGTTTTTTTCTTCAGTAAACAGTAAAGTTTACTGAATACTGAATTTTTTTTCAATAATCAGTAAAATTTACTGAATATTGATTTCTCTTTTCAGTAACCAGTAAAATTTACTGAATACTGATTTTTTTTCCAGTAATCAGTACTTTTTACTGATTACTGAAACACGTAATGCAGTAAAAAAGTAATGCAGTATGCCCATGTATGATGTTTGACATAGAAAAAGAAAACAATAAAAAGGAAAATAAAACGGAAAAAAATATTTTAAAATTAAATAATTTAAAAACTGCCACAAATCTTTATGTTACTAAAATACATAAAATTTAGGCAGGGATGATGAAAATAAGAGGTGCTTCTTTATTTTCCACGCTAAATAATTAATTTTATATTGAGTTTTATTCAAGTAGTATGAAAAATACATAAATATTTTTTTCTGGAAAAACCTCCATATTACTATTTTATTTTTTATATTTTATATATATTGTAAATTACCAAACAAAATGAAGTAAACTGTCTAAAATGCTAGTGTAAATGGTATAGTTTATGAAACTAGCTTATGATCATAAATTTCTAGTGTAAATGTACTATAAGACTACTAGAGTAAACTTTTTTCAAAAATCGTTACTTATATACATATTTGTTAGTCAGCTTTAAATGTGAGACCAGCTAAACCTGTGTATAACTCATTCAACTACACCATAAGATCACAAAAAAAAAAAAAAAGAACGAACGTTTTATAACAAAATTTTATTTCACGGCCGCAACAAAAAATGACTCTTTTTCTAAGCAATTCATCTGGCTTTTTCATTTTTACGTTAAAACTTTCAGCTGGAGTTTTGTTTTCGTTCACAAAATAACTACATATTAGACAAGAACTTTTTTTTTTTTTTTATAGAATTTGTTCGGTCCCTGTCTATAATACGTCGACAAGGCTAGAAACTGCGTACTAAGAGCAGTCAGTTTCTTTTGCTGCTTAAAAAAATTTTTTTTTAATTAAAACACAAACATTTTACAGAAATATTATCAGTCTGAATCGTTATCTAGACTACTGAAGTTCTCTAACGAATTCTTATTTGGAAAATGGTTAATTTAAACGGAGTTATTAAGCTGTTCCTAAGCAGTTATCTGATATTTCTGCAAGTATCAGCAGCTTTAGCTACAAGCGATGGCCGTATAGTGGGTGGTGAAGCTACAAACATTGAAAAATGGCCGTTTCTATTACAACTGAAGGACAATGACAATTTGTTGTGTGGTGCCACTTTGGTAACGAAATATCATGCTGTCACTGCGGCACATTGTTTGATTAACAAACCAAAACATTTGCACGTAGTTGGCGGTGCAACGAAAATCACCGATGGCGGAACTGCCAGATCTAAAATTGTCAGGCACATTGTACATCCATCCTTCACCAAAAAAGGATATGATATGGATGTGGCGGTACTCAGATTAGAAAAACCTCTGATAGGAGCAAATATTGCTCGCATATCATACAATTGCACACAAGACTGGAAGGTTGGTCAAAAAGTTACACTCCTCGGCTGGGGCCTACTCGACGATGAGACCGAAGAAGTTCCCACAGATTTACAAACGGTTGATGTAAGAGTTATAGATAAAAAATTGTGTGCTCGAAAATATCGATTCCAGAGAAAATTAAGTGAATCAATGGAGTGCGCAGCCGCAGAGCATAAGGATGCATGTAGCGGTGATTCCGGTGGTCCAGGCTTGATGGGCGGTCAGTTTTGTGCAGTTGTTTCATACGGAATTGGTTGTGCTGATTCAGATTTTCCCGGTGTTTATACTAAAATAAGTGCTGTTCGTGAATTTATAAACAAGAGCATTAAAAAATTGGGATGAATCGATTTAGTAAATATTTCTTGTGAAATATTTTTAGGCAGTGAAATAAAATTAATAAAAGAAACTATGATTTGTTTCGAATTTTCAAATTTAAAAGTCTGGTATGAATTTACTTTACTTTATTATGAGAGGAGAGAAATGAAAAGCAACCAAAAATAATGTACCTCAAGATTTTTAAACGCTTCCACATAACGCTTTGTTACCATAAAACAGTCCTTAAACTGTCATTTACGGTCATGTCTATGCAAAACATTCGGTATAATCGAAACCGAATCCTTCCCCACTGGATGTCATTAAGTCGACCCAAATACAATTTCAGCAATTTCAGCTTAGACTGATGGGTTATATTATCCCAGTTTTATTTCTTTTACTTTCTTTCATACAAAACACAAATAAAAAAGTGTATTTGAAGTGAATTTTAAGAAAGTTTTGCAAATAGTTTTTGAAGTAACACTCATTTCAAATCAAATTTACTTCTTATGATTATGGCGAAAAAGTAAAAATTTCCTCTTTCCACCGACTTTCGCCAATGTCTGGCGAAACAAGTATTATAATAGAAAACTCACTTTTCACATCCGCTGGGTATCTTTTGTATACTCTTAATTATTTATTCAACAAATGATACATCACTATTTAGGTTACTGTGCCTAACTTGTCGATGAACTAGCAACAATTTCATGTAACATGAAGATAAAATTTAAATTTTAAAGAAATAATGAATGAGTGAAATAAAACGATAAATGAATGCTTTTTAATATGATATGAGGGCTGATGCACAAACTTCACTTCAACATAAAATGCACATGTTTGGTTTTGAAAAATATGTTTGCAAGTCTTTGCTTATGAAGCGAAATTGCTTCACGGTCGGCTTATAAATAGTGCAAATAGTCAAAAAGTTTTTTTTTTCTATATGGATTTCGCATTCAATTGTGAACAAAAGTTTGAAAGTTTAATTAGAAAAAAATTATATTTTTTCGAATTAAACGTCGAAATTAATTTATATACTCATTTCACACACAGTTTCAATAAGCAAAAATAATTTAAAAAAAATGAGCAAAATAATAAAAAAAAACAATTGTTTTAGAATTTGATTTCAGATTCCATATCGAATAAATTTTATATTACCAAAATATTCGGAATGCCATTTTTACTGATTTTTAAATTTCGGCTTTGAGTTCCGAGATTAACAACAACCAATTTATTAAAAACACACTTGTTTCACATACCCATTTTACTGACAAACAGTTTTAAAGAGTACACAATTTTATATATATACAAATATATTTTTTTATTTTTTTTTATGAAAATCGGTTCGTGGATGACCGATTTATTCGATCGCGAAAAAGTGAATATTAAATACAGTCCATAATTTAAGTTGGACACATTTAGAAAAAGTTCATTAAAATCATGTCAATTGTTTCACGGCGGATTAGCGAGAACAAGCATCCTGACATAAGATTTTTATGTATCTATGCTCAATAGACTCGATTGATTTGTAGAGCCAACAACTTGTCGACATTTCGCCATCAGTTTTTCGATAGCAAGAGGAAACCAGCTTCATTAAGACTTAATTTTTGAGGCGTGTGGTTCTTTTTTTTTTTGTATTGGGGAAAAACTTATTGGGGGTTGGATTTAAGGCCAACACCCCAATAAGTCCGTAGAGGAGTCAATCAATAATCAACCCCGAAATTTTTTTGAAGGCACCGACCACGTAAAACGCCCCCTTTAAGAGTCTCCCATATAAAAATAAAAAATAAAACAAAATAAAAAATTCACGCAAAGAAAAGACATGTTTAATCATCGTTGCGGCAATAATGTTATGTTCTTCATATTGTTATTGCAGCCATATAGTATGGTTAAGGCCATCATGTATTGTCGATTTTTGACAATCATATTCTGGTTGTCTACAAAAATAATATATTCCAACAATAATATTTTCTCTGTATGTACAATTTGAAATCGGAGGCTTTGGAAATGATTTTTAGGTATACCACATGCCAAAAGCTATAGAAAAATCGATGGCACAATATTATCGTATATAAGTTTTTCGAAAAGAACAAACCAACATACTGATGAAGCATATCTGTGGTGTTTTATCAGAATGCTTAAAGTGTTATTTCAAAAATATAAAATATACAATTAAATTTTCGATATAAACTGTTATTATATTTTTACTGCCAAAAACTTAGTTTTAGGTTATCTAAAAAATTTCTAGAAATTTTGATTCAATTTTCTCTTTTCCTGAAATGTTCTTAGAAAAAGCATTAAACTAAATTGACAGAGCCAAGAATCCTGTAAAATGAAGTGCATATTAATACTTTTGCAAAATAGCTTTTAATCAATATGTAAGTTATCATTTAATACCATCCAAAGACTTGCTTAAAGTTTGCACAACCTATTTAATTAATGTTGTATGACATAAGCTGGCAAGAAAATACTTACGGAATGTTACTTAAATGCAATGTCGCCGATGGCGGATAGATATTTTGATAGTTTTTGCTGCCTGGTTTCTTGAATCGATGTAATGGATTCTGGGAATAGTCACGTGTAAGGCCGGCATCGGGTTGTCCTTCTTTTGGCAGTTGTACAGCCTGGTGTTTGCTGGCCATAACACGTATCGCTTGACCCCACAAGCGTAACTTGTCAAGATGATTCATAGCTGAAATAAAGTGAAATAAGTTTATATTAAAGAAAAAAACTATTAACAGCAATTTCAATAAGCAAAATTAAAGCAAATTAGTTGAAATTGCTTAGCTAAAAATTTTAATATGCCAACAATATTAACAGTACTGTGATACTCTTTTTAAAAACAAATGGATAAAATAGTCTGGCGCTGTTCAAACTTTACCAAAGCAGCAATGCCAAAATAAAATTTGATATATAAGACTGACATTCAGGTTTATTCTGCAAACCACTTACTTGAAATCACATGGTTTCCAAAACACAAATTACAGCAAAAAGCTCTCTTAATGATGTTCTTTTGTTAGTTTATTAATACTATAACTTTCTAAACGGTACTTAGTTTTCAATATTCAATTTTATCTTGCTGCAAAAAAGATATTTTTGATGTCAGAAATCCCGTGATTCGAAAACACAAAACAGGGGCCAAATCGCCGCATTCGTGAATGACTGAATACTGTAGCCTATGGTGTAGGTTTGTTGTATATATATTTTTTTTGTTTTGCATTAATGATACTCGACAGTCAGTGTTGGGCAAAATACATGCTCTAATGTATTTAAAATACAAAATACATGAAAGTTGTGTATTTAAAATACGAAATACAAAAAGTATTTGTATTTTAATATAAAATATTGTATTTAAAATACAAAATACAAAATACTGCATTCCAAAAGCAAGTATTTGAAATACAAAATACAGTGTAACAAAAATATGTATTTAAAATACTTTTAGTCAAAAAAGTTTTTATTTTCTTTCATAAACACAAGTTTTTCAAAAGTGATATCAAACAAACAATTTCTTGATGGCGAATAAAGAAACCCAGCTAACTACAAAATCTCAATGATTTCTTATTAGAAAATTATATTTTATTGAAAGACATATAACATATTTGTATTTAAACATATTTGTTTTTAAAATACAAATACAAAATACGTATTTGTATTTTAAATACGTATTTCAAATACTTGTATTTCAAATACTGCCCAGCCCTGTCGACAGTTCATTTGATGTCGTCTCCGATGATTTGGAACCAGACTTAACTAATTTTATTTTTTTATTTCGCAGCTGTTACCTACTTATAGGGCTTCAGTTTTATTTTGAAAAATACGCTGCTGCTGTTTTGATTGCAGTATGCAATTAGTCATGACCTGGGTTCGAAGCAATTTGGATGCTGATGAGCGTCGTGGTGGACATGAAACAGGCACGATATGTACCCCAGCTAATAAAGGCCATATCCACAATAATTATTGTAAGTTTATTAAGCTCTTGTTTGACGTATTTCTACGGAATATTTGTCAAATAAACGTGTAATAAACCTTCAATAGTTTTTATGAATATGGGTGTAAACCTTTAACTTTAATTTTCTTGTCTTTTCCTTCAAAATGTTCGTTACTACAATTTCACTCTAACAAATCTTTTTCAATTTTGAGCAAGAAAACCCGAACTAAGGCCTGACAATGGTATCAGTTTTCAACAAATCAGGTTTTCTCCAACTGCTTTTCAACCAATACTAATTGATGGTTTCAGTAATGGTTTGCTATTAACTACCAATTGAGTGCAGATTTGTACCTTAAAACTAGAGATACATAAGCCTGATACACTGTTTTATACTTTTTGAGGGCAGAGTGACCCGTGTTTTAATACCCTTTTATTCTAGTTCAAACAAAATTATGGTATTATTAACTCCTTAGTCATCGTTTACGTTTTGTTCATAGAATCGGCATTCTATGAGCATTTAATGGTCATTTAGAAAATTTCTTAACCTGATAAATTGTAATCAATATGCATTAGAATGTTGTTTTTTTTTGCCAATTGTAATTTTCATTTACTTATATCTTTTTTCAACATTCTCATCAATATTGCAGATTATTTCTTGACAAGTTATTACAAATATTTGTTTACAGTTATGGTGGCTGGAAGCTTCTTAAATATTTATTTTATAAATTGCAAAAAAAAACTTCTATCTTCTGGATGCCACGCACTTGCCAGCACACGCCGACATACACACCTACATACTATACATGCCAATACACATGAAAGTATTGATAGATTTAAATATCCTCCTTAGAAACTGTAATTGAAAAAGCAAAGCAGAAATAAAGGTGGGTGTTTTGGAAATAAGAACAAAGTTTGTGTATTACTGCAACTTTATTTCTGAGATTTAACTTAAAACAGACAACATGTTCGAGCTGTAGTTATGGCGACGATGTCGTTGCTGGCTACCAGTATGCTGATGCTGATTGAACTTGTATCCTTTTAACCAAAAGATAACAAAATATCTTGTATGCACAACATAAGAAACTTATAATAACTACTAAGAAAATTAAATAACTGTATGTTTAAAATATTTCACAAAACACCTGAGGTTGTTTTTTAATACTATGAAAATTATTATTTGCAATTTAGTGAAAATTTATATTAAATAAATTTTAATATTTTGCATTAATATTGCTTTAATAGTATAAGTCCTTAAAATTGAAAATAAAAAGATAATTGCAAAAGCTTGTAAAGCTGCTTGAGATTTGAAAATTAGTCAGAGTGTTTTCAGACAGCCAAAGGGAACAACAGATAAGTAAAAATACTGGTATTTACAATTGATAGGACAAATTACCATGCTTAACACTTTAGCATGCTGTGTGTGACAACATTGCCATTTGAGGAATGCTGCTGCAACAATATGCTCTCATTGTACTAAATTGTTTGAGATATTTAGAGGTTGATTCTTGCAGTCACGCGACACACAAGTAGTCCCATGACATACATTACTAACACAAGCAAGGTGACGTGACAATTTGCACTTATTTGTATGTCTGAGAGAAATTATACTAATTTTATAACAATTGTGACTCACTTAAGATATTATAGCAGAGCGGAACGTTTCAACTATCACTATTACAAATAAAAGACTTTACTATGTGATGTGATGTGACAACTGCTATAAGAAAACCTTCAAACAATTTGGATGGCAGAAGAACAAGCAGAAGTATGACGGCGATTTTAACACATCATTTCAACTTTTGCTTTTTGTCTGATTCCCTAAAAATGTCTGTATATAAATTGTAAGAAAATATTAATGATGATTTGTGGATTTTCTGAATTTTAAAGTTATTCGTATTTTCTTCACCAGACGTCATTGTATATTATCAAACCCATTATCCATTATATTCTGCGACAGTACACCATTTATAGAAAATTGTTATCACTAATAAATGTATGAGAAGAAGAACCTACAATTTATAGTTATTAAAGAAGTTGAAATAAAGAAAAAGCCAGATAGACTTAAAAAAAAAGAAATATTAATAAAAATACAAGGCCTCTGAAACAACAGTATTAATGGCAGTCCAAATAGACTACTAATGTGCCACAAGGGCAGTAAAAAAATTTTGTATTTTCTTTTCTTTCCCACAAGAACATACACACACATGTGTGTGTACACTTCAAGTAACAAGCTATAACTGTGAGCATTAGGGAGGTGCTCTTTCGCATACCATGAGTAACAAATGCGAGCCGTTTCAACTTAAATAAGAAATTTTTCAAGGAAACTGAGTGTCGCGAGTGGCAAAAATAGCAAGTAACAGTACAATATTCCACTGGTCATATTCTTAAATATTTGTCGCGTTTCATACACACAGAAAAATGTGAAATTAATATAATTTTTTTTTTTTTGTAGAAATCATGCCAAGTTTTTACAAAAATAATGAATTAATATTTTACATTACATTTATAAGGCTGAAGGTAGTTCTATAAAATATATTTGTGATTGATGTTAATTAAACCAGACAAAGAAAGTAACAAGGAGCGGTGTGGACGAATAGCGGAAGAAGCCAAACTTCTCGTCCTTCATCACAGAGGCTCATGTTTCTAAAGCTACACTCAAGCCACTCAGCCGCCCAAGTTATTGTGTATTTTCTATCTAAGTTTTATTAATTATATCAAACACACCTATTTATGATTCTTTTTATTCACTTGTATAATCTGATGTTTACCGGGAGAAAATTTCCACCACACAAACATAATCAAGTCGTATTACAACTCCAATGCATATACTTTTCTTATATGTATTGTTAATTCTACATTTTGATTTCTTAGTTCTCTTTTTCAAATGTTCTGCTGAGCCCAGCGACTGTCAAATGAAGTAATTTTTATTTTCCCTGCTAAATTTATTAATTTTTATTTTCATAAAAATAATATCGAACGAATTTGTGCATGGTAAATGTAATACAAAATAATAGCACAAGAAAAAGTTCGAATAATAAAAATTAATCAATTTAATAATTATTAATTTGAACTTAATTCATTATAATGAATCAGCGCTTGTTGTTAATTTCATTTTACTTATTGTTGTAGTCGAATGGTAAGTGAAGACCTTGCTTTACAAAAAAAAAAAAAAAATTAATAGAAAAAGTCAATAAGAAAGAAATAAAATTAAATTAGATAAATATGAACTTAATTATTTATTTGCTTTCAAAGCCAATTGAAATGTATTAATTCAGGTCCAAAAATAGACCTTTCAAATGTTTTCTGTCTGTTTCAGCTGTTTATATGCCGCCGACATTTCGTTGCTGCTAATCAACTCATCAGTAGACTTGAAAAATTCTTAAAATAATGTTTGAAACTTATTCATGGAAATTATGGAATAAGTAGTTAAATTTCAAACATTCTTTTAGGAATTTTTCAAGTCTACTGATGAGTTGATTAGCACGAAATGTCGGCGGCATATAGACAGCTGAAAAAGACAGAAAACATTTGAAAGGTCTATATTTTTGGACTTGAATTAATAAATTAGATAAAGGAACACACAAAAAAATACTAATTTTCAATTTGGCTCTTGAATATACAATCTGGTTGAATTAAAATAAAATGTTTATGGTGAAAATCTCCAGTGAAAAACATAAAGCTAACCATATTTCTGCACATTTTTAACTTGTTTTTCAGTTGTGCTGTTTTGTCGGCTTTGCCATCATTGAAATTATGCTCGTTTGATTATTATGCTTAATTTTAGTTTATAGCAAATGGCGGCATATATTCTTATGACCTTTGAATAAGTTCATTCATAACCAGATCGACTTTTTAACATCAAAAATGTTGTTCGGTTGGATAGTAGGTCCAACTAAGATCGATGCGCGCTGCTTTCCTTTTCATTCATAAATAAGCTCTTTTTTTTGTTACTAATATTCAAACAAAAATTAACTATAAAATAGGGTAGAAAACAGAATTTTTCAACAACTCAATTACATGACACCACAACCAAATATTTTTTAATATTCACAAGGCCGTTAATTTAAATTTTCTGAAGCCAAAACTAGGCAAAGTAGCTAGTCCGTATAAAGAATGAATTACTTTTAACTGCATTTTTTTATTCAACTCAAAGTTGGATACAACTTCAAAATTTACCGGCACGTTGCATTGGCTGCGTCAGGAATTTCCCTAATGAACCTCAATCACAATATATGTATGTATGAATGTTCATTACAGGTATATGTACATATGGTTAAACAGAAGTGCAAAAGCCTGGCGTTAACCTGCCATTATAGCATGGCACAATTTTATTTTATTTTTTATTTAGCAGACAACGAGTGGCAAAAACAGCAATTGCATTTATAGAGAAGTAGTAAAAATAAAAAATATATTTATAAAAGCCATACAATACTCATTTGTAAAATACATACATACAGCAAATATGACTGCCTTACAAACAATATGAGTACATATAATCACAAAATACATTTTGCCAATTTTATTTGTGTGTCTACCTGTGTATGCGAGAGAGTGTATTCAATATAAATTTAAGTTCTCATTGCAAATGCTCATAAAATATTAACAAATTCATTTGTTACCTCAACGAAATGGCTGAAATTATAGGCGCTGCCCGTAGAACCAATACACATGGGAACATAAAGTCATGCATATACACAATGAAGTCATTACATTTTTTTGCAAAAAGCTTGCTAAGACATATGTATAAGTGCTAAATCTAACACGTCCTTGTTTAGTTAGATGGTTAAACGGCGAAAAGATTGGACAGAGACAATTTAGAGAGCTTCGTTTGGATCTAAACAAATTTTTTAGCGTTGCTCTTTTTCAACATTTTTCAATAGAATTTTTTTTCAAATACATTTGAGCAGATTAAATTCTTTAGTTCCCGTCCAAATGTGCATGAGTGAGATTTAGTGTTTGTATAAAGTAACAATTTTATTTAATTTGTTGGAATCTCAAAAAAGAAAGCCAAGTGATATTTATACCTTAAAAGTACAAACAAATTTTACGACTTAAATTTACAGACATACATATGTACATACATATATGCATATGTATAAATTTACACACAAAACTTAATACATATTCGCATTTCTAGGGATTACCATCCATTCACATTTTGCTAAACATAACAATTACTATGATGTTGTTTGTGAAAATGCCCACTAAAGAGATTTAAACCAACATGCAATAATCAAGCGTATTTATAAAGCATATATACATATACATATGTATGTATAAATGATTGCAAACACTAGTAGTTTAAACGCATTTGGGATTTTAAGGCTGTTATGAAAATTTTGTTGAGTTTACAAATTACGGAAACACATTTTTAAATTCAGTTACAGATAAACCCATACCAGTTAACAAGCATGCTGCACGCACAAACAAACAGTCTCTTTGACTTGCGAAAACAAAATTTTTTAGAAAACTTACCATAGATGCGTTTACTGAATGACTCTAAACCTCAGCTGGGGGCATAAGTTATTTACATATGCAAAAGTTAATTACTGTATGCATGTGTATGTGTGAGTATTTGTCTCTACATCTGTGCATTTCATCGTAATGAAATTATTGTAAAATTTGTTTGTTAAAAATATATATGTATGCACAATAAAACAAATATTATTGTTTACGCCACACCTCTCTGCTCCTCAGTTGGAAAAGTTGCACAATTTGTCGAGTCTCAAAAGTATTTCCATTAATATGAGCACACATACTACATGCAACCAAATCGGAAAATGTACGCATATTTTCAGCACTAAAATAAAGAAATAATCAGGTCTGGCAACCGATTTGATTTAGACCATTCTCCGCCCAAAAAACCCGTTCTCACACACAGCTCTGAAATTCCTAATATCGAGGAATACTTTGGCTTAAACACAATAATTTTTCGAAAAAAAAGAGAATTGTTTCAATAAACAAATTATCATTTGCACACGTTTTGAACGACAGTTTCTATACAGCAAAATGTAAAATTAAACACATTATGAAACGAAAACAAATAAGACAACTTGTTCACAATCTAATGCCGTTTTTTTGTCTACCATAAGTGAAGAATTTTCAATATAGTTTTGCACAAAATGTGTTGATTTTTTATTTATTTTTTTTTTTTGCATATTAATAGTTTTGAAGATCTTTTCTTAGGATCTTCATCCCGCTAAACTATTGAAACTTGCATTATAAGAAAAAAAAAATGCAAAACAAATGCTCACATTTTTCCGCAAAAGAGATCATCATAAGTCATAAAATTCATTTACAATCTAAATTGTGAAATTGAGCATTATTTACGCTTTTAAAAAATAATAAAAACATTTTAAAGTGCACTTTAGGAGTTACTAGTTTTATAATAGAGATATTTATTTTGAATGAGACCATAAATGTTTACAATCTTAGAGCTAACCTGTGCGAATGTTTCTTAAATTATTTACTTTTTTCAATGGAATATGATAAAGAATATGCCGCTCAATTTGTACTTTTTAGTCGATTTTTACAAAAAAAAAAAAAAAATAGTTCAAACCATGCGTGCTTAAATCTCAAAACTATGGTAAGTACGGATTTCTTTAAATCAATTTACTTAATTTTAGACAAATATATTTTTGCTGTTTTCAGACTTTTTATTTTAATTGTTTTCTTTCTTACCTTATTTCTTCTCACTTTATTTTTATATTTAGTTGGATTTACAAAATTTTATTTTGTTTGCCTTGCCAATGATGCAACCAGGAACCTGGTCAAGGATCACAAGAATTAAAAACAATTGAACAACAGTCTGTTTAAATAGATCATACTTCAGGAATTTTCTATTAAATTGTCAGTCATTACGAAACTGATTTTCGTAAACAATTTCTTTTTCCACTTTTTTTGAATACACTTGTATGATATTCCTACTAAAACTTTTAAGTACGACCACTACTTTATTATTTTTCTGGACCAGGGACGAACGCTACATATGCAGCGCATTGTAACTAGGAGCTAGGAAAATAGGGTTTGGTTAGGAAAAAGAGGGAGCAGTCTTTGGGTACCTAGAATTCGAATCTTCTAACATTGTAAGTGGTAGGAAATACATCTGGGGGTAATTTTTTCCACAGACGGACTGTACGACTAAGAGATTCATTCTCTATGTAATACATTGTATGATTCACTGCCCGTTCGACTACAAATAAGTGTGCCCTTTCTTACACCCACTAAAAATACTGGAATCTATGCCACTGTGCCTTTACTAATGAACATATGCACTGAATAGCGCATAAATTTCAGTTTAATGTGGATTTAAACATTTCAAAATGCATCGAGGAAAATGTTAAATGCAACAGGAACTGTATTAATGCTCAATATCTGAGTGCAAGTACATATGTATATGTGTATGTAAGTAATATTTTTTTACACAATACACACATACAACAACGTTTTTATTGTTAGCGATTGAGTTGGCGATGGATGAATGAATGGATGGCCTGATGGTTTTGAAGTGTCACTAACAATAGCGGCGTATACTTGATATTAAACAAATGAAACCGTTTCATAGAAATTTAAAACAACAAGTATACGCCAGGCGGTTTTAAAAAGTCATCATCAACAAATGGAATATTATATTAAATTTGTTAATGCAAGCAGACATGGCTTTAATTGTTTTTAATTGTATACAAAACTATTGTTAAGCTCGTTCAATTTTTAAATGAATAAAGTTATAATAAGAAATTTATTTAAGTATTTAGAAATTTTCAAATTGCAAACTAGTTTCAAATTATTACTAGATAGTTTTTTTTAATGAAATTGTAAGCAAAACTGTAAGCAGACAGCTGCTATTAATTACATTGTGTTCAAATAAATCTATGTTTCACCATGATTAGATTGAACATCTTGTTTATGAGGTTACATTTACTACATTGAAGCGAAACAAAATATAGCAAAAGGAAACCATTTGCTAAATTGTGAGAAACTAATTCTTTTCTCTCAAAAGCAATGTTGCAAGCGTAGCTTCCTGAGCAATAATATTGAATTCACAATACATCCCTCAAATTTTAAAGAAAACCAATAATCAAATAGCCTTTGCTGTTAATGCTTTGCCATTAAGAATTATGGTAATTTTAATTATAACATAAATATTTTCAATCATGCTCATATTCTAGAGGTATACACAGATTTTTAACTTCCAACGTGTAAACGTAATATATGTACAGGTTTTTATTAAAAAATAAAATGAAATTTTCAAAATTAATGCAAATCTGGCGCAGCGTTATTAATTATGAAAAAGCACTATAAAATCTGCAAAAAAGAATAAGCTAGAAATTATTCGGAATATAATTTTTTATGCGAAGGATAAGTCGGGTATATTACATGTATATCGAAGCTGTGGCTGTTCCTGACGAGGTGCATTGGATATGTCTAATTTAGCGACATCGTTTTTTTTCTAAATATTTCTGGCCATATGTAAAGAATGGAATAACAGAGGCATTTAAGGCATCAATCGTTTGCAATCACTGTAATCTTTTCAGCATGAGCGAATCAATGATCTAAGATATTTTGCGTTCAGTGCAAGAATGTTGCAGAAAATTAATGCACTCTGATTTTCTCATCATCAAAGTTCATTAATTTTGTGCAAAAATGACAGATTTGATTGGAAAAGAATGTCAATTTTTTTTTGTGGCATCGTCTGATTGAAAAGCGGTTTGCTAAAATAAAAAATTTTGCACAATGGGCCAGCAGACAGAAAAATAATGGAAGTCACTGTTGTAGAAACTAACATTTGGCACGGTATTGGCGAAACGGAAATATACTGTATTAGCGAGGCATGCCCGTCATAATTTCTGAAGTTATTATCAAACATTAACAACAATTCAACATGGGAATCGAGTTTAGGTCATTCAATTAAGTTTGTTGTAGTATGTTAGAAAAAACCAAATATGTATATAGGAATCCAAAGGAATAACTCCTATTACACACGCTTGCCGATTTGGCGAATTGTCAGCACCATGAAACAAAAAACTAAGGCATACAGCAATAGTATTATAAAGGCAACAACAATTGATTTTAGTAATATCTACAAAAAAAAAAAAAAAAAATATATATATATATATATATATATATATATATATATATATATATATATATATATATATATATATATATATATATATATATATATAAAGGTAAGAGACTTCTCACTGTCTGCGCTTTATTTGCTCATGTTAAGGGTAATAACAACTAAAACCCAACAAATTTGCGAAGAGCGTTTTGAACCCATTATTAGCTTAACAACACAAAGAACTAAGTAAATTATTTGGGTATTTTAAATAAAATCAGCCCTTTGTGTATCTTCCTTTGAAGCGAATAAAAGGATTTTACACAATAGGTAAATAAAACCATACCTACAACCAATTATAAATACACTCACATGCTAATTTGCATGCTAATACTGAAAACATGTGTCGTGGTTTTGTTTGCATTAGTTCACAGCATTTGCAGCAATAAAACCTTAACTCTACAAGCAATTGTCCCCATAACAATAGATGCAAGTGAAAAATAAAATCCAAACAAATTTAGATGAGTCACTTGTAGTGGTAACACACACAGTGGATACAAACATGTACGTACACAAGCGTTTTGTTAAATGAGCCTCGAATTGTTAAAATTTACACTATCAACTTTGAGGCTGACAACAAAGGCACACACAGCACACACATACATACATATGTATGTAAGTATGTGTTATTTTAAATGAAAGTAAAAAATGCCACGTATGTGCATATATTGTTAAAAATAGCATTTTAATGAATTTGTAGATTGTGTGTAGTTATGTGTAAATAAAACCATGTTTACAATTGTGTTTTTCTTTAAGCAAAAAACAAAAGTGCGATTGTTTGTGTGTGTGTGTGTGTGTGTGTGTGTGTGTGTATAATTGCTATTGTACAAATAAGCACAAAACTAAACAAAAAATCTGGTGAAAAAAATTTGAATACTCTTGTCTAAATAGCACAAGCCATCCAGCTACATACAATTACATTAAACAAATACATGGGCTACTTTTGCCAGTAAAACTGGACTAAAACCTCCGCAGCGTCGTACACTAAAAGAAATATTTTTAAATAGTTTATAAGAAAAGTTCCTTTCCTATTGACCACATAAGTTTTAAATTATATTACACAATATTATTGCATTATAAAAAGTAGTTTTCATTGCAACATTATGATAATTTTTATTTTCGGTGTACACATAAATTCCTTCTCTATAAAAAAGAGTACAATAAATAATGTCACACTGTGTGGGATATAGACTTGTATTGCGGCAAACGTATTGTATTTCAGCATTTAAGCGTTGTTTTTAAAGTACAGTGGTATTATACTTGTATGTAGTGTATGAATGTGTTAAGTGTTAGTGTTAAACACTGGTGGTATAAATGAGAACACAAAAACGTACAAAACCAACACGTACGTATGCATTTACAAAATTAAACCAAAGCACTTAAATAAACATTGTCTAAAACCATGGCTTGTGTGTTTGATTGTTTGTTTGTTTATGCGTAATATTATACATTTGTTTATAACAAATTAAAACCAAGAAACTGGAAAAAAATCAGGCTTTAAAAGCGATAGATATATAATGGGCACTTAATGAAAAAAAAGTCTAATGACGTCGAATCGCATGATCTTGGTGGCCAGTTGATATCGCCACGACGAGAAATTATGCGGCCAGTAAATGTCTCGTCCCATATACGCTTGAGTTGTGTGACATGTGGCACCCTCTTGTTGAAACCACATACATATTCTCCAAGTCGTATTCTTCAATAGCAGGCTAAAAAGAAGTCGGTTATCATATGACCATAACGCTGCGAAGTGACGGTGACAGTCGTTCCATCGCCGTTTTCGAAGAAGTAAGGGACCAAAGAGCGCACCAAACTGTGCAATTAAAAGCTTTATCGCTTTTAATTGTTTAATTAAATGCACAAGAGGAGTCAACAGGTGTGTGACATCAAGTGAGTACTTAATAAATATTTAATTTGCTTAAAATATTATTTAATGTAAACTTTAAGTCAGTCTTACTTGGCTGCAGATTTATTTAATATCTTTTTTTTTTTTTTTTGTGAGTAAATGAAACTACGCACCACCAGCACTACTACCAGCAACAACAACAGCTATGGTGAATGAAGTGTACTTAATTTATGGCATGCAACCACAAAAATCTGTTTCATTTCGCATACGTGTATATATTTTTAATATTTTGAACTTTTATTCCTGTTAAATGATTCCTTGAATACCTTCTCAAACAAAACCGCAGAGCGATGAGATTGAGTGGGCGAGGGAGATGAAGAGAGCGGAAGAAGGGCAACGAAAAATGCAATGAAATGAAAGAATGGCAGAATTAAAGCTGCTACAACATGTGTGCTACACAAACATGTAGAAAATTAATTGTATATTAATATGGTACACATTTGCTTCTCAAATGCAGATACATATAAATAAAAAATATGGAAATACATCAACCAATTACCAACCAATATGTAAATATAAAGTGTATGTGTATACATACATATGTAGGAAGTCAGTGGAAAATTCAGAAGAAACTCTTACTGCAGATCTTAAAGGTCTTGATGCAATTATTGTATTTATCTAGCTGATAAAGAATGAATTATAGAATGTATAAGCGATTTTTGTCATAATACCAATAATGCAGACAGTGTCATTAAAAAAAATATATACTTATGGTTTTTATTTTTTATATTTATCCGCTCAAAGCAAAATCATCTACATATTTTCGTATGTATGTACATATTAATACATAAATCTGTACACAAAACCTCAAAAACTCATCTCCATCATTGGACACCATCATTCTTAATGAAAATTGCTGCTGAGAGCACAAAAGAAATATTTATTGAAAGGAAGTTTTAAAGCAAACATCTGGCGTAAATGATATGTAGTCACGTACACATGTGTATGTGTGTGTGTATGTTTGCATTTATCGCAACAGAAAAGTTGGCTTAAAAATTTCCTGATTCTGACAATCTGCTTAAAAAAAGGAAAAGAAAACAATGCACTTGCGACATAAAACCACATTTGATTGCGATAAAAAGCAATATACAACAAACAAATATGACCAAAAGTTTTCCTTTTTCTGATTAACGAATTTAAAACCATATAAAATGATGACTATAATTTTCCAAATTATCAAGTTTAAAAACTCTGCTGATTATAAAAGGTACAATAAATTCCTCAGGGGTCCTTTGGCTGTATTTTAATTAACAATGATCATGCTGTTGAGGAGCTCAATGAATTTACTTTCAATAAACGAAATCAAGCAAATGAGAACAAATATATATTGAAGAATAAAACACAATCAAAGTCGGAGAAGAAAGGTACATATGTATCAATCGCAGCAGGCTATCCTGCAAAATAAATATCTTGAAGTAAAATAAATTATTTTTCGTCCTTATTATGATTGGAGAATTTAAAAAATGTGCATGAAAATTCTGTAATGGCTTTAAGAAGCCTAACATTTAGTTTAACTATACTAACACTAGAAATTTCTTTTAACTCTATAACTATTGTAAATACAGTATGTATGTGAAAATGTTAAAACTTACCCAAATAAGCTTGTTGCGGTTCCGCCATTTGTATGAGAGCTGAATCCTTTTTATTGTATAGAATCTTTACACGTTGCACATCGCCATAAACACCTGTTTTAAATAAAATTGAGGAAAATAAATTTATTAACATGAAGTTATTACAAGGCAAATAAAGAAATAAGAAAAATAATTCAAGGAACGGAAAGTTTTCGAAATAAATTTGAGATTTTATATAGTAATATATTTATCACATAAACTTCTTTCAACATAACATTTAAAACAAATTGAAAATTTCGTATACAAAATCTTTCCCCCATTTTGCAAGTAAAGCGAAATTCTATCAAAAATCTATATGAACAAGTCGTGCGTAATGAACAAGCAATATATCACATCTACATATTGGGACCCAAGTGCGCAGGTCTCGTTACTAGAAGTCCCTATAACAAGTAAGAAATAGTGTTACTGGAATAGTATTATATTTAAATCGCAAGAAATTGCGTACTGAAACAGGGCACTCGTTTTTTTACTAGTAAGTTTATTCTGACATTTTATTCTGCAATTACAAAATAGTGTAAACAGCAAATTTGTCATGCAAAATTTTAACAACTGCTGATTGGTTTTTGCTTTTCAATAGCGGTTTTCACACCGAGCTTGTTAGTTTGTTAATCGTTAATAGTTACTTTTTTTACATGTATTTTGTTTTTGTATATTTATCGCAATACCGGATTAACATTTAACAAATTAACGACATGGCATCCCTGATAAAATAGTTGTTAGATGGTAACTCACAATCAGCTGTTGCAGTTGCTAAATAATAAAAGTCGTTTGTGATACATTTCTAAAAAAAAAAAATGTTTGTGTTTTGGCAATTTTCGTGTATATTGAGAGTAAGTATGTTAATTAAATGATTTTTTGTATTATTTTAATAAACTGTTCTTATAGAGGATAACCAAAAGAAAAGCGCATTCGAACAAAAATGCAAAAAAAGTGGATTGAAGTGGAGTATAAATTGCTGTTGGATTTTGTGTTGGAAAATGTGGACATTGAAGTAATGTAGCACTATTTTGTATACGTTTATAAGATTATGCCAATGACATACATATACATACATATGTATTTTCAGAAAGCATGAATAATTAAATGGTTTACAATTTTTTTTTTACACCTTTTCGTGGCATGTTTAATTTTTTCAGAATAATAAATTGTGTCGGAACAATAAATCAGCTGGTTTACTACGTAAGTTACCAGACTAACAAAGTTTGAAAAAGGGGGTCATACACAGTTGCTAACTTTAACAGATTAACAAACGACCGAGTAACAAATTAACAAGTTCGGTGTGAATACCACTATTGTGTTGTTTGTGTGTGTTAATCAAAAGGATAGAAATACAACATTGTAAAAATGTTCATAAGGATGAACAAATTTTTTTTCTTTCTCTGAAGAAAAACCCCTAAAATTACGTATATTTGATACACGTCAACTTTTTCATGAAAAACTTAATGTTACTCAGCATTTTCTACACTTTTGGAAAATATTATTACGGCTAACTACGTATGTATGTATATTGTTAAGTTAAGTACTCTATTTCTGGCAAGCAAAGCTCACACGAAAGAATAAACATGTTTAAGTATGGTTGCCATAACAATCTTATGTTCTCTAAAAGCATGCCACATTTTTTTTACCTTTGTAGGCACACGAAAAAATAAGCATGTATAAGTATGGTTCCGACAACAATGGTATGTTTTCTATAATGGTATTAATATACAGCCGTTACGAACAAGATATTTTTATTTTAAATGTTTCAAACAAACTTTTTGCCGCCATAAACATGTTGTTTATTAAATGTTGATTATTCTCAGACATAATACGCGTAAGCAAACTATTGCAGTTTTCAACCAGATGTCGTACGCGCAAAGAAAAAACATTTTACAACAGACTTTTTGTTACAGTTTGATTATTTTGTTGTCACTATGCATAAAAATTTAAATATGGTTATATTCATTTGAAAAAAAAAAAAAACACAATATCTGCAATCATCTTCTAATGAACATTCGAACAAGCTTTATTAGTAAGACATTGTATCTTTGGTCTTGCAAACGGTAACCCAATAATATACAAAAGATTGTTGGTTTTAATAAAGTTTTTGTTGTTGCCTTTGACAGCTTATTTTTCTCCAATTTTTGTATTGTGACCAGGGTTGCCACTCAAAATTTTTTTTCCTCCAAATTTAATTTCAAAAACTACCAAATGGCATGTTCAGCTATCAAATAATAAAATAAGCAGTTATAGAAAAAAATAAAATTTATAGAAAAAAAAAAAAAAAAACAAAACAAGTTTATACATAACAATGTTAATATGTATGTACCTTTATAAAAATAAATAACAATTCATTTGTAAAAAAAAAAAAAAATTTTTTAACAATTCATATGTAGAAGTAAAAATCTTAAGGGTTTATTTGAAAAAAGATTTACTTTTTCAAGTCTCTATTTGCTGACCATATATAGTGCGAATCAGTCTTATTTATCATTTCCCTGCACATCATAATATTATTTACGGAACATAGCTCCAGTCTATTTCGAAATTTGGTTTTTACTAACGCAAGTGTTTAAAATTTTCTTTCTGCAGCTGTTGAACTACATACATATGTATGTGGTAAAGACAATAAATTGAAAACAAAATTAACTAGATCGCTAAACATATTTTCATTAAGCCCATTTTTAATTTTGCCAACCTTTTCCCAAAAAACATTAATCTCCATTTCATCATTCTAGCTGTGGTCACTAACTTTTAGTAAATTCCACTGCTATACAATTTTATCGGTATCAAAATCTAATAATTTATCGAACTCTGATAACAAAGGCAGAATTAATTTGTTATTGATGGATTGGATGATTTGATGGATAAATTCTGATTAGCGTGAAAAAAAATTAAAACGTAAATTGAAAAAAAACTACCAAATTCACGACACAACCTACCAACTCACTTCAAAACTACTAAAAACGGCAACTCTGGTTGTGATTGAATATTTTTCTTTTATTGAAAAGAAACAAAAAACCGCAATTATGAAAACTAAAATAAGACAATTGTGCAATACAAATTATGGAATATATTAAGAGCTGCTTTTATATTGCGTGTGTAAGTAGGAGCTTTGAATAGTATATAGATGTGTATGCACGTAAAAATATTTGTTTGCATTATGTAAATATTTAAATCGATTAGGCTATTGTGGCCACTAACCACGTTTCTCTTGTATTCGATCGTAATAGTACCATACCTTTGTCGTTTTTAACGATAATATTGTTAATCTCAACCATATGAGGTACCATGTTTTTGGTAAATTTAGAAAATATTCTCATGTGCAACCTGCAATATGAAAATAATATAATTGCATTTGACAATAGTATGGGTGGAAATTATAAAATATGGTTAGACTTGACAACAGTATCTTTGGATGGGACAATAGTGTGGTAGGAAATGGCAATAGTTGCAACTGGTTAAAAAATGAAGCAAATACTTTGAAGGTTTTTCAACATGGAACTGGATGAATGGGTTTTTTGAAACACATATTGCAATGTTATGGTTTATTCTAGTTGGCGTTTCGTTCAAATAATTGCTAGGACTGATGTTAGATAACAGAAATATAAATAAAGCAACTCTGCTGACGAGTTGAGTGGCTGGCAACCTAGACAGGAACTAATTAAACGATCTTTTAGTTGTACACCAATATTAATTATTTTTAATAACAAATATTGAGTTAATTTTTGGGCCTTTAAAACTTTACAAATGTCTAAGGATGCTAAAGGCTTGGCCCACCTCAATATGTAACTCAATATGTAACACAACTCTTGGCACATTTCACTGTAAAATATAAAATATGGTAAAAAGGTTAGAGTAACTTTTAGTCCAAAAGATTCCGATTGAATTTGCTTAGCATTCATATTCTTGTATGGGGTTTTAAATTGTAAATAATATCTTTTTAAAGCCTTACGCAAAACACAATTTATAATCTACCTCATATACAAAATAAGCACTTGCTCAACTTTTATTTCCTTTTTGGAGAAAATTTCTGGTTGTTTTAAGTCTATGAATAAAACTAAATACAAGTAACCGCAAAACAACAAACTTAAATCAGAACATGTGGCAAAACCGCGGCAAAACTTTTTAATATACAAAGTACCCAAGCGCGAGATGAAAAAAGAAAACTCAATAGAGAAAGGCACCTACAAATTTGTACGACAACAAAAACTATGAAAAAAGTTTGACTACTAATGATTATGACTACCTTCTTCATAATGCTGACGATGATGATGATAAAGTATGAATAATAAAAGTTTGTTAAAATCTAGCAGTACCGCAAAAACATGAAGAAAAAACTTTAAAAGAAGATTATTAACAGACCTCCAGCCACTGCTGCTATTCCAGAAAGGGGCAACAAAGTTTTGTACATAACTGTCGAAAATTTATTTCTTTATGTTCTATTTGGAAAATTTATGATGCTTATTGAGCTGGCCAAAACTTTTGTTTATAGACGTTACTCCATTTTGCAAACTTTGTCGTAGTACCGACCGGTATACGAGCAGTGTCGTCCAGGTATCTTTCGGTTTTTTTTTTCTCTTACATTTTTAGTACAAGAGTTTATTAAGGCTAATAATATATGTATACGTAGTGCTGCAACAGTAGTGGTGTTAACGGTGGTTTGGCCTAGTTGTGTATGTATGTATGTATGCAGAGCATAACGTTGTACTTTATTGCTGTACTTTGGCCAACAAACTTGTAGCAAATTTTTACAGCATTAACACCCATTTGTATTTTCCTTGTGCCGGATGTTTCATTATCATGAAATCCAACAAAATGCAAAGTCCGTTCTACCTGAGCTTTCCTCTGCGTCTGCATCCTGTTTCTTATACTCGTATGCTCACCACTTAAAGTGAGCGTGTGTATGCATCTTTTTTGCGTTAATGTGTTGCATTATTGATTTTGCATTAAAACAAAACTTTTTATTCATTGTTCGTATTTATTTATTTTTTTTTCAATTTAAAAGGGGTGTGAAATTGTTAACATGGTTGTTAGTAGCATTAAAACTTGCCATAAAATATAATTTTTCATGAAATGTGAGGTTCTTACAGAAACTTAATCGTTTTGCAACACAACTGACAAGTTGTCTAGCAGCTACGAAATATCGGCAGCAATTAGTTGACTGCAGAAGATAGAAACGAATTAATATGGTCTACTTGGGATGTATAAATTTCAATTGGCTTTTAATACCAAATATTGCGCTTGTTATTGATAACAAAAAAAAAAAAAAACATTCATTATAAACAACCTCTAATAAACAAATATTTTAAGAAAAATAATCTGTGGAAAATTACTTTTTCATCCAAACTATCTTTTAAAGCAAATTACTTATAAAACAATACCTTGCAAACGGTGTCAGACCAAAAAAAAAAAAAAAATATCAGTTGAAAAAAGTACCTGTAGAAAAGTTTTCTTTTTATCAAAAAAGTACACATACTTCAAAATGGTTTTATGATAAATATATACATACATACTTTTAAAGAACGTATTGTTTAAGTAATTTCTTTTTTAACGCAGTTTCAGAAAAGTACCTTAAAATATACCGCTTAAGCAAAATTGTTGTAAAACACACGAATCTTATGAACTTGAAAAACTGTTATGCACTTGCAAGGACAGCGTGATTTGAATATTATACAGCGTTGGTTACACTCCACTTTAATAAAAATCCTTTTTAAGGCTTATAGTCTGGCAAGGTATCATTAAGGCAGTATCTTTAAAAGAGCACCTTCTGAAACACTTTTAAGCAAGCACACCGTTTGAGAGAAATGCGTTAGAAAGTATGTTTAAAAAATAAGTACTTTTAAAGAAGCACTTGTAACTTCTTAAAAAGTACTGAACATAGAGAGCAACCTTGAAAACCCCCGAACAACAAGTGTATTTTATACGTTTTAAATTTGACACGATATCACGAAAACAACTGTTTCATTTATTTTGCTTTGTTCGACATTTTTCATATAATTTGCGGTGTGAAAAAAATTTCATATGCAAAAGTGGAGAAGATAAAGGGTCCGCTAAATAACTTTTTTTTTTTTTTTTTGAAAACGGCGCAAAACATTAAGTGTAGTTTCGGCTGTGTGGCACGTAGCACCGTCCTGTTGAAACCAAATGCTGCCAATAACCTCCTCTTCAATTTTTGTGAAAAATTTCCCAATTATGCCTCTGGACAAAAATCCCCACCAAACAGTGACCCGTTTTGGGTGCGTGGGCTTTTCAGTGTATGCGTGCGGGTTTTGTGTGCTTCAAATGCGACAATTTTGCTTGATCAGCTTCATCTGAAAAGATGATTTTTTTTTTGGCAAAATCGGCATCTTCTGCAAGTCGATCGCAGGCGCACTTAACGCAGCGTTTATACAACCATATTCGTTCAGCGGAAGAATAAAACTAAGTATCTGTCAAATCAGACATAAGTTGAGTGTTACCATTCACGAAATAAGCACTAGTGGAAAAAAAAGTTAGATGGCGGACCCTGTATAAGGCTTCAATCTAACATGCGGCACACACTGCTAGCTATCAAATTTATACAGGTTTTTGAGTTGGAAAGTGCTGTTCCAAATATAGCAATTCTTGCCATCTGTAAGCGTTTACGAAACTCTTCGCTAATTATCGTTTATGAATGCAGTTTTAGCTACTTTTGTTTATTAATATTATTATTTTATTATGCAACTAACAGTCGTTCAGGAATGGGGCAGCGAAGCTTTTGGTTCGTGCACGTCCCTTTTTAAGAGGTTCAGAAATAAGGAGCATCAGTTATTTTAAAAATTTGGCATAAAACTCAGCTTGTTTTAACCTCCAAAATCAGCTTGACGTTTTCATTAAAAAAAAGAAACATTTTTGAAGCAAAACATAAAAAATACACAAATTGGTTCCCCGGAGTAATAAGCAAATAAAATGGATAGATGTCTTAAGTGCAAATTGTTGGCCTTCAACTGCAACTGGGGAGTTTTTAGCCGTAAAGAACGTTTGGAAAAGCAGCAAAACTAATCAGCACACATGCATACATACATGTGTACATAGGTTTCTTTGAAACAGTTTGGAAAATTCTTTTTTTTTTACAATTGAATAAATCTTTAAGCAAGATGCATCAGAAGCAAACAAATTTGCCAATAAGTAAATTGGAATGGCCCTGGTTGAAACAGAGCAGCGTTAGCAGTACCCTTTTTTTCACTTCACACACACAACAATTCAAGCAGCCAAACACAGTTTGTAGTGGCATGGCAGACAGAGAAAAAGAAATAGTGAGAGATAAAAAAAGGAATAAATGTTTTGCAAGTATTAAAGATAGAATTGGAATAGCAGATGTGTAGTGGCTGGCACCTGACATAAGAGAAAAATCAAATACACACACCTGCACAACACATGCAATTTTCTTCATTTTGAAGCCGGGAAACATGAGTTGAAACTATTTGAGAGCAAGCAAGGTATGGTTAAGATGCAACAAGACTTTGAAGTTGTAAAAACATCAATATGTTGGAAATAAGTAAAATTCATTTTGTGTTTTAGCCATTATTCTGTTTTGCCTTTCAAGCGGGCAGAAAAACAATGTTTTATGGTCCATACGATAAAAAGATATATAGTAAGTTCAATGAAGCATTTTTTTGAAATGAAAATACATAAGAAATGTACATGAATATACATACATTTGTTTTTTGCACAACTTGACTTATGTTCCACACATGGAGTTTGTTAGAAATTGAAATTTAAAGAAACTTAAAAACGAATGTTAACCATGTCACTCAGTCTCACGAAGAATTTGCAAAATATACAAACACTTGATAATTTATTATAATTTGAAGCAGCACATACATAAGTAAGAAAAAAAGAAAGTTATTGCCCTACATGCAGAAAGTACTTTCAGCGATGTTATTCTCCAGGGTAACATTTGTTGAATGTTGCTGCTGATTTTTTTGTTATCAATATTTTCCACATATTTGATGAAGAAATATGTGTATATTTCGACGTTGTCTTTTATGGCTTGTTATTCTATTACTTTCTTTAAGCTACAGGGATATTTTTCATGCCATTTACTATATTATAGTGCGAATCTTCATTTGATTATTGATGATGGGTCTCATTTTTTCATTTGCTTTTTTTTTTTTAAAGATACATTTTCTAATCGAACTCACAAAACTCTTTGAGCGGCACTTTATAAATATTGAAAATGGTAGTAGACAATTGTATTGTAGTGGCATTCCATATCCAGTAGACACACGATTGTTGGGTTCGCGGTATTTACCTGGTAATCGTATTGTAGTCGTACAGTAGACACGCGATTATCGGTTTGCAGCATTTGCCAGAAATTCGTGCCTGACTCTAGGTGTGGAGTACAAAGAAACCTAATCTGAATATACCACTGAGGGAAGAATAACCCACTGTATATCTTCACCACGAAGAAATCAAGACGAAGATAATCCACACGAGTTCCAATGCGTTTTATTAAATATTAAATAGCAATAAGTTTAATCAATAAAGAAAAATTGCTTTCACTGTAAATTTTTAATTTTATCGAACGTCTGTATTGTAATACATTTATATTAAATTACTTTTTCAGGCTTGAGTTCAACCCTTGGGTTTTCACTACTTTTTAATCAATATCAATTAAGTAAAGAAAAATAAAATTTATTTGCTAGGTGGACAACCGGCTGTTTCTGGGTAGCAAACACCCTTCATCAGCACCCTATGAACTTTGGACGTCTCAAATTTCACAATTTTGGCACAGCCGCTTTAACCACTCGGCAACCAAAGCTCACGCAATTTTACCTTCTGTTTGTATACTTAATTAACATTAATCAAAGCAATGATATTTTTGCAGTCTTGTTTTTTTTTTGCTTTCATTGAATTAAAGCACATAACATCAAAGTGTTCTCACTTACGAGGATGCAGACCTTGGTAAGATCCTGGACTGGCTGGAAACAAAAACAGCGTTACAAATGGCGCCGATACTTTTCCAAACACTCTAATTACCAAGTCTTTTCTTCTTTCAATCATTTTTTTGTGAACGTTAAGCACGTTATTCCTTAGTACAGGCGAAATGCTGCTAAAACTCTATATAAAAACTAAGTGCGTTGATGGTGAAAAAGTGAGAGAGAGAGAGTAAAGCACAGTTCTATGGCTGAGTAAAACAGATTCTCTCTAAATGCTTTTAGCCAGTAAAAACCAAACCATATGAGTTTGAAAAAACCAATTAATAATATTGATAATTTTTATGGAATTTGAAAAAAAAATTAAACTCATGGCGAATTAAGGTATATTTTGCAAACGATATTAAGCCATTGATTTTTTTACAGTTTTTGGCATGAGGGAAAACAAGTTACAGTACGACATATCAAAAAAATGAATTGCGGGCAGTTTGCTTTTCATTTTTATTTTAGTTTTGTAAGAGACTCAACATGTATGAGGAGGGGCGGCAGGGGGTCGGTGGATAGGACAGAAATTATGGCGGGGTGGTCATTCATTTGACTGCTCAACTGCCACCCTGGTAGTGATTAATACGACGGAGGTAAAATTGTGCCCTTAAAAATAATTTTTTCTCTCCAAAATAAAAATCTGTAAAAACTTTAAATTTCGGCGGCTCGAAAATGTTGCCGTAGTGAAACATTTTTTCCTCTTGGCAAACGCTATCGAAAAATCGATGGCACAACAATGTCCAGTCGACCCAACCTAATAAGCAACAGTATTATACTAGTCTTTCACCCTAAATATTAATGATCAATTGATGGATCAGCCTGTGACAGTGACAAGCGAAAAACATACATCAAATGGTGAAACAAATTTTCCATTCCATTTTGTAGGCCAATGTAAAAAAGTTTGTAAAATTTTCGGGCACATGTGATGTCGCCGTTTCTCCGAAGTTATGTTTTCATGCATGAATGCTGCAGCATTCAACAATGATTGAAATATACAGAACGAAGACTAATCATCATTAGAAACTCACTAATATACATATGTACATGGAGTAAAAGTTTTGTAATAAATAAAAACTTAACTTCCGCATAAATAAATCAATATCAAGCATAAAAAACTTCTTATTGAAAATTAGCTGCTCCCTTGAGTATGGATGGTGAGTGGGAGTTGCAACTGGTTAAAAAAATGAAGCAAATGTTTTAGGGTTTTTGAACATGGAACTGGATGAATGAGTTAACAGATATGCGGCCATCCCTGCGGAGGTTGTAAGTCAATTTCCAAAATCTGTTTCTACAGACTCTCAAAAATATTGCCAATTTTATGGCTGTTCAAAAATATATGAAAAAAATTTCTCTATTACTTTAATAAGCCAATCATACATAGTGACATTGTTAATAAAATAAAATTTGTTTTTTTGTTGTTGTTATCAAGTTAAAAATGTGAAGTCTGTAGCAGGGTTTTATTTTGAAACACATATTGCAAATAAAGCAAAAATACTACCTGAGCTGGGGCGCTGCTACTTAACTAGTTTATTTGTACAGTGTTTGCTTTAGTGAGGAGGTTTGTCGACACTTCTTCTTTAATCATTTATTTTAATTTGATTAAGTATCATATTGTATAGTAGGTGGACTTTAGTTCTAAAGCTGGCTGTGACTGATGGTAATAAAGTATAAATTATAATAATAAAGCAAAATTATTACTGCAGCTGGGGGACAGCCAGCACTTTAGAGTCCGCTGCGCCTTGCGTCAGCATCCATTGTGATCTTAGACTTATTTTTACTTTTTGTACATTTGCAATTAGACTTTTTGCATTTGTATGGATTTTTACCATCCCAGAACCCAGAACCAACCAGTTGTATTTATGTATGTGTTAAATGTAAGCGAATATGTACAAATAATTAAAACGTTGAAACCTTTTCGGCATGTTTAGCAATCATTTTTTGCATACATTTTATTTTTAAGCTGTAACATATTACGATTTGAATTGAAGCCCATCTGGAGTACACGTTAAAGATTCAAAAAATGGAATCAGTGCTAAGATATGGGTAAATTAACCTGAAAATTATGACTGATTGATGCACTAATTTTTCTTCCTTAAAGTGTGAAGAAAGAAGGAAAACAAGAGAATTTCCTGAATAGTTTTGATCTTGAATATGACTGGTCTTAGATTTGCAAATAAATTTTCTGTTGCAAATCCAACAAAAGAAATATTCAAATGTAGTTTGTGTCAAATACGAAATTGATTGATTTCAAGCATTCTATTCATCTTTATCTGCTAAATTTTAAGAAGATTAACAAAGGTAAACCAGAAAAAAACTATGCATTTCTAACAAGACCTTGAGTCTAAGAAATTTATATAATCTTGTATGTATTTATAATTAAATAGAGAACATTCATTTAAATATACAACAATTATGACTCATGACATTTATTTTATTGCCTTAGGAAAACTAAGGCAACAAATTGAAAGCCAACTGGTAAAATTGCATTTTATGCAAATTAAATAATGTTGTAAAAATAATAATCTTTCTGCTATTATGTTTAGAAAAAGTTAACAAGTCGGCCAGTTATTGTGTGTCGTTTTCATGCGGATAAACAGAAGTACTTGGTAAGTCAGTCGTTAAATTAAAGAGAAATATGAATAAAAACAAATTGTAGAGAATAGGGAGTTTAAATGCAAACACTAATGAATAAATGCAAAACTAACCAAGAGAAAAAGAAAACAATTAAAAAAATAGCGCACAACAATGCTACCAAGACGACCTACTCTATCTAATGATAGTTTGGCGAGATTGCAAGAATATTATGACTTGGTAAAACATGCATTCGTCAAGTGTGCAACGCTGATCAGCTGTTGGCAACACTTATATGAAACAATTGTCGTTCATATTATTTAGCAAAAAGTGACAAAATGTTTCGACAAAAATATTGTTAATGAAAATCAAGCTGCCAGAACTATTTGGTAATTTTTTGCGATATTAAAAGAGTTCCAAAGCTTTTGTATTAGCATTATAATCGCAGTAAGCAAAAAACTAAACAATTGCATATGAATTTTGTTCCTTAGAGATGCAATTTGGCTGCATTTAATACTCTCTTTTTTATTTGATTTAAGCGATCTCTTATTTTGACAATAAAGCTGTCAGATATAAGTGTTTGTCTGTTTTTGCTGTTTTAATGTTTGTCTGAAAGAATGTTGGGTAAAAAAACACGTTTCTCTCGGTAATATAAGTAGTAAAATTAAGCACAATACTCGCATGCACCCGAAACATCACAATTTTAAGAGCACAAACAACAAGGTTATAAAGCCATGTTGAAATACAAAATGATAAAATATGATGGAAATATAAACGACCTAGATACATGCTAAATGTTATTATGTAGACGAAAACTGATAAGATACTTCAAGAACGACAGCAAACTTGTGACAATCGTGTACAAATTGTGTTAAAAAAAAAATACGAGGATAATAAAATTGGTGGTTTACGTTTTATATGACCAAAATGCCATAAAGTAACATAATGTTGCAAAAAAAAAAAAAAATAAAAGAAAAACTCGAAGATATAAAACAACAGTATTGAAAGTAAAATATTATGTTAAGTGCTTATTATTATTTTTTTTTACCGAAACTATGTACAGTATTTATCGGATATAAGAAACTTGAAAAATCCACGAAAAAGGTTTCTTACAAGCGTTTCTTTCTTATATACAATTATTTTATATAAGAAGCTTATTTCTTATATAAGTAGCTATGGCCATAAGGCATTTGTTTCTTATATGAATATACGAGCTGTATGTATGTAAATAGAAAAATAAAACAAATCAAATTTTATTTTATTAACCCCTTTAGTAAATAGATAAAAAAAAACTAGACAACTTCAATTTGAAAAATAAAAATTATATGTAGTAAATACATACATAATTCATTTTGTACTATTTATTTATTTATTTACAAGGCAAGAAACAAAAACTTCTCATGAGCACTAATAGTAAAAAAAACGTTGTTGTTGTTTGAAACAGTCAGAAAACAGAGTTGTCCATGCAAACTACATAAATTCAGTGTTGCCCTTGAAAGTTTCTTATATAAATTATTTTCCTATACATTTTGTGGTTTGGGTGTTCAAGAAAAATGTCCTTTCATCAGTTTTTTTCTTATAAGCGTTTTTCTTATATGAAACATTTTTTGTTAGAAAAAACACTAAAAAGATATGGTGTTTTTGCAAATGTTTCTTATAAGCGTTTTGTTCTTATATGAGATGTTGTTATATCCGATAAATACTGTATATGCATTGCATTGCACTGGAACTGGCAAAGAGGGATTGGGGAGAAAATATGGAGTGTTAGTGGACGTTTGATCAGGCAAAAAAAATTATAACATAATAAATTGGGTCAAGTACGAGGTTTGCTCGCACACTTAGGGTTCCGTACGTATGTATGTGTAATGTACGTATGGAATGGCATATGTGAATACATACATATATTGTCTAAATTTCATCTCTCTGTCTCTTACAGCTTGAGAGTTACGTTTAATTGTTGCTTTACGTTGTATGGGGACACCTAGTAGCTTTTGACTTGTTTTTGTTGTCATTTGTTGTTGTAAGGCAACTGGGAATACATACACTGTGTGAATTTCTGCTCTCTATCTCTTACAGTTCGAGAGTTATAGCTAACTATTACTTTACGTTGTAAAGGGACACCTGGTGTGTTACAGTTGTTGTTGTTTTTAGCACTTGTTGCTGTGTACCATATGTGAATACATATATTATGCAAATTTCAACCGCCTGTCTCTCACGGTTCGAGAGTAACGGCTAATTTTTACTTCACGTTGTATAGGGACACCTGGTAGTTTTCGACTTGTTGTTGTTTTTAGCATTTCTTATTGTAGGGCATATGCGAGTACATATATTGTGCACATTTCATCTCTCTGTCTCTTACAGTTTGGGAGTTACGCCTAATTTTTACTTTACGTTGTATAAGAACAGCTGGTAGTTTTCGACTTGTTGTTGTTCTTAGCATTCGTTGTTGTAGGCCATATGTAAATACATATGTTGTGCTAATTTCAGCTGTCTGTCTTTTACAGTTTGGGAGCTACGGCTAATTGTTACTTTTCGTTGTATGGGGACACCTGGTAGTTTTCGACTTGTTGTTGTTGTTATTATTTGTTGTTGTAGCGGCAAGGTACAACAACATCCTGTGAAAATTTCAGCACTCTAGCTTTTACCATTTCGGAGAATGGACGCTGTGACGGACGGACGTGGAGGTCTCGGCAATAGGGTTCCCTTTCACTCTGATGAGTACGGAGCCCTAAAAACAGAACATTTATTTTTGCAAAGCTAAATAATTTGTCCGTTTAGTGTCCAGTGTATATACCTTCGGCACTATCCAGTTAACATCATTCAACGTAACCTCGTCAATATTGCAAAACGGTGACAGAACAAAGAGACGACGCATTAGCCACGATAAAACCTTCTACGAATGACGGACTTAATTTTAAAAATATATTATGTTTATTAAGATTCCATTTGGCAAATACCCATACATAATTTAATAAATGTGTAATGTAAGCGAATAAAAAAAAAACATCACGCATTCACCTATTACGACTACACTTCACAAAAAACACGCCTGCTCTGAGCAAAAGTTAACAAACTAAACGTTCGGACATTTTAACGACTCTGGATTACTTTTCATAGGACTGTATCACTGGTTTATGCCAGCAATCGTGCAAATCTTGCAGCATTAAGAGACAATCGACGGAATTATTAGAAAACTAAGTAAAAAACGGGACTAGCCTTGTGACTATTTGAAGGGCTGAATACTTTCCCGAAATCATATTGAAAAGATAAATTATTTATTACATGACAGCTAACAAATTTCATTTCAATAATGTTTCTATCTTGTATTGCTATACTTTCGAGTTCTTAAGCTCTTAAAAACCTCTGGCTGATATTATCGTGTGATTTTAAACTTCGCCGCTATGCTAACACCGCTTTAAAACCACTTGTTCATTACAACAATAGTTTATCTCGTATTATATAGACCACTTCTACAAATTATACTTTTTAATTTTTATTTGAATTCTTCAACAACACCACAGTTGTTTTTTCTTTCAAAATAGAGATGTGCGGTTGTCGTGATTAAAAATTAAAGCTTCATTTGTGCTGACCATTTCACAAAATTTCACGAAAAAGACTAAACACTAACTTTTGATTTACAAAAAAAAAAATTTCACATATTTTTCTTTAAATTATTTTATTTTAGTTAAATATTTACTACACATTAGTGTCAATTAGCCAGTGTCTATTTTTATGGAAATGTAGAGATCGCTGCGGGAAATCATTCTATGAGTAATTTCAACTCAATTAGCCAAGCATCAAATCATTAGTTATACCTATGAATATGCTCTGCTCAAGGGCTATGTAATACCCTGAAAGCGTAAATATTATAACAATAAGGTCTTGGATTGCAAAGGGTGTGGTTTTCGACGTCAAGGAGGATATCAAAAGAAAGCAAACCTGGGTAATTTTCAGTTGTTTGCGTAACTGGATGATATATTTGTGCTCACAAGCGATAGCAACCTAAGTTGACTTAAGGCAAACTCTTGGTATACGTATATGCTGTAACATTCATTGTTATGTGAATTCTACATGTCTCCGACGAAGTTTGTGGAAAAGATAAAAACAAAACAGGATTGAAATAATTTCTACAGAAATCCCTATACTACTCGCAAGAAGTGCCAAAATGTCCTAGAAGACAAAATTTTATTAAATTTTATATAAATTCTTTAATATTCTAATTTTTAATCTATCAACAAATTTTTGTAAGTAGTGCATTTTGATTTATTAAAAAAAAAATGTTTACATCGAAAATCCAGCTTTCTCGCAACTATATTTTGGGACTTACGCTGTTATCGCCTCCGACCACAGATGTATATATTATATGTTCTAAATACTTGTTCTTCGACCTTTTTTTTATTTAACTTTATTTGGTTTAATAAATGAGCTCAAGGTCACTGTTGTTGTTCCTGAAGAAGATACACAAAGGAGTATCGAAATATCGAATAATTTATCAATAAATAGAAAACATATTTATTGAACAACAACAGTGACCTTGAGCTCATTTATTAAACCAAATAAATACATATGTATATTATAAATAAAATAAAATTTTTCTGCGTTTATGTTTTGTTACTTATTGATCGTTAGAATTTTTTTTCGTTTTTAATGCGTGCATATGAGTGATTGCAAAAATTTGACTCGTGAGCGTGCACGATACGAGGCCAAACAAATTTGTCGTGAGTGAGAAGTTATTCTGATTGTGAGCGTGCATCATGTGAGCAAAAAAAAAAAAACACTCACGAGCACATCTCCGGTTCAAAATACTAAATAAATGAGAGTGCGTATTTGTAAATAATTTAAAGTCAAATTAAATTGAATTTCATAAGTGATTACACAGGTGTTCGCACTCAAGGACAAAAACCAAAGAGCGCTGAAATTTGAAATTAAAAAAAAAAAAAAACTATTAAATGAATATACAGCTGAAGAAAAGCAAGCTGATATGGCTGGATGTGTGTAAGCAAATGATAAAAAAATTTGTATTCTTTGCAAAAGACGGACAGTTTCTCTTTGAGAAACATGTTTTACTTTAAAAGAAATCAATACACATTGTATTGTTGTATAAGCCCGAATAGACTATATTATTACTCTTAGTTTCAAACTAAGTGTTAACTATTGACGCAGAAAAACTAGCTAAACTATTTAATTCATTAAATTAAACATATAACTAATGCAATTTTAATAAGTTCAATTAAAGAAATTAGTCATAATGGTTGTAAGATCAAAATTAATTTTAGTTAAGACAACAAATTTTCTAATTAATATGACAAATTATTTGATCTGTGTACAGCATGTGTGCGTTAGTTAAAAGTAAGACTTGATCGAGCAGATAAACTATTTTGCATTATCACAACTTCCCTTTAACCAAAAAAGTTAATATTGTTAATAAATTTTAAATTAAAAAAAAGCGATCTGAAGTTGCATAAGTTAGTTTCTTCAAAAATGAAATATATAAATATAAATTATATACATATGTATTAATTCAGGTACAAAAATTAACCTTTTCAAAAAATATTTGCTGTATTTTTCAGCTGTCTATATGCCGACGACATTTCGTTGGTGCTAATCAACTCATCAGTAGACTTGAAAAATTCTTAAAAGTTTGTTTGAAACTTAACTACTTATTTCATAATTCCCATGAACAGAATGAGAATCAGAAATGTTCAAACAAACCTTTTGCAACAGTTCTAGTTTTCTTTGCAACCTTCTATACAACGACTCACCATTGGTTACTACGATTTGTATTTTTGAAAGTATCAAAAAGTAAAAGTTTTTGAATATTCAAATATGAACTTAATTATTTATTTGCTTTAAGAGCCAATTGAAATGTATTAATTCAGGTCCAAAAATGAACCTGTCTATATATGCCGACGAAATGTCGTCGGCATATAGACAGTTGAAAAATACAGCAAATATTTTTTGAAAAGGTTCAGTTTTGGACCTGAATTAATACATTTCAATTGGCTCTTAAAGCAAATAAATAATTAAGTTCATATTTATAAATTATATACTTAAAAAAAAGTGAACGTTAATAATCTAACCGGTAAATTAACGGGAGGTTTAGCATTTTCGTTTACCACATTTAGTTAAGTCTTTGCTATATCAAACTAAAATAGTTAATTCATTGGAAAAATGTGCCTGAAAAAATTGATTTTTCAAACATTTAACTCCTACTCCAGACTTGAACTTTTCAGAAGTATTGTCACAATTTCACAAAACCCATATCGTTTTGACTGTTGAGTTGAGATAACGACAATTGTTTACCGGCTAGTGAATGATAAGTTCATTTCGTAACTTAATTTCAGTTCAATCTTCACTGCAGTAAATCAGTGAACCATTTATTATTGATTGTTTTTAGAAAGAGAAATTTGGCAACGTTGCAAAAAAATTCAAACAGCTGATATCTGACACTGTTTGATAAGTGAAGTTTAAGCGCAAAAATTTCCTTCTTTTAAATGTGATTTAAATAATTACTAATTTGAGGACTTTTTAGTTGAAACGTAATTTAAACCGAGTTTGAGCATGAACTTGCATGCAATTTCAAGCAAAGCGACTTCCTAATAAACACAGCTAAATCGACTTTTCGACTTAAGCCGACTTTTCGATATCGACACAGATATACCATATTATATAGTGTTGAAATATCATTAAAACTTTTTTTTTGCTAACATGTATGTGAATTCATTTATTACATGCAAATATTCTGGCATAGGTTTAACACTTTCCATGCTATTTGATTTGTATTTATTAAGATCAAAATGAAAAGTTAAATAGCCGTAATAAAGCACAAGTTAAGTGGCCACATGGCAAAAAGGGTTTATCAAAACGCAAAACGAAAAAAAGAATATACAAAGCAATAAAATACTCTTAACGAAACATGAAAATTTTAAATAACTAACTAGCTGGATATCTGTCCGGAAAAGTATGCATGTAAGTTTCAATGAATGTTGAAAATGAACAGAATATCCTTACCAATAAACGTCTGTTCTTTTGTCTATCTCTTTGTGTGTGTGTGTGTGTGTGTGTCTGTATTTACAATTTTGTTGTAACACAAGTACTTGATGCTTACAAGTCACTTTAACTGCAATAAAAAAGAGGACTCCACATGGTACTTGACATACAACTACATCTTTGTATTAAAAAAAAAAACACACACACTTTAACAACACAAATGTTAAACTAACACATGCAGTCCAATTTGTTTTAACAAACACACATACATACACCTAAATACAGGCATATGTATAAGCATATTCTATTGTATTAAATTTCTCTCATGTGATGCCATTTATGTATGCAATTGTTTTTCTTTTAGCTGCTGATTTTTGCTTCGTTTTTTTTTTTTTTTTCAGAGAAAACAATAACAATCGCAAATTTCTAAACAACTAATGCAATAAAAGTATGTGCGAATTACAGGGAAAAGGAAACCATCAAACAAAAACTTTTATATTACTAAAAATTTTGTTGGGAAATGTATTTAAATCTCGTTGAAATTACACACAAAAACAAAAGTTATGCGATTAGAATGATTAGCAGAGCTTCAATATTACTGTATATGTAACAGTAGGTGCGTTTAGCGCGATTTGCCAGTTATCAGTTCTATTTCACATACAAAATTTTTTTAACGCGTTTACTTTCTGAAAGAGTTGAAAAATTATGCCATGAGCATTATTGCATTCTTGACAATTTTTTCCAAGCCATTGGCCACTGTTGGTAATTAGGTTTCTCGATTCTATCCATAACAAGCTGCAAAATATGCATCACATTTTTGCTCTAAGTGCATAAATTTCTTTTTCAATTGTTCATTATTTTATTAGACTTGTGTTTGATTTTACTTCACCAGAATTGACAGATTTTACTCCAATAACATTTGGTTGTCCCACGACTAAGGGTCAGTCGATCTTCAAGAACTCCCGAAAATATTGAACTGGCTAAACGTAGTGAAAAGTGAAAATTTGAGACTTTCAATACGGAAAAAAAGTGATGGTTAAAATTAAAGTTCCATTCTTTAAATTCAAATCATTCAAGAACTTATCCCCCTAATTCATGAAAACTATTACAGGCTTATAAGACTGTTATTTGACATATTTGTATGGAAAATCTGTCAAATAAGAGCTTTATAAACTTGTTATGATTTTTATGAATTAGACGGTTTGACAACAGTGAAAATTATCGCCACATGATTACGGAATTCTTGTTGCTATACTTGCGAGCTCATCCATTGTACTCCTCACCCACGTGATTTCAACAGAATGGGGCAACTGCACACATAGCCAGAGCTTTGATCAGTCACTTCAGCGACATTCCATGCCCCCACAGGTCGCCCGATCTAATCCACATGGATTTTTTTATGTGGCTACCTCAAACAAAGGGTTTATAATGACAATCCCCCATCAGTTGTGGCTGTGAATGAAAATATTCGTCTAGAAATCAGCTCAATTGAACCAAATTTACTACAGCGTGTAGTGCAGAATAGAAGGCTCCGTTTTGAACAGCGTGTTTAACTCGAATGAAGACATCTGGATGACATACTTTTTAACAAATAAGATCCGCATTTTCAGTCTATCGTTCAATGTTCATTAATCCAGTAAGTCAGTCAGTAAGAGTTCAACTTTACTTTTTTTGCCTTCTTTAAAAATGTTGATTACTCCAATTTTATCACAAAAAAAAAGCTTTCTCAATTGTTCAACGTTCATAATAAAAGTTCGAGTCCACTACTACGTTTTTTCTTTCAGTTTGAAAATATAAATCTGCTACCAGACGTCCTGTACTTCAACAACACTTTTTTGCGATTAATTTCTTTACATGCACTTTGACAGTATTTCAGTTGCAATTTCGATCAGATTATCGGGCTTTACATAGAAACTCAGTTGTAGGTTTCAAGATAAGCCATTGAAAGTTCTTGTTTTAGGCCTACAAAAAACCATGTTCATTGGATTCTGAGTAGCCTTTCAGCCACCTATATGTTGCCGCTATTTCGTTGATGTCACTTAATTCGTCAGTAGACACAAAAAACCAGGAAAGACTGTCTTCACTTTATTTTACCATTTTGCAAGAACTCTTGCAAAATACTGAAAATTCAACACAATTTAATAGCATATGGTTGTTGTTAGTTTATGCTTACATTAAGCGGTGACAGCGTGTTATATTACTTGCCATTTTCAAAAGAATTTAATAAAGTATTTATTTAAACTTATAAATAATTCATTCACAAGTGTATATTATACGGAAACTTATGTTGAAATAAAAACCATAACTTTCACATTACTCAAATGATTGATTGGGCAACTTTTTCCGGGCTAAACTGTTTCGTAATTTTTCCTGGGTTTATGTTATGAATTCGCTCGCACACATGTTTTGGCAGCTGATTTGCCAGAGTGGAAACATTATAATTTAGAAAAACAATTTATTTATTTATAACAACAATCTTATTAAATTTATGTAAAATAAAAACATGCACGACGCTTAAAATATAAAATCATTCAGACATGAAAACCAGGTCAGCCCAGGCTGGGATCTTGAGATACTTTATGTCTGCAAAAATATATATTTATATGTGCATAAATAAATATTAATTATTTTGTTTAGAATTGTCTTTTAAAAATAAAACTTAACTTAGATGCGTCGAACAGTGTTCTTTGAAAATATGCGAAGTGGAAAACATTCGAATGGCGAAAACGGAGTAACTAACGGTAACTCTTTGTATGAAAATTATGAAAAAAAAAGTAAAAGTGTTGTGAGCCAGACGATAAAATTGCTTTATGTATTAAAGGTTTGTTTTAAACGTTAGTGCTTCTCATTTTAGTAATAAATTAAACGGTCTATTTGTATTCATTCATAAAATAAAGTTTTACAAAAACTTATTACTGGGGCTCAATTTGTGTGGACAAAAATTTGTCGCTGTTGAGCCATCGACTTTGCGATAGCTGGAAATGACATTTTTGCTACATGTGATTTTCCAGGCGTGCCATGTAAAATTTTATTTTTTGTGTTTTTGCAGTGTGGTAAGGGTTCGATATGTTCGAAAAAATTACTGGGAAGAAAAAATTATTGGCGGTTGAACGTACATTTTACCTGGCTACGGTGATACCTTGACCCTGTTACCGATTAAAGACCCTAACTTATATTTTCTTCAATCCTAATTTTCCTCCGCTCAGAGTAAACGGTCCCGTACCAAAAAAAAAAAAAAAAAAAAAAAAAAAAATCGGGGCAAAGTTTAGAATAAGGAGCCAGGCTTTGAAAGAAATGAGTTTTATAGGTTTGCAGGCGGTGTTATGGACCTCCATAACTTTAGTTTGTTCATAATTTGATGTTGAAGTTAAGGAATTTGCTGAGGAAAATATGAAAATTTCATTAAAACAGTACTGCCAGAGGAAAGATTTTGCACAGAGCGCAAAATCCCGAATTCACAAATAATTTTAAATATCCGAAATCGTATTTTTTTTTAACTTCATTTCTTACAATTTTTTCCAAGGTCTGCAAAACTTGCTTTTCGGTTGTCAAAAACAAGTTTTGCCCTTCGGCCGCACTAAGGGATTTTCTCCTCTATGGTACACCAACACCGGCTTCGCGTAGAAAAGCTGATTTGCACACTTTTTCATGTTGTGGCAATTGGTACCATTATACTAAAACCGACCCGAAAAATCTGTTTCAATTAGTCTGACTTAAAAAAAAATTTTTTTTGTGGGGTTGGTCATACGTTTGACTCCTCTACTGGCATTCTGGGTGATAGCGAGGAAATCCGCATTTAAGAAAATATGATTTAGGATCTTTAACACGTTCAGTACCAGGATGGCCGCACAGAAGTCAAATTTATGACCAGCCCTGAATAATTGTTTCTCTTTATATATTTTATGAGCACACCCACCCATAGTCATGCCTGCCTCCTCAGGAGGACTACCATACAAAATACAAAAAAAAAAAAAAAATGGAATTCGGACGCTTTAAAAATTATCTTTTTTTTTTGCGCGTCGTAGTAAAACTTTTGTTCCCAATGCCAAAAGCTATTAAAAAATCGATGTTACAATATCGATTGAAAAAAAAAAAAAACGGAGGGACAACTTAATTCGCAAGCGCGAATTAAGTTGAAAAATGAGAGTTATGACAGGTCACTCTCAAATATTGGCACATCTTGACTGCATGGTAGTAATGTAGAGCATGTGGGGAGGAGAGCGAGACATTTTATCAATATTTATGCCAGTCTCCCGAGTTCTAAGAAATACGGTCCCGATATCTTGGGCACATGCTGGAGAAAATTAAGGATCTCTGTGAATTACACGGTGTTAATATAGACCAAGGGTCAAACTGTTCATGGCTAAACAGAGCGCATCACAAGCCTATACTGGCTTAAGTATATGTCGCACGACATAGGCAACCATATTCTTATCGATTGCCAATCGACATGTACATGTATATATTGTTTGAATTTGTTTTTTCCATCACTGTGCTTTGAGCTGGGAGAACAGCTAAAAAAAATGTGATATAAAAAACCAGGAAATAGAATTACATTGTGAATCTGTATTAGTCCGTAATGCTGTGTTTTATTGTGTGCATCAAATGAGAAAAGTCTTTTGTAATATTTTTACAATCATGTACATATATAATTTTTTACATCTCGTTAGATTTTTTTTGTTTGTTTTATTTTAGCAATTGTTATTTTTATTTTGAAACCATTAGTTCTGAACAGACAGTGCTTTCTTTACTTAACATTTCTGTTGTATCCTCAAACCCTCTCTAACGCACGCAGCTACAAACACACATACACCTCCCTTAATTCTGTCTTCTACTCTGCAAGTCTTTGGTTGGCTTAATACCTGAATTACAATTAGAATTGAAATAAAATAAACTTTATTTAAAATCCACATTACTTACATAACTATTTTATGTGTTCGTCTGTTGTCTTTGTACCTTGTGGACTTCTATATTTATTTTTTCAGACTTTTTTTTCAAGTTGTTGGAAAAAATAAAACTTTTTTAGTACTATTGTTTTTTTGTAATTGTAAATGATGTCTTATTGTTTTGTTATCCTTTGAATAAATATTTATGTGAATGTTTCATGTTAATGTCACAGAATTTATTACGAACGTTTGAAATGAAAATTGCAAATTTTGTTTTATTAAAGCAAGACTTTTTGTTTTCAAAAGGTGCATTTGAGTAATAAAATTCGATTGGGCTCTGTTACCAACTACTCTTGCCGTAAATCATTATAATGTTGTAGATTTTAACACAGGGTAGATATTTTTGTTTTGCAAATTATATAAAATCAACTTTTCTAAAAATCCCTACCAGAAATGAATGATCGAAATTAACACAAACAAAACTTTTTTACTAACACACATGCAACAATTTTGGCAGTGAGACATCGACTGTATATATAAAAGATTCTTGCAATTATTTTGCCAAATAACGCGGCTTTCGTCAGAAGTGGACGTTTGTGTGCCAAATTTTTTAATGAAAAATATAAGTGAAAAGTGAAAATGATAAGTATTATAATTATAAAATTTATTTGTTTTATTTAATTACACGAGTTTAGTATAAGTACATGAGCAAGGTGTCCACCAAGTGGGTTGAGTGGCCAGAGTTGGACACAGAAGCAGCCATGCTCCCCTTGCGGTCAGTATCTTCTGTATGGAGGAGATAGAGAAAACCTGAAGACCGAAAATTTTGCCCACTCAACGGAAATGAAATCAGATACAACAAGCAATAATTTGTTATAGTACCTCACCACAATGAAAGACGTTTTCCCCAATGCCAGCAGTGTCATCCGTGGCCTGATTACATAAAAAAACAGGCTTTACGAAAGCTTGCCATCTGCATCCATGTTTTGAGAGCTACTTATGAGCTACGAATATATTCCTGGCAAAAAGGAACAAAAGGACGAGTTCTACGCAAATTTAGTGGTGATCGCGGTAAATTTTAGCTCCCTAAAGTATGCTAAAGTATCTGAGATCTAGCTTTTTACAGTGTTACATTTAGCGTTGTACTTACAAAACTAATGTTTAGTGTGTAAATATTATACTCTTTTTTTGTAACGTTTTAAGCATGTAGCATAGTCTAAAGCAACGTAATGTTATTAGAATAATACTTATAGTTTTAAGTTTTCTTGAAATTTATGTTAGCTATCTCTTAATATGAAAAAAAAGTCTCAATAAATAAAACTAACTAACTAACTAACTAACAGTGTTACATTTTAATTGTAGTCAATATTTGAAAATAATTTGTATTAATTGGGCAATAATTTATTGACCTATTGTATGAAATAATGGAATTTATTGCGACAATCACAATAAAGTCAGCCGGTTATTGGCGACAAAATAATTTTCTAGGCCTTACAATTAGTTTTGAAAAATTCTTTAATTGATTACTACTCACGATTGCAATTTAATAACTACATTGCAAAATTTAATACCTACAATTTCCCAAAAGACCTTTACATTTGAAGAAATCGTTGAGTGGTGTAAGGTAAAACTTGCAAAGATGATACACCTCATATATCAAGTGAAGTTTACTTATGTGTTTGGTCGAAAGAAATTGATTTTGTTCCTGAAGTACTTTATCAAGCTGCTATCCATTATTAGGCCAATAATAACAACCCACAACTCAACTTTACATAAATCAAATGTTGCATTGATAAAAAAAAAAAAAATAAATAAATATATAACATGTTGTAGAATTTATTTATGCCGCCTGCAGTTCTGCTGGTTTATTCCATTGAATAACATGGAATATCAATATTAATCGCATGCTGATATTGCGGTTTCGGTCCATTATGGCAACCATTAGCACATGCTAGAGCGGTCAAGATTTGTTTTTTACCCCAAAGGAAACTGAATTTCTAACTTTGTATTAAAACAGCATGTTGCAGCAAATTCACTTCGTTTTTTTTTTTTGTAATTTATTTATTTTTAATTACTTTGTTTATATTTATGACCAGATAATTTTTTTCTCTTTTGAAAACATTACTTTTTTCTCGTTTTTCTTTTATAGAAAAAAAAAAACACAATTTTGCCACACACGCAAAACTGAAACTAACAAAAAGCACCAGGAGTATTCCTTTAACTGCTTAAATATTTATATGATTGTGTGCGTGTTTGAAAAAAAAATTTGTGAAATTATTTTATTTATGTTTCCTTTTTTCAAACCAACAAAACCGAATAGTAAATAAAACCATTAACTGGTGCAGCAAGGTAAACAGTAAAAGCTTGAATTGATGAGACACTAGGGAATTTATTATAAAGTTTGGGAACAATTTACAAAAAATGATCGCAAACAAAGATTAATTTATCAAAAAGTTAATGTAAAATGTCAAAGTGAGACATAAGTGATTAACTGGATGGATATTTGTTTACTACAATTTCAGTGTGGCCGTTTATTCGTTTTTGGCCACAACTGTAAATTGCTTTCTAAACTTTTATATGAAGTAATATGTATGTGGAGAGCTCCTCAAGCATCTAGTGTTTAGCACAAACATTATTTTAAATGGTTTTTATTTTGTTCTCTTTTTTCCTTGCTTCATTTTAAAACGTGCAAATTGCTGTTTTATTTTACTGCATGCACAAAAACATTTTCAAAGCACTCTTTTATGTTTTGTTTCGTTAATAATTTATTTAGTTAAAATTGATTTCGATCGAGTCTTTTTTTCGCATTTCGCTTTTTTGGCCTCATGAATAAAACATAGAGCAGCACTGTGGCTAGAAAATGGAAACTTTCGTATATATTTTTGCCTCTCTTTTCGTGAAAAAGGAAACAGGTACAACATTTAAATAACTCTACCCATCATGAATAATGTGGAAAAGACTTGTTAAAACAAAATGTTGAAATTGAAATATTTGCTGCCTGTTTTCTTAAATGCCAACAAAGTTTTCCTTTTGTATTGCAGATGATAACAATTTAATATTTTTTGTTGTTGTTTTCAATACAATGTGAACTTCCAACCAGTATATATTTTTGAATAATAAGGGAAACAAGAGAATTTTTTTTATTATAATTTCAATTCTTTAGCAGATCGAGGAGCTCATAGAATATTTGAAATCTCATACATTTTACATAAGTTTAAGGCAAAAAATAGCAAAAACTTCACCACTTTTTTTGTGCCAAAATGTTCTTGTGCAACCCATTGTGATGTAGTTATTCATATTCATTTCCTTTGTTTTTTGCATGCATTTTACGAAAGCAATTTGTTTAAGTTGCTGTAGAAAATACTTTTTCATTTTCTTTTGCCCAACTTCTTTTGGAAGGTTGCTTTCAATTCAATTGCACTTTGCCCACCGGAAACACTGCCAGAAATACTCTTTTCTATATTTTTGTTTCAATTATTAATCACTTCTTAAGATGTTAAGCAAAAATATAACATATTTAAAATATCTTTGTTTTTGGTTTTCTTTTTTCCAATTTGTAAGCAGCTTAAAATTTATGAAAAAACATTCAATAAGTAGCGTAAAGAAAAGACAAATCCTGCTCTACTTGTACATAGCAGTTTGTCTTTATCTGCTATGAGAACGAAGTTTATGTGCTTTTAGTAGTTAAGATGTCAATATAAATTCAAACGATTAAAAAAAGAAAATCTATGTCAAATACATACTAGTAATATGCTAAAATACTTAAGATAGCAATATAAAAATAATTAAATTTAATACTCATAAAAGAAATACATAGATTTCGAAGAAATAATCTGCTTTGAAGAATGTACTGGTTTAGCAATATCGAATGAAATTGGTTTAGATAGCAATTTGCAAAACTTTTAATGGCAAATAAGAACAAAACATGAGCTTTTATTTCTGGCATATACAACTAATTTACAGGTAGTCTACGTTTCACCTTTAATAAACAACCAGCCGTGATTGTTCCTTTCCAAGTTTTTGCCTTCGTGTCACTGATCAATTGTTGTGCTTAATAAGCTTTTTTTAATTTATTTGAAATTCCATAAGAGTGGTATTGATAAATACCAAAAAGTGTGCGTATTGCATGGCGGAGGGAATAACAATAAATGATTGGCAAGCCCCTACTTAAGTTTGACCAGACAAAAAATAGAAGTTGAACAGAGAGAGAGAGAGAGAGAGAGAGAGAGGTTTGCACGAAATCAATTATTCTCATTCTCAAGTAGAGGTCCTTAAAACCTAGTCCCCTTTATTAGGTAAGCTCAGCTCTACAAAGCAAAAGATATTGCATTTTGCTTCTGCAATAACTTTTGACAGTTCCACCATGAAATCACACAATATCATTACACTGACCTGATAAATGTTTCTTGCCTAAAACTAATCATAAAAAAAAAACCATTTAAATAGATCGAATAGAATCGGTTATAGCAAGTTTCCATTACAAGTTGAATCACCCGCTTCGCTCTCTCAATTGTATTTATGAATCATACCGTTTACACGACTCGTCTATGTGCTTCGATTTGACTTTTGTTTTTAATAAGCAAACATACATCTTTCAATTAATCAGATGCAGCTGCTCCAAAAACTGGGAATGCTTCTTGTTTCACTCCATCCTCAGGTTAAAACACGCTTTTGAATACTCCATAAATTTTAATTTAGAATATACATATCATTCTTGCCAAAAACTTTTCACAAACATTTTTTTCCATTGTATTTAATGTTTTATAATTTTATTGATTTCCAGAATTAACTTTTATTTTTATGTATTATTATGTTTTCTTTGTTTACAAAATATGATTCTGACAGATAGTGCAGATAAACTTGCAATATAAATTAGAGAAGACAGGAATTTTTTGTGCTTCGTATGTAGCTTCAATATGAAGCTACTTCATTCGCTCTCAAAATTTTGTATGGCGAAGCGCGTTGCTTCGCTCCTGATTAGAGTGTTAAGCATAAATAGAGAGCGAAGCGCATATCGTGGCAACATGCTATTAGTAAATTTGTTTCCATTTTGAAATTGTTTTTTAAGAATTATACATCTTTGTCGAAAGTTAAAAAATTTTATTTACAAATTTCATATTAGACTCAGGTTCAATCTTTTCCTTTTCAATTTTAATTAAGTCTACAGAAGTAAAGGTAAATTTTACCACAAAAGAAAACCTTCTTAAATCTGGAGAAGCAAGCTCGAACTAACGCCTCGTGAAGTAATTAACAATTGAAAATCATTTAGTTCAATTATAAGGTTAAAATTAACGTTTGAAATTTTATAGCTAAGTGAACAACTGGCTGTTTTGAGCTCGCAACACCTCTCTTCAGCAACCGTACGAACTTTGGATGTGACAAGTTTGACAATTTTTTAGCACAGCCGCTTGGCTACCATAACTTACACAAGCTTGCTTTCTATTCTATGCTTTTCCTTTTTGATTGATTTTTTATCATATCAGAAAATGGTTTGCTGCCTTTTACAATTTTCTTTAATTGTATTCCAGTTTGCATAATTGGTAGTTCTAGTTACTTCTATTTACTTATATTTTTAATTATATTAAACTATTCTGTTTAACATATTTTAGTTATAATGTTCAACTCCTCTGTTAAACACAATTTTTTCAATTTTAATTAAGTAAAGAAAAGTAAAAATTTTATGGACAACCGGAATTTAGTTCCAGTTTTATTTCAAACAGTATTGCAACCAGTACGTTTTATCTAAAACTTTCCTATACTATATATTTCTAAATAATAAACTAAATAACAAAAATCAATAATGGAATAATTTTTTGTGCAGACGTACCAAAGAGGGTAAATAGAGCATCAGGCGTGACCATCTACAGAAAAAAAGAGAGAAAAAGAGAGATTTAGTTAGCAAGAGTTTGATGTAAAATAAATGAAGTTTAATTAAAAATGATATTAAAAAATATTGAAAATAAAAACTCATAAAAAGGGAAAATAATAAGATAAAAAATAGTTTGAAATGATAAAAAAATGATACCACATTCAGATTGAATTCACTCAGAGAAGAGTAAACTAAATTCAATAGATGTTTCCACACAAGTGGAATGAAATAATATAGAAATACAATTATATTCTTAGAGTCACAGCAAGTTTTATGTTTTCAGTTGCAAGACTCTTAAACACTTCAAATAGAAGTAGCAGAATTAAAAAAAAAAAAAAAATATCAGGCTCGTACAGTTTCCTAATAGGGCCACACCATGTCATGTGGTGGCAATGCCAACTGGTTATTAGAATTCTGTAACTGGGCCGCTTTAGATCTTTTGTTGTGTAGTTTTCTCAAGTGGCAGATCTACGTGAATGAGCCCCCAGTCAGAGAGAAAAACAAAATTTAGCCAAATTTATACACTCGAGCTATAGAAAGAAGCTGAACTTTAGAACTTGGTTCGATTTTGTTTTTTGCACTTCTTTTGCAACTTTAAATTACAATATTGTTGACCACAATTTAAGAATCCAAACTAAAACCGTTATGACAATGTCTTTTAAAATTGTTAGGGCTTTCAAAAAAATAGATTCTATAATTTGTGAGGCCATTACAAGGATGTATAAACTGTTAACTTTGCTTACATATCAAAAATTTTGCTAGTGACTGATGAAAATACTATTAATTCTTTTCATTTTTAACGATATCGAGCAGCAAGTCTTTAGCACCAACTGAAGACAGGCAGAGAGCGCAGAAAGTACAAAATGGTAGTCTATAACGGAAAGTCAATGGAATTCCCTAATTGGTTCTCCAAATGAAGAATCGCACTCTGTATCAAGTAGTTGATTTACGGCAGCTGCCCTAATAAACACTGAATTTGATAACTAAATTTGATCATCTAGACATGCTGGTCTTCTCCAGTGAAACTTGATATGGTACTTTGACCCAAACGAGACTAAATAATAAACATGACTGTCAGTGCCCGTCAAGTGAAGAAAAATCATTTGGGTGTGGATGATCGTCGTTACGAGCATGGGGCAGCTAGGATATGTTCCCCAGACCAAAAGTCTTCAGCTTTACTTTTTTTGCCTTCTTTAAAAATGCTGATCAATACAATTTTACCTCAAAAAAAAAAACTTTCTCGATTTGGAGAAAGTAAAACCGAACTAAAGCCCGAACAAGTGACAATTGAAAAACTCTTGAGTTTGTTTTATATTGACTTCCTTTGAACATCAAATCGTTGAAAATTTGCCTTAAAATTGTTTATACAGTATTTATCGGATATAAGAAACTTGAAAAATCCACGAAAAAAGTTTCTTATAAGCGTTTCTTTCTTATATACAATTATTTTATATAAGAAACTTATTTCTTATATAAGTAGCTATGGCAATAAGGCATTTGTTTCTTATATGAATATACGAGCTTTTTTACCTTTTTATGTATATACGTAGATGTATGTATGTAAATAGAAAAATAAAACAAATCAAATTTTATTTTATTAACCCTTTAGTAAATAGATATAAAAAACTAGATAACTTCAATTTGAAAAAAAAAATTATATGTAGTAAATACATGTACATACATACATAATTCATTTTGTACTATTTATTTATTTATTTATTTACGAGGCAAGAAACAAAAACTTCTCATGAGCACTAAAAAAAAAACGTTGTTGTTGTTGTAAAACTGTCAGAAAACAGAGTTGTCCATGCAAACTACATAAATTCAGTGTTGCCCTTGAAAGTTTCTTATATAAATTCTTTTTCTATACATTTTGTGGTTTTGGTGTTCAAGAAAAATGTTCTTTTATCAGTTTTTTTATTATAAGCGTTTTTCTTATATGAAACTTTTTTTGTTAGAAAAAAACACTAAAAAGATATGGTGTTTTTGCAAATGTTTCTTATAAGCGTTTTGTTCTTATATGAGATGTTCTTATATCCGATAAATACTGTATATTTTAATGAAACTGTTGCCGTTTCGCAATCATAAAATCACAAGTTAACCGAAAATTCAATCAAATTCATATACTGCGTATTTATGTGAATCTTATTAAAAAAAATAATAATAAAAATAATAAGAGAAAACACTGATTGCATATTGCAGAATTAATAAATTATTCGCACAGGAAAATGAGTTAAATGAGAAAAATATAAATGATTAGAGAATGAACAAAAAATCAGCATGAAATATGAGTATGAAAATTGAAATTAAATTGTAAAAAAAAAAATTTAAATATTTGCCGTTGCTGTTTTTGAAACGAAACTAAGCGAAAGCGCAATAGTTTGCACATACAAATATGAGAAATAAGGAAAAAAATATTATGAAAATACATACATATAACTTAAGCCTTAAAAAGCCAAACTAACAAACAAACTTTCACTGCATTATTTGAAATTATTTATAATGGTCTGGGAGTATATTTTCCAAATACACAACATAAGTTTTATACCTATTTATTTTGTTGCTGATAGGCACATGCATGTGGAGAGCATTAAAGTTCTCAAACGAACTCTCAAAGGCAGATGATCTGTCTTTTTAGTTTCTGCGATACAGTGAGTATTTAAAGTATCATTAAACGAGGAAAAATTAGCAAATAAATTAAACGAGGAAATTACAATTAAACTGCAGTAATATTTACACTGCAAGTGTTATTTGGCTTTTGCTGCATTGTTGCCAACCATTATGCAGAAAAGCATGAGTTAGAATCTGATTTATTGACGTGAAGTTTGAATTGACATTAAATGAAATAAGAGATTTGTTAAGCCAGCTTTTTAACGACCAGTGATTTTTTTTGGCATTAATGGCTTAGAACCTAGGGTTTTTTGTAAAAAAAAAAATGCTCAACATTTCGAAATGTTGACCAACATTAATGTTTTCACACGAGAATTTTTACGTAGATTTAATGTTGTTTATGCTGCGTATTTGTATCATTTGAGAAGTTTTTTTTTTTTTCATTAACAGCATAAAATATTTATTAAATGCTTGCAAACAATGTCCCGTTGTTATTCTAAATTCCATATGAAACAAATTACGCTTGATTTATTCCGCAGGAGCACTAAAATGTTACTGGATACATTTCAATGTTTTTCACGAAATGAACAGCGTGCATACAGACCACGACTAATTCACATAAATCTTTTTTCAGGTGTTTTGAAAGCATTCCACGTGGAATTTCCTTTAGTTGTTCATTTTAGATACGAACGCCTCGTTTAAGTGTCTTAAAGGAATCAGATTTAAAACCCAGAAGAAAACTACTTTGGTTATGAAATTCAGTGATATTGCTTTTTAGCACGAAGCAAGGCAGCTTGATACCAGGTAATCGCATAACTACAACAAACACTGCATGTATTTTGTTGGTAGAAAAACTGTATAACTGTCATCCGTTTGTTCGCGTATGTGTGTTAGTGTTGTGTATTTTGACAGATATACAGACCAAAAGCAGTAGTCAGCTGGGCTTGTAAGGCTACCTGATATCAAGCTGCCTTGGCACGAACTAAATTCAGTGATCGGTTTCAAATCGGCTACCGCTAAAATCGGCTGCTGTAACACCTTCTATACTATGGACATGATAAAAGCGGGTTTTTGACAATGTCACATTCGCCTTTTACAGAAGTCCTTACCAGTGGAATCACCCGCTTCGCTTTCTCAATAATATTTATGAATCATACCGTTTACACAACTCGTCTATGTATGTACATCGATTTGAGTTTTGTTTTCAATGAGCAAACATACATTTTTCAATTAAGATGATGCAGCTGCTGTAAAAGTTGGAAATGTTTCTTATTTAATTCCATCCTCAGGTTAAAGCACGCTTTTGAATATTCCATAAATTTTAATTTAGAATATATCATTCTTGCCAAAAACTTTTCACAAACATTTTTTTCCATTGTATTTAATGTTTTATAATTTTATTGATTTCCAGAATTAACTTTTATTTTTATGTACTATTATGTTTTCTTTCTTTACAATATATGATTTTGACAGATAGTGCAGATAAACCTGCGATATGATTTAGAGAAGACAGGAATTTTTCGTGATTCGCATGTAGCTTTAATATGAAACTACTTCGTTCGCACTCAAAATTTTGTATGGCGAAATACGTTGCTTCGCTCCTGATTACGGTATTAAGCTTAAATAGAGAGCGAAGCGCATATCATGTAAACATGCTATTAAGCTGTTTTCAACAGAAAATTGCAATTTCGAGAGTCGTCACTTAGCAACCATTAAATTTCTGGTGACAACAACTGCAAAAGTGTCATATTTTAAGCCTCGTTTAAGTGGCAACAAAGGGATTGCAAGAATGCCAATAATTATATAGACCTTTACAAGAAGATTTTTATTTAAATTTACATACAACTGTCATTTGCAAAGGAATGCTGGATAACTGACTGTTTTAGAAACCATATTCGAATTGAAAAACGCTGAAATTCGTACTGGCGTTGCTGACCATATACATACATATAAAAAACATAACATTTGATAAACCAGTGATACATAAATTTGAAAATATCGTTAAGCTCGCAGTTGAGCACACGTACATTAACTTTTCTTCTAAAATTATATCAAATAAATTTAAATATTTTTAATGTGCTGGCAGCATAATTTTAAATAGTATTTTGCAAAAAATTTAAAAGATTTTTTCAGGCAACAAAATTTTAAAATAATATTTTATATTGTAATCTGGGATTCAGCACAAATCTGTTTGTTTGTTGGCTTATAGTAAATTGCTTTTGTTTCGACTTGATTAAGAAACGATTGCTGATTGATTTTCCACTATTATTAATTGATTACGATTGCGCTAGAACTGTAAAGAAAGTGGACTTACTGCAGTCTATGCGAAAACAATCCGGGATAATCAAGTATTTGTTCGACTATTTTCATGGATTATTTTTCATTATTTTCCATACATTTTTCTTTAGTTTAAATTTAACGATTTATGTTGAAATAAAAGACATTTATTATAAGTAATCAAGCAGGACAAAAATAATATGTTTGTTTGTTGGGTAGCCTTGTTTAAACTTATATGTGTGTAGACGTTCATTCAAATTAATATTTGTAGCAAAAAGCGTGACCACAAATTTCGTGCAACATCTTTTGAGGTGTTGTGTTAAGACACAGGAAATGAAAAATGTATTTTGAAGATCAAATAATTGTTTAAGCATTTGAAAAAGTTCGATTTAGAGCAAACAATTATTCAATACGTGCTTTATATTTGCTCTTATATTTAATATTTTTCTCTTGCAAGTTTTTGCTTTCGGACATAACGCTGGCTTAACATTCAAAGGCTCTGACTAGATATTTTAAAATTTTACAGGGGATACAAAGAAACAACAAAACATTCACCGTGATGCGTATTCGAGTAGAATTGATGCGTTTTTCAAAAATTGTACTACCATCGGCGATAACGACAGATGCGTATCACATTTTCGAAATCGCGCAAGGCGAATTCGCCTTGAAAATAGTATACATTCTGTCGTTATAAATTTTATTCACGTCATTTTAAGAGTACATAAGAAATAATTAAAAATTATTTCAAACAAACCGTAAGTATTAAAATTAATTTTTCCAAAAAAAAAAAAAAAATATATAAGAAAAAAAAATCCAAAACAATTTGAGATGGTAGAGTTGATAGAAAAAATCCCGTTAGGTAGAGGGTTTTCCTCAGAAATTAGATTTAAAAAGAGGAGTCGAGCAAAAGTGGGGAAAAGGTTAATGCATTGGGTCCACCGATACACATTGCTGAGGATTGGTTGGTTGAAGGTATCGGTCAATTATAAGTGCAAATTGGGATTATTTGGCAATGAGTACACTTCAGATTCTTGGCGCAATTTCCCTCGCAATGTAATCAATCCGGCTTTATTGTACTCGTCATCTTCATCAAATGATGAAAATGCGGCAACACTCAATAACATTTGAATTATTTTTTTTTTTTTTTGCAGGATTTACAATATTGAAAACTATCGCCGAAGAACTGTTTTTATTTGTCAATTTCAACCAGTGCTGCAAAGTTTTCTTAATGCTCCACAACATTATTTCTAGATGTTATCCATTAATAGTTATTAGTTGTGGAATTCTTTTCGTGGTATCAAAAAATTCTTTAAACGCCTGCGACTTTGACAACTGGCGTACTACGACTTCGCCAACCATGATGAATGACTGAATGCAGAAAATTTACTATTGCAAAGGACGTGGAGCTTGTCCTTGCGATAATTTCGACTTAACACCAGATAGCTGCAATGATCTTCCTTGTAATCAATACATTGCTACATTCAAATCTCAATTAAAAAAATCAAGAAAACTTAAGAGCCTTTGCTTATGAAGTCAGTGATAGTTGTGCTCATTTTCATTGTTTTGAGTTCCTGCACCTGCTAAAAAAAAGAGCCAACTAGAAAGTAATGGACTCGCTTTTTTTTTTAACAAATATTTGTTTGATGTAAACGTGCTTTCAGTTCATTTGTTTGAAATACATTTTTAAACACATAAAATATATTTGAATATTTTCTGGCTTTAAATTTCCTACTTAAATAAATAAACATGAGAATTTTCTGAAAACTTTGCATTGAAAATAGAAAAATTAAATAGATCACACTACTTATGAGCTTTTAAAAGATTAAATAATGTTGCTTAGTTTTGTTAATGTATACATTTTCATTTCAATATTATTTAAAACTAAAGAACATGTTTATTTATAAAAACTCTACTAAATTTAATAGATTCTGGTTTAGTAAAACTAATTACTAATTTATAAATGTATGCAATACTTTGTTTACAAAAACTTGTGGGAAATAAACTAAATTACTTACAAAATTAAATTCTAAAGAAAACGCATTAAACAAAAAGTATTGAAAATAGTAGGTACTTACCTCTTCATTTAAATTCGAAACAAGCAACACATTTGAGAAGCCACGCAATGCAGGGGTGGCTGTCTGTAAAGCACCACTGTTGGCAAGAGCGAATGCACCCAAATTGGGTATACCACTGCTATAGCCACCAGCCAAGGGTGTACCAATACCCAGAGCAAATGGTGGCAACACACCAGGTGCCCCTAAGCCATTAACTGAAAGAAATTCGAAACAGTCTTTTTGGGTTATACTTTCTGATAATTTATATTAGTTTTTTATAGAAGAGACAAAAAAAAACTTAAGAAAAAAACTCAAGGCAAGCAGAAATTGAAATATATTGTAAAGTAAGTTGGCTCTAGTTTTAAATAATCAAAAAAAAAATTTTTTTTTAAATCGTTTGTTACTTATTTGGGAAATTGAAATTAGTCATATTGGAATGAATTACTTTAGCTATGAATTAAGAAGCATGGTATACATTGAATTAATTGTTTCTAAATTGAATTACTTGTTTACAAGTAAATGAAATCTAAATGAAAAATAAAAAAAAAAAAAAAAAGATTTCAAAATAATCTTGGAAATTAATCTCATTAATTTGTAATTACTTTTGATTATTTTTGAACAAAAATCTTGTTTATTTTTGATTTCTAATAAAGTTATTAAAAGGATTATATAACCCTAACAAATTTTTGTTGTTGGTTTTTTGAACTAGAAAAATGTAAATCAAAATTAATCATGCATTTGAAACGTAGAATTTAATTATAGTATTTCGATATTTTGCGCAGGATTCTAAAGGTTATTAAAAACCAATTCTGTACATATACAAATGGAATTTTAAATTTAAAAGTAAATATCACAGCTTGATTGAAAGGTTCAAGGGCAAAATTATTTGTTTTGCTCAAATTGGCACTGAAATGCTTTAATAAAATAGCAAATAGCAAAATAAATTAATTTTTTATTAAATTATTCTTATTGTTTATTAAATTATTTGCATTAATATTTGAACTAAGCAATCCAGCTGAATAAACAAAACATAACTAAACGTGTCTCAACTTATTTCCAAAGCAGCTACATGCTTTCAGCAAGTAGAAAATGCCACACAATGGCCTGATTTTTTTTTTCTAAGCAAATGTTTAAAAATTTAAAAAAGGGAGATAAGCAGCAACTAAATGATAAATAAAGAACAAGCTTTTCGATTAAGTTCTGATACTGATTGGACTTATAGTAACGAAAGACTCAAAAGGTGTTTTTGTAAACACCAATTTTTTCCTTATTACAATATTTTTTAAAATTTTTTCAAGCCAAAGCTCATTTTGCACAATTTTTGTTCTAGACTAAATTCTACATATTAAAGCAAATGGAAAAGTAAAGCTAAGACTGAAGCTAGGGGACAGTCCTGGCAATTTTCATTTGCACCTATACGTTTTCGAACTCAAGCATGTTCATGCACAGCAGTTTTTCTTATCAATTTGCAGCATGGCTAATAGGTAATGACTATTAATCATAAGCATTACTAGTTCGAGTATATTAAGGTTTAAGTAATTCAAATGTTTACTTTCAATTTCCAAAATAAGTAATTAACTTCAAAAAAACAATATGCAATTAGTTTCAGTTATGGTAAGTTCTTATTCACAATTATAATTTTCTTGTCTTTCTCAAAAGCGCGGTGCTCACTATAACACTGTGGAACAAATGGAAGTTAGCAAAAGTTAGGTCGATTCTGAGGGTGAGGGGTGAAAATAGAGGCTGTAACAGAGACTAAATTGGACGACCCGTATCACGACGTTTGTTTATGTAAGTTGGATTTTTTTTTTAATCGACCTTCGAACTTTGCAGTCAAATGCTGATTTTCAGCATGAAAAAAAAAAAATAATATTTCCAACATTTTGCTTCATAAGCACCACAAAAATTTAAAAAAATTTTTTTTTTTAATTTTAATTGTTGCACAGGTCTGTAACAATAATTTGGCTTTTAGAGATTTACAAAACATCTCGGGGACTAAACGAGATATAGCCAAAAACCATATAAACAATATGCTGAAATCGGCATTTGGCTGCAAAGTTCGAAGTAACGTAAACAAACGCCGCAATACGGTTCTTCTAATTTAACCTCTATTTTCACCCCTCACTCTTAAGGTGGGATCATACGATTGCCGCAATGCACCAATTTTTGTTACATTTTGTGTGCCAATCGTGTGATAGCACAATTTATTGGCTCATGCGGCAACCAAAACGAATGTTGTTCCTATTTGTCCCAATCAAATACAACCCTGACGCGACAACCATGTGAACACTTGACATACAACTAATCACCAATAAAAATTCTAAAAATGCACCAATATTTATTGTGTTCTCATGCGGCAACCAAAGAAGACAATACGCGCCAATAATATGCATATGTATACATGTATTTAGTTTCAAAACTGTTTAAACGCGTCTTCCAAACATGATTTCTGCTTTTCAATCAGTAAAATTCAATTGTTGTTAATATTTTCATTTTTTGCTTTTTTCAGCCCGCACAACATTATAATAATAGCCGAAGCAATTTTCTTTCTTTTTAATGAACAAACCATATTTTTAACATTTAATTAATTAATTTTTTTTTTTTTTTTGGAAAACAAAGTTTGTCATCAGCTACAACAGCTGTTTCTCACAGTTGCCGTATAATATAACAATCGTGTGACTATAATGCGGCAATTATTGGTACTAAATTGTTTTGCGGCAATTTGCGACAATAAAATTTCAGTAAAATGTCACAATCATGTGATTGCAGAGAATTTGATTGGGACAAATTTTTTATTATGCTCCAATTCAGCCCAATAAAAATTGTGTAAAATTGGTGCATTGCGACAATCGTGTGATCCCACCTTTAGAATCGACCTAACTTTTGCTAACTTCAATTTGTTCCATAGTGTAATTTTATCTTTGGCTAGTAGAAAATTCCTTCTCGTTTCTGGGTAAGTAAAATCGAACTAAAGCCATAGACACGATAAAGTAAGTAACTATACAATTTTTATTTGATCTTATTAAATTATAAAAAATAGTAATTTTTGCAGCTGCATATCCTTTTCTTATAAAGAATTTATTAATAATTCTATTCAATAATTTCAGTTTGTTATCCTGACTAGAATTCGCTAAATATCGAATAGAATTGCTAATAAATTTTTTATGTGAAAAAAGGACCTGAAGCTGCAAAAATTGGTGCTCTCATAAAGTAATTAACAATTATAAATCACATAATTCGACTAGAAAGGTAAATTAGTAGCAGCGGCGATTATTTTTAGAATCATTGTATAAGTAATCAATTACTAATCAGAAATTTCCTAAAGCACGACAATGTTATTACCACAATTTTTTTTAAATAGCAGTATAAAGGATAATATTAAATCATAAATTTTATATATAAAACAACAAAGGATCTGAAGCTGCAGAAATTAGTTTTAAAAAAAAAAAAAAAAAAAAAAAATTAAGATCAAATAAAAATTTTATATTGAATTCAAAGATGTTAAATAATGATTAGATAATGCTGATTGCGATTAACCTTCTTTTGTGAAATTCTTTAATTCATTAAACAATTACACAATTAGAATTACTTCAACTAATTCCCATTAGATATTTGAAATTTTTATTCCAATGGTAAAACTAATTGGAATTAGTTGCCATTAGCAAAAAAAAAAATTGGTTTTCGTTTACAATTAGAAATCTAATTGAATTGTGGTAATGCAATTAGATATTCAATTAGCTCGAATTAGAATGAATTATTTTGATAAAAATAACTAGATGAGTTAGTTGTGCGATAAATTAAGCCTACCGCGTTTTACATCCTGTGAACTATCATATTTGGATACATAAAAGCTAATTGTGGCACCTATTGCTTAAAGTGTGCAAGGCGAACAGAGTGTTGGATATGGTTGCCTTTTGCCAATTATCACTCTGAGCAATAAATTGTTAAAAATCCAGCAGAAAATCGAGCATCCATTCTCTACAATTTCGTGAAAAAATATCAAAATAATTGATTGTAATTCGAGCTAATTGAAGATCTAATTGCATTAGCAGACGTCAATTAGATTTGTAATTGTGAAGGTAAACCAATATTTTTTGCGAATGGCAACTAACTGCAATTAGTTTTACCATTGGAATAAAAATTTCAATTACCTAATGAGAATTAGTTGAACTAATTCTAATTGTTTGATGAATTAGAAAATATAAACATGTATACAGTAATATTTGTTTAGTAAAAAAAAAAAAAAATACACATTCAATTTCACAAAACTAGAATGGCATACAAATAAAAATGGCCAGATGCTATGAAACAACAAAATCATAAATTTTAAACAGTTCAAACACAACGAAATAATAAAGGAAAGTGTAAAGTGTTACCTATTTTATCACCTGTTAATGAGGGTCTTTGACGGGCCGCTATCAAAAGTAAATCATTGGCATTTACTAAACCGCCTGCGGTGGGCATTATATCGGCACCCGGTTCACCCGGTGGCAATGAAGGATTTGTAAAATCGCGTGACTTTTCATTATTATATTTAACATTGAGCGTAGTCATTTTGCTGTTATCAATACGCAACGTACAACAGCCATTGTAGATATTTTGGCCATCCAAAATGGTTTTTGCATGCTGAGCCGAATGAGCATCTGGATACTGTATGAGCGCCTGAAAATGAAAACAATTTTAAGAGATATTTTTTAGGTTATCAAATAGTAATTAAACAGTTTTATAATATAATATATTGACACTGTTGCGCTTAAAACATACATCAATTTTGTGACTGAAATAAGTCGCCAAATTATATATTGTTTCTCCTTATGAAAAAAAAAACAAAATCGATCAGTATAACGTATAAAGACAAAAATCGTCTGTTTACATTTCACTTGCTGATATACATGTATTGATATTGAAAAATCTGGTACTCTCAACTTATCGTGTAGTAGCTCAACACATATTATATAGCGTCGGTGGTAAGTTGCTGTGTTCCATAACAGTTTGTAGGACACAATAACCAACGAACTACGATATGGATGGAGTTTGCTGTTATCATTAATGATACCATAATGCAGAAGGAGCAGTGGTTCTAATTTTAATAAGCGAATATTTGACAACACAAGGTTGCTTTAAGTCCCTATAAAATAAATTTGAGTAAAAACAAATATATATTCGAAAACTTTAAGTGTTTATACCCAGGCTATTCTGAACGAAGCGTATGCACTCATTGTAGCAAAGAAAACGGCATTACTGGACGTAATTTTTTTTTTGGTGATTTTTGCTAACATTCCTGGCCGTATGTCATGAGCAGCATGAACAATATTACCCTGAGATTCATCACCTCGACGACAGCACCAATATTTCGTTCAGTAACATCAAATGTTTCTTCTATGTGTTAGAGGTATTGCATAATTTAGAGCGTAGCGTATGGTGAATAAAATGCGAACAAGTTTAAAATTGTGGAAAAAAACGTGTGCAAACAAATATTGTTTCAACTGAACCTTATTTGCGTTTAATTTTTAATTGCTAAAGAAATTTTAAAAAAGAAAAAAAATTGGTGCCATCGCTATTTGCTTTCCTAACATTTTTTTGCAGTTCCAGAAGTCATTGTTCTTGCAAATCAGGTTGCCAATATGTGACAATAAATTTGAACTAATTACCATTGTTGTGAATCTAAACAGCGATAGAAGTGGAGTCAATAGCATAATCAAAGTATTACCGTAATCAATATTGACAGTAGTTGACTATTACAGACCAGGAATTTTGATTACTAAAGATGTCCCAAGCATGATCTTATCTGGAATCGAGAAAAAGATTTTGTGGTGCTTGACTTTTTTGAAAGAATTCAAGAAAAGTTAAAACTTGTCTTATTCAATTCTGAGGAAGTAAAATCGAACTAGTAGCCCTATAAAATAATTCACAATTATAATTCATAGAGCTCGACTATAAATTTAATTTGATGTTGAAAGTCGCCAGGACCGCTGAAAATTTTTAAAGCATTGTTTACAGTTTTGTCCCAGGAATTCCCGCATCGGATAACCCCGAAAATTCTCACTTTAATATTTCCCGCTTTCCTGGGATTTTTTTTGCGGGATCCCGGGAAGTACTAAAAAATATTAATTGACAGATGGCTATTGAAAGGTTGAGCAGTAAACACTTTATGTGCAGAAATTCACTGCTTAAAAAACTGCTTAGTTTTTCATAACCGTAAGCAAATAGAGGTTCAAAATTAAAACTTTCGTCGAAAAAAAGCTTAAACTGTACACATAAAAGCATTTTCTAAGTTATACATAGCATTTTTATTGAAAAATTTGAAGCGAAAAATAGGTGGGAAAACAAGCATATAATACGTGATTTTTAGAATCATTTTATTTAACACAAGAAATTCATTTTTTATTGGTAAAATAATATTGGTTAATTTTAATAAACATAAAAAATGTTCTAAAAAAAAAGAAAGAAAATATTAAGGTTTATTGCAAAGAAAAACAATCAGGGCAAATATTACACATGTGACTTTTGCATATAAATTTTTGGCAAAAAGCACATTGACTCTTAACTTTGAAGTCTCTTGAACGGGGACAAATGCAGCATCTATTCTTTTTTTTTTGGTTATTTTAACTTTAGGTAGATTATAAAACAAAGTAAAACAACCGCAATAACTGTTCAATTTAACAAACTACATATGTGTAATTGTATAAAATTTGTACTGAATAGAATTGAAAAGTGCTATTTTCTAGTAATGTGGATAGTCGCGGGTTGCAAAAAACACCCCAGCAAAATTTTAAGGTGCTCGCTCTTCTCCAAAAGACGACTAAAAAGCACGTGGCATCCATCATATGATGAGATAGTTCATTATATTTAGCTATTAGAAAAACTGCGAACAAGACCTATTGGAAAAAAAAGATATAGCAAAAATAATAAATCACAGGGTGAAATTTACACCCCGCGCGAGCAACGGCGGGTTAAACTACTGTAATTCTATTTCTGCATTTTGCAATTTTTGTATAGGATTGCCGCACTTTGGACCGACTCAAATTTTAGTTTAATATTGCAGCTCATTTTTTTTTTCAAATTCGTTTGTGAAACTTTGACAAAATTTGTTTTCTAAATTTGGCATTGATTTAACACACGACGGCGAAGTAATTCCAAGTTATAGAAATTAGAAAAATTTTTCAGACAAAACGCTGCTTCTGTAGTGGATACAAGAGATATAGGACCTTACTAAAAACAATATTCGATATACGCTGAATAACGAAGGTTTCGATCTGTAAATTTAATATTATGAGTTGGTTTCTCAACGAATTTTTTATCGAATGCAAATTTGTTTACGATAGAGTAGTGTGCGTAGAAAAAATATACATACACGTTTATTAATTTTGTTTAATTTGGAGTTACTAAATACATACTAATTTTAAACTAATGCTATAAATTCATTCGCTACAGCAGGCTTCATGAATACACAATTACAAATATTTTGGAAGCAGAAGCTACAAAAAATATAACGAAAAATTAAAACAGAAACAATGGCGCTATTTATTTCTTTCTTTGTTTGGCTTGAAGAAAGCAAAAACTACTGCTGCAGGTGAACAAAAATTGCAAATTGCAAAATGTTTGACTGGATGCAACAGTACAAAAATTCGCGAAAATTTTGCAAATTGCAATACTTAAATTCAAACAGTTTTTAATTTTTTATTGCAAAGGTACAAAAGTATGCAAAAATAGTCACTATGCAAAAATATACTTTAGACTCTTTTTCAAAATGCTGTGCCAACACACGATATGCAACTGGTGCAACCATGAGAAGATTTGTGAACATTTGCAAAATGTAGACCTTCACATAAAATAAACCTTCTGACTTTAAAACACTTGCAATGAGCACAACAGGGCGGCACACACAAAAAATTGCAATTTGCGAAAAAATAACTTAAAATCTTTTTTTGAAAAAGTTAAATCGTTGCAAAAACAACGGCTGAATTGCAATTTGCAAACAGCTACTTTCAACTGTATATTTTGCAAATTTTCACACTATTGTGGCAACACCAATTTTTAGAAGTATTGCACATTATTGACTAACTGTTGAAGTATATTTTTTGCAATTAGCAAATGTTTTGCAATTTTCTACTTGCTCTCAGTCACTTATGCTGGAATGAGTTAGTACGTTAAAAATACTATTCCAATTCAAATTTATGATATTTGGAAATTCTTCGGGAATTTTCGAGGCTTAACTCTTGTTACATCCTTTTTTAATAAAACTGTTCAAAGTTAGTTTTTGCAATATGCAAATTTTTTGTAATTGATTACGCTTTTGAAGAAATAACATCTTGTGCGACTATTTAACCTTTTCATTTTGTTGCAATTGTACATCTGGTCCAATTTTAGTAATTTTTTTTCGAGTTAGCACAGTGTCTTTTAAGTACTGCATATTGTGAAGCACTCATTTATTTAACATACCCTGTTGTATTCAGGGCATTGTTGGTTTTTAGCAAACAAAAATAGAAATTTGTTTTATTAGACTACAACGACAAAAGTAGCATGGACCACAACCTACAGCCACGGTGCCTGCTGCCGTCCATATATATTTTTTTTGACGTTTTGTAGTCGATAGACTGCTGTGACGAATGTGTTTATACTATAATGTCGCAATTTTATGCAATTCTAAGGCGGTTAGTATGACACAAGGGCTGGAGAATCCGGTTTCCTCGATAGAGGAGAATCCTTAATTTGCACCAGGCATTTGCAGAATAATATGTTGTACACCAGTATGCATATGTCCAAATACATTTGTTTTACTTAAATTTTTGCTTACACATGTGTTGACATCCATTTCTAAAGCGTTGAAAGGAACCTTCATTGCATTTTGTCAATTCCACTAAATTTTCAGCATAAATTTAAATTACTAACTTTTAATAAGCATTTAGGCTCAGTTGATAACATGTAACTGTTGTGGAATTCACAGCAGCGCTTGTTTATCGAATAGCCGTCATAATACCAAACTAAAATTCGTGCGATAAAATTTTTCGACAATTGTTGAAGATCGAATGCTGTTCATAGTAATACAAATGTACAATTTGTTGGCATCTTACCTGGAATGTATTATTTTTTGTAAATGTAACAATTTTCAGAACTTTGCCAAAACGTTGGAATATCTGATGTAGAATATCCAAGGACACGGGATACAATTGAGATTCGACTATAACACGTAGCACTGTGTTGGGACCGCCAGCCGTATTGGCGTTGCCGGTTACAGAGTTCACAGCATTTGTATTATTTGTTAAGACGGCAACTGTTAGGTCTGTGTTTGTGGTATTGGTGAGAGGCAAAGGTGAACCAGCAGCTGGTGACTGTATGCGGTAATCAGCTGGAATAATGGCATTCTAAAAATAAACGAAACGAAGTGAAAGGATTAGTTTTTTTTTGCTTAAATATATGTACATAAATATGTATTATTGCTACTGGCTATTGTGAAATAATTTTAGGATAGAGCATATTTGGCTAAAAAACTCCACCTTAAAAAAAATACTTTGTTTGTTAATAAAACCAAGGGAAAAAAAACTTAACAATGTTTGTTTAGGGCAAGTTAAAAAGAAATTTTTTTTAAAGGATTTCAAGGGTTCCTGAAAACTTTTTTCCTGTTTATTTTTTTTTATTTTTTTATGCTAATTGTAAACTTGTGAGGTTTAGGCCAAATGATTGACCTGAGCAGGTGAAGAGTTCTGGCCAAACTTTTACCGCTTACTTTTCAAAGCAGTTTGTTAAACCGCTGTTTACACTTAATAAACAATTCCCGGTTCTCTTCACCTTCTCTGTTTTTGCATTTTTTATACTTCCTGTCTAAATAAGGACACCATAAAAATACACATTTTTAGGCAGATAAAATGCCATAGTTACCCACATAGCTGGCATAGGATGTTCATAAAACCAACTAAATTCAATATAAATAAATGACAAGAAAACCACAAAACGGAAAACGGAAATCAATCACACCAACATTGATTTAAAAGCCGTCGTAGACAAAAATCTTGGCATTTTCAGCAAAGGTTTACAATGTGTATATTTGTTTGTTTGTTTGGTATGTTAAGAGATGTGTACATTTTATGTGTTCGGAAAACAATTTATTGTAGAACGGAAATAAATTTATTCCTATGCGTGCTGATTTTTTGATTTCAGTAATAGTAAAAAACAAAAGAGATGAAAATCTTCTAATGGCATAGAGAAGTAATAAAAAATAACAACATGTTGAAGGTAAACTTTAGGCTGGCAGGACCTTTATTCTTAGACAAACACCAACTTAAGCTTAAAAATAAAGCAAACAAAACGTGCAGCAACAAACATTAGCCAAGCGTGGGACTTTCATTTGTACGGACACATTTCAAGCTTGAGAAGGCCGTAAAACAAACAGCCGGCAAAAGGGAAATTTTTCAAAGAAATATACACAAATACAAATAAATAGATGCATATGTACATAAATGCAAAACAATATCAAGTTGGAGTAACAATTGTAGAAAATAATGTTAAATTTCAGGAACTCAAAACTTGCAAGTTTGTATTACAAGTCAAATATGATTAGAAAAAAATTTCCTATAATATATTTTTTGCTTTTTTTTAGGCCGTGATTCACTATCCTACTGAATCGCACGATCTGTTGAAAATGGCATGTGTGTCCGAAAAGCTGGATAATCTGCACTAAGAGTGTATGTGTGTGAACGACTTTTTGACAAGTCTGTTCGGTTTGTTAATCTTTTGAAAATTTTCGAAAACTTCTATCTTTTTCTATGGCCCCAGATTTGCCTTTTCAATGTGGTTTGCAAAAGTATAATTGTGAGCCTGTTTTGATGCGTTTTTTGAACGTAGGGCAAAATAACATGCATTTTGTTTTTGTAAAACTACTGAAAACTATCTCCACTGCCACAAATTGTGTAGCTTTTGCAGAAGAGCGATGAACAGAGGTTATGATGACTGACTATCTCGTTTTAGCTGCCTTTCATTTCTGTATTCTTATGACAATTTTACGAATTTAGTGGATTTTCAGCTAATGAGGCCACTTTTTTAATTGTAGCATGTTTTAGACGATGTCGTACTCAAAATATTGAAATTTGAGCCACCCTATTGTATCACACGATGAACAAAAATACTGCTTCAGTAATTTGAGCTGCTGCAATTTTGTGCTAAAACAATTCGCGTTAGATTTGAAGTATCTAACAAAAATTGTTAATATAATTTACTTGAATTGAAAAATCGAAAAGAAGGGCTGAAGAACTTGTTTGGATAACTATCGTCCTAGCAGCATATTGCCGTGCTTGTCCAAGATATTTGAAGTTGTATTAAAACAACCATTAATAGAGCACTTACATGCCAACAAATTGCTTAGCAATTTGTTGCAATTTTATTTCTAATCTCTATGAATGATGTTGTTAATTTTATCAGCTCCACGCAATGTAACATTTTCCTATTTGTAGACGACATAAATCTCTTATATAGTGGTAAATTAAAATCTTTAGACTGCCATGAATCGGACATCAACTACACCTTACCACTAGTTTCCACCTGGGCAACCCGTAACAAGCTCAACTTTAATCCCTCTAAAACAAAAGCTTTATATTTTGGGTCTACTAACCATCCATCAGTCAGTATTAACTTTGATGGTGTGTGTGTGTGCCATTTGAGATATTTGGTTTTGAGTTTTGAAATTTTTGATTTTGGCCTTAACTTTGTTGCTTAATTTGTCAATATATCTGCGACAGTAGCACAGCCAAAGTTCTAAAAATGTAAGCAAATAATAGGGTGCTGATGAGCGCCGTGGTGATCTTGAGACAGCCATGGTATGTACACCAGCCAGTAAGTTTTTTTTTCAACTTTACTTTTTCCGTATTCTTTAAAAATGTTGATCACTCCGGTTTTATCACTAAAAAATTGTTCTCAATTTTGCGGAAATAGAAGTCGAACTCAAGCCTGATAAAAATATTAAACATAAAGTTAAAATTTCCTAGATATTTTCTTTATTTAGCACAAGAGAAAATTTTCAATTATCTTGAGGAGATAAAGAGATCAAAGTCAAGTTCATGAAAAATTTGTGGAAAAAACACCAAATCAAAACAAAAGTTCTTAAACAACGTCAAAGTATGAATTTTGAAATTTACTATATTTTCGATATATTTATTTTCGTGAGCTGAAGTTTTTTTTATTAGAGTATTTTTGTGGCTCTTCCTTCAGATAGCATCTTCAGGACAATAATATTGAAAAATGTTTGGATTGGTTTTTTGGAATGTACACCTGCTGTATTTTCGTCCAAGCTTCAGTAGACGACTTACAATTCTTTATGTATGACAACTGTGTTGCTTTAACTCCCAAGAATATAAGAACAAATATTTACTATATTTTAAATTTTAAGTTGAAAAAAATCATACATGTTACTATATCCAGCATTGGACGAATCTGGTAAATTTTTCAGTAATTAATTCAGATTGGTCAAAAGCAGAAATCACTCATCAGACTTTTCTTTTTAATTTTTTTTAAATTCTATTAGTTGTATATAGTTAAACTGAGCATCACAATAAAAATCACATTGAAAATTGCACAAAACAGTAACAATCTTAAAACATTTTTCAGTTCAACTTGAATGTTTGTACCATCAAAAAACAGCACAACTTTTTTTTGCATTAAATTCTTTCACTAATAAATTACATTTGAAGGTTTACTGGCCTCTAGAGTCTTGTGACATATTTTATTTTATTTATTTTTTTGGCAGCTATTATGACAAATATGTTTGTATTTTTCAAATGTCAACAGCAAAAAATTTAACTAAAAAGTGGAAAACAGCCAACAGGTAGGAAAAAAATGATATAATACTTAATGAAAATTTGCTTAAGGGATTTAAATATGAAATGAAAAAGAAATAAAGCAACAGCAAATAAACCCATCATTTAAAATGCCAAAGACGAAAAAAAAAAAAAAAAATAAAATAAAAAAACAAACAATTCTATGAAAAAAAAAAAAACTTAACTTCACTGTCAATAGTATTCTTTTTTTTTTTGCAGTCCTCTTCTGAACAACAATGCCAGTAAAAAGCTTTTAACAAAAACTTACAAAATTTGCAAAGTTTTAAGTTTACTTAAACTTAAATACATAAAGAAACAAAATGATCCGGCTAAACATAATCCCTTAACATTGAAAAAGAAAAAAGTATGATTCCTTTTCGAGAGCAAGGAAATGAAAAAAAGGAAACTTGGTAGAGAAAAACGAAAAGTGCAAAAAGTAAATGCATGGCCAGAAAAGTGTGTGAGCACAACACAAACAAAAAGTTACTTCTTTTCCAACGGCCAGAGTATTAAGCAAACCGCAGCTACATACAATGGATAAATTGAAGAAACTTTTAATTTTATTTGTTGCTTTTAAGAAGCGTGAAATGGGAAGTCTTAATTTCAACAGTTCCTCGATTTGTTCTGCTGCTTTGCCAGGTTTCATAATACTGAAAGAGAGGGAATGCGAGAGAGAGAGAGAGAGAGAGGCAAAATACTTTCTAAATCATTCTTAGTTACATGGGGTGTAAGTTCACGGTAACAAAAAAAAATTTTTTGACGTATGTATCTTAAATGAAATGAACTCAGGAGTAGTTGTGACAGAGAACTGCAACGAGCGCCTATTTTGGTGATCAAAGGGCCAGTTTTTCGATATCCAAATGGTTCGAGCGTTCACGAAAACAAACTTCAACATTTTGTTTTTGACTGGAACATATTTACTTGAACGCTTGAATAGTACCAATATTGATAAACTGATGGTAAGTATCCTTTTTTTCTAAGTGTTTATCATACTCATAAAAACTATTAATGCTAAATTTTCTTTGCCGTTAACTTTTATTCCACTTGCTTGAAGCTTTTTACTTATAACTATCTGCGTAATCAAGCAGATAATTTGTTTTGCATTCCTTTCTAGTTCATTTCTAAGAGATTTTCAAATTTTTGCTAGCACTATATGAAACTTAAGGACTTTTACTAGTAAAGACGCTTGAAAAAATTAAATAATAAACGAACATAACAATGGCAGATAATAAACTTAAAATCAGGGTGTCGCAAAAAAAACTTTTAATAAAGAAAAACATACCAAATTATAGTGGATGCGGTGAGCTGGCAAAAAAATCTTTTTTTGTCATGAATTTCAAGCTTCTTTATTATCTTTCAATGCAGAATTGCACGCTTTTTAAGTTTTCATAAAAAAAAAAAATTCTTTTTTTCGTTGCGATGCAACCAGCAAGAACAGAAGTTGTTACTATTGTTTTAACTATGAAGGAGAAAAAAAAAAGAGTCATTGACAAAACAATATACAAGAAAAACAACGCCAAGTGAATGATGCTTTTTATTGAAAGTTTTTATAAACATTATTGTTTTAAGTGTAGAGAATTTTTTTTCCGAAAACATATTTTTTTATGATTTTTTTTTTTTTTTTTTTTTTTTTTTTTGTTACCAAATTGACAGCAGCCAGCAAAAATTTTTATTTCAGCAATGTATTATGAACTGTATTTTCGTTTTATTATATTTATTTCCTCCCCACGCTTTGCAAAGTGACAAAAAATTATTATAATTTTTTCAAGTAGCAGTGTATACTTTTAGGCTTGACCCCAAAAATAGTTTAAATATTGGTCACTTTTTGATAAGAGCTTTTCATTGCATTAATTTGTTTGGTTGAGCACATAAAAAGTGGTTTTATGATTGGCACACAGAAACTTTGTGAAGCGTGCTTACGGAGGCCATAAAAGTTAATAGCTAATATGAATTTGCGAAGATAACAACATTTCCGTAGTAAATATGTAGATCTGCAAAATTATTGTTTGTTTTATTACACTGTTGACATCAGTAAAGAATTCGTATGCATTGGAAAGTCTTTGACATTAAACAGGAAGTAACAATGACAAGTGGACTTGGACATATGGATGTATGTATACTGGCGGTAGCCTAGGTAACTTCTTCAAGGCAAACCTGTGCAATAACAAGTAATTGTAAGTTAATATTATATGTTATATTTCTTACCGGGCCTTTGATCTAATTAAACTTTAATGAGTAAAACTTCAATAAAGCTTGTGAAATAATGGTACCAGAGACGTTCATGAACGAAAAGTGATGAACTTTGCACTCAATAAGCAGAAGGCAAAAGAAACGCATCTTCATAGAAGAATTGTTGAAAAAGAGCGCCTCGATGGATAAATCGGTAGACCACGAGGTCGCAGGTTCGATTCCTGCAGCCAAGCAAAATGCTTATTTATATTTTTTGGTAAGAAAATCTCTTCATATCAGCGACACATTTAGTATGTAGTGCGTTTACTAAAACGAACTTCATCCTGAGAAATTCGCGTGCCGGGAATTAATATATAGAGAGTTTTGAAAGGCGGACAGTGCACGTATCTGTGTTTTGACACATTCAGTCTGGTCAATTTGTACGGAAGAATAGCAATTAAATATCGTCCATTATTTTGAGATGCAAAATTGTTGTACAGTGTTACTGAAAGACTTAACGCTTGTGCAACGTCTAAATTGCTCTTCTAACACCTGAGCAGTAAAAGCCTCCCATCAAATTTCATTTCTATTTTAGTGGTTTGAAACGAACATTTCGATAACATTCCACATAAAGGTTGAGCTATTTCATTTAACCCTTTTATTTAAATTGCTTTTAATCCTCAAACGCATTTTTTGTATTTTATTTTTATTATCTATTTTTCCTTATCTATACGGTTTATGTATTGGAATAAATAAATAAATATACCGTGATAAAATAAGAAAAATAATATAAAAAAAATAAATAAGACTTAGCATACATACATATGTATATTGTGACATGATGAATGCGTGTGTTTGCTTGGCACTTGAATTCCAGACGCATACATACGCTTCGCAAAAAACAAATGTAATTTAAATCCACTTGCACACATCACTTACCACGTCACGTGTCACAATAGAAACGAAAAAATATAGTGCACATACATATATGTATGTATACGTACTACATCTGTGTATAAGAAAGAGAACTTGAGAGCGTAATGTTTTTTCTTCACTGTTGTTCACCTGAAATAAAACACGTACGCGCTAAACGTAACTCGAAAGAAATTGAAAAGCAAAACTAACAAATATTTGCTCCAGCACAGTATTGTAAAAGAACAAGAAGAAGAAAAAACCAGCAAATCTTTATGCCACATTAAAGCTTTTTATATAAATAATATAAGCAAACAAAAACTTCTGTGCCAACATATACAAAAGTTATTTTTTATATACATATACGTTCCTTCACATGTTTCCTGGGAACCAGAACAATAACAATCACTGACTAAAAACATAAATATTTGTACATACTCGTACACTTGTTACAATAACATGTATTGTTTGCAAAACGGGAATGAAACAATTTTTATGTATATACATATTTATTTTTTTTTTATTAAATTGTAATAACAACAATACAAAGTAAGAAGCTGAACAATATAAAAGTCATCATTTCTAGAGCCAATAAACATGGTTCTGAATACTCCCGTAATAACGAATAAGGTAAAGATATCATTAGTTACGATTTCCAAGGGAATTAGCGAATTGGGTGTTGATATCTCAAAACTCACTGTCATTGCCTTCTTTAAGCATTTACCATAACAATTTTTTTTTTTTTCAATTATGAAGCGGTGGAAATAAGCATATTGAAATGTATGTGGTTAACAATAATAAATTAGAAAGTTGTACTAACAGCGTTATTCACAAAAAATATTTAATAACGGCTTAATATAAGTAGTTGCTAATCATGACATTAAGCTTAATAAGCCGTTATTGGAAATTTGTATTAATAATTTAAGAAATTTTCAATGGAAAGCGCGACAGCATTTACATTCAGTGTTGGGCAAAATACATGCTCTGATGTATTTAAAATACAAAATACATGAAAGTTGTGTATTTAAAATACAAAATACAAATACCTTTTTACCCATGTATTTAAAATATAAACTACAAAATACTGCATTCCAACAGCAGGTATTTGAAATACCAAATACAGTGTAACAAAAATATGTATTTAAAATACGAAATACTTTTAATAAAAAAATTTTTATTTTCTTTCATAAAAACCAGTGATATCAGACAAAAAATCTCTTGAAGGCGAATGAAGAAACCCAGCTAACGACAAAATCTCAATAATTTCTTATTAGAAAACGATATTAAGAAATAACTGACAATTAACAACCGTTTCACCAAATGCTATATAACTATGTATATATAGTCTATCCAAGTCAACATTTGATTGATATTTTCTCTCTTGTTTTAAATTAATTAGTATTTTATTTTTATTAATTAGTATTTTATTTTTTTCATTATTTAACATTCTGACAGCTTCGCAACTTTCTCAATGTATGTGCATTCAGCTGCGTTTACTTTACGCAGGTACTTTGGTAATTAAATTGTGGTATTGCTATTTTTTGGAAATAAAACAGTACCAACATTTTCGGATTTTAGTTGATGGAATGGAATAATTTTTAGCGCATATTTTTTAACATAAATTGAAAATGTATTTTGAAAAATGTATTTTGAGAGTATGAGCATTTGAAATACAAAATACAAAATACTCAAGCGCTTAGTATTTAAAATACAAAATACAAATACATTCATGAGACGTATTTAAAATACAAATACAAAATACGTATTTGTATTTTAAATACGTATTTCATATACATGTATTTCAAATACTGCCCTGCCCTGTTTACATTTACATACACATAATTATCTATCAAAATGGTTCTTGACTGTGATTTTGTATTACTGTGTTTCTATTTATGGTAACAAAAAAGGAAGCAAATCAAAACACCATTTTACTACAAATTTAAAGTAAAACAGCAAGTGGATTCTGTAAATTTTATAACGATAATAGTATAGTTAAATAAGTATGCCGCTATTTTATCGAATTCGCTGTTCAGTAACATCTTTAAACGATATTCGTTCTCTACTAAAATCAGCCGTTAGTTTTTCACCTCATTATCTATTATCGTCTATTTAACCGGTAAAGTATTGTTGCGATTTTACCCTTCAATAAAAACGGATTTTCGGATTCTTTAATTGCAAATGAAAATAAAACACACTCAGCTACTTTAATTACAGCACTTTCAGTTCAATCTTTATTAATTATTCAACCCTGTTAAAATACGTGCTGGAACATTTTTCAAACTGTTACACCCTGCTGTAAAAATCTGCCTTTTTGTTGATTGTAGCACAGACAACCAAATGCTGTTTTTGATTTCGAATGTGTGCCTATATTTATACGCACTTAACTTGCAGAACTTTCTAAGTCGAGAACCATCTTCAATACCTAATGCCCGTACAAATGCCTCATACGTTATCAATAGACAAATTAGTCTCGATAGTTCTAAGATGTTACAGCATTTTCAAGATGCTTTTAGACCAAACGATAGCTGACCGTTATTTAAATTGCATGCTGGTGTTTTCCTACTGTTACACAGAAGTCGCTTACAGCAGTACTATCCAATCATTTGTATTGGATTAACCCCTGACGCCCCACTACCTAAAACTTGTAACAGTGTACCTTGTTGGTGAAATGTGAGCAAATATATCAAAACAATAACAAGATTACAGTTTATTTTACTTGTCTTATGAAAATTTAGTTAATACTAATAAAACTTATCAATAGTTTAATTTAAATGTACTCAATCAATCTCAAATGTGCTCAGCTGTTTGCCATCATTAAAATTGTATTACAGAATCACACAATCGTTACATGAAACAATGAAATATTTGAAACAAAAAAGGTACGCGTATCGGTTTGTTAAAAGTTAAAGAGTTCATCTACCGAATATATTCTAAATTTGATGTTCTTTAATTAGATAATAGTCTTTCCGGAATTTCGGGAATTTTGCTCAATAATAATTATTAAACTCAGAGTATATTTTTTTTATCAATAGCACCCACTGTTGCCAGTTAATGGTTAGAAATCATCACCATTGCCAAAGAGATTTGTTTTGTTTAACGGCAAAATACCAGGGTTGTGTCGAGCTTGTGCTTTTATTAGTTTTTGATACGAATCACAATCGTACCCATGTATTTAACCAAGACCATGTTCGACATAACACTACGAAGTATATGATCAAAACACGATTATTTTTGATTTTGCAGTATTAGAAATTGCAAAACAAATACAAAAATAAAAAGGTTTACTTCATATTACTGAAAAAGCCTTAAAAGGATCACAAGTAACTGAAAACTAATCCCACTACTTTCAGGAAACATTTTTGATTTCTATAGATTATTCTACATATAATTTAATTTTTATCAAAATAAAATATAATTAACTTAAACAACATGCAATTACATAATAATATAACCGAAGGTAATCTCTACAGGTAATCGAATTACTTTTTGATTACTTTTGATTCATTTTCAGTAATCAACATCAACATGTCGACTATTTTTGGATTCTTCAGAATCGTAATTAATAAATATTCAATAATTTCTCAAAAGAGAATTATATAATTATTACGATTCTTTTTGTAAATAAAGTAATCGTAATAGAAAATAAAGTAATCGTAATGCTAAAATTTAGCCAACTGGCTGTATTGAGACAGAAAATGGCTGACAAAGCCAATAAAAAAAGAAAAACAAATCAGTCCATGGAAACAAAAACCGAAATGGGTGTAAAAGAGAAGTGTTGCATCTTTCAGCTGAAGAGACCTTAGTTTTTTACTTTTCCAATCCTGTAAAGTCATTTTCTTTATCACAGCAATCAATAAAAAATTATTAAAATTATTATTGAAGTCAATATAAATAAAATAATTTTTAGTTTTAAGTGCAGTTCAGTACTGCCATAATACTTGCAACATCTTTTAATTGTACCATAATACGACTTAATTATAAGTTTTAAAATTGCTTAAATACGCCAAATTGAAGTAGGAATTATATAGCTCCATGAATACTAACTGTATTCAACTTTGGTGTTGTTGGTTTATAATTTTTAAGTGAACACAGGACTGTAAAAGCTGTAGTAGATTTACCCACCATCTGTGAGGGATATACACATCAATGCTGCTTATTCGTTAATTGTGACTAAGCTCTTATCACCCTTAATTTGTTACATGATGTATTTTTGATGTATTCAGAATAAGTAGATAAAACCTCCAACTTGGAAAGATAAGTAAAGTCATAAAGATAAAACACATGTTATGTTACGCGGACCGCCGTTCATGAGACCGGCTCACTTGGCTCCTAGAAGGGTCCCGTTGTAAGTAAAGTCATACGTATGTATATTGAAATTTTCTAGTCTTGGTTTTGTTTTGCAACTTTTAGAAAATTTACGCCTGGATCTATTCGTGATGATTGATGAGAATAAACTTGATCGTAAATATTAAGTGAGCGTAGTAGAACATGTCGTTTTACAGCGGCTGTTATAATAAGCTCCATGAGGACTTAAAGATAACAGATGTACTGGATATTTATTAAATTTTTGTGTTATGGTATAAGCAATATAGAACAAAATATAAAATATAAAGGTTGAAACTGCTGCTATAATATGTTATACTAATTTTAAACATAATTAAAAAACATAATTAAAATCATAAAATTTTGAAATGCAAAAATCGAAACGTAATGCAAAAATCGAACGGTCCTGCCAGCTGAGCAACGGTGTTTAGCTTTTTGCCATCCTAACTTACATCTATTATAGGCTAAAATAGCACTTACTAAACACTTATGGCATACTTATGGCAGCATTTTAGTGGGATTATTTTTCATGTTAATTTTTCGTTACGAAAGTTTAAAGAGAGAATAAACAAACAAGTTGAAACAGCCTTATTCAAATGTGTGACAGTTTTAGAAATGGGAATGATGGCAGGTATGAAATAATTTCAAGAATAAGATTAGCTATGCAGCATTTATACTTCGTGGAGCAAACAAAAAAGCCATCAAACAGAGAAACAAACATAAAATCAAGTCACACAAAGAAATAATACAATCAATATTTTGTATACATCAATATAAATGCACTCATACTTTAAGAAACTCAGAAACCTCAGTAGAAATGATTTCTGCCAACACATTTATATGGCCCGTTCCATGGGTTGGGCAAGGAAGACTAAAGAAATTATGTATGTATGTATGTACATTAAGGCTTATTTGAGAATTAGTTTAGTAGTATAAAACTAATCAAATTTTATTTTAAGTTGGCATATACATATGTATTTAAAGATTATTAATAGATTATTTATTGAGCTCCAAATTCACTAAGAATACGAATTGCTATATTATGAAGTTCTAGTCAGAAATTGGCCAGTATAATGGCAGCGCAAATCTATTATGTGACTACTATGTAGTTTGACATGTGTGTGGAACTCTGACACTGTCTTCTTTTGGATTATGTTAAATCTAAAAATTTTATATATTTATTTGAGCTTAAGGTCTTCTGTAATTTGAGTATTTATTTTTGTCAATATTTCGCTCTCCTTCGGATAGCTTCTTCAGGACAATAATAATGAAAAATGTTTTAAATGGTTTTTTTCAAAAAACAAATATATAAATATATATAAATATATAAAATATAAGAAAAAAGGGGTCAAAATAACGAAATATTAAATCTAAAAATATACCTTATTAATAATTTCTGTCTTTTTCAGCCGTCTGTATGCCGCCGACATTCCGTGACAAACTTTTAATACAAAAAAAAAAACATTCTTTCGTCTTGCAACAATTTTACTTTTCTTCACAACCTCTATACCACGAATTACTACTGGTTATTGAGTAAAGAGGTTGTGTAGACGACAAAACATGTTTCCGTATTAAACCTTTGCTTGAACATTTCTATTTCTCATTGTGTTCATGGGAATTATAGAATAAGATAGTTAAATTGCAAACATTCTTTTATGTCCTTTCGAGCCTACCGATGAGCTGTTTAGCATTAACGAAATGTGGAACGAAAGGCATATAGACGGCTGAAAACGACAAAAAGCATTAATGAGGTATATTTTTAGACCTAAAATAATACATTTCAATTTATTTATTTAATTCTGCGTTTTTTTTTTGTTTTCAAACCAAAAGTATAATTTTTTACTGAATCTATTACATATCACTGGATCACTTGAAAAAAGCAATTCTGTCACACGTGCTATGTGTCTCATATGATACAGAAATTTGTGTATTAAAGAATTATCTGATGAGTTTTTCTTTACATAAACATGAAGAGTTGTCCTAAAAAAATTCATAAGACTAATGAAAATTAAAATAAGTGTTTCTGTAATTGACTTTTTTATTTGATCTTGGATATTAATGTTATAGTTAGGTTATACAACTTTAGAGGGCCTGAAATTACTAAATTTTGTTTTTTTACGTTAAGCTGTATAAAAATATTATTTTGTCTATAATTTTTGACCTTTATTGTTAAAATTAATAAAACTATTTTTTAAAGCTTAAGGTCTTTTATTTTTTTTTATTAATTTTTCGATATTTCGCTAACAACTAAAACAATTAAAGATTCCTGACGATGCTAACAAATTGTTAGCGAAATATCGAAAAATTAATAAAGAAAAATAAAAGACCTTAAGCTTTAAAAAATAGTTTTATTAACTGTATAAAAATAATTAAATCATCAATTAGTAGTATTTGGGGATTTTTTTCTACATCATTCCACCGCCCTAAAATTATGTCATACGTGACAGATATTAATTAAATTTTCAATTATTGATTACATAAAAAATTTTCAAAATTGAGGAACTTTAACATTTTTAAAGCATGCAACAAAGCAAGTTTGAGGACATTTAAACTCTTTTTAATTACCATTATTGTGGTTGGCGTTTTTGAAAAATAATGCCATAATTTGCAACCAAAACAAAGAATACGCTATATTTTAAAATCTACCAAAACAGATAACTATATTAAATTTCAATTGAGATTGACGTATAGGACTGTCAAAAGTTAAAATAATTTTAAAATTGAAAGCAACAATTAAAACTTTCGTTCTCAAACTACGCCAAACACAACAAGGGTGATTGAAACATGAAAGCAATTTTGGATGTTCGTCACCTTTATTTTAGCAAATTCTATTCTACTAGTGACATACGATGACATGGAAATGCCCATATGATTGCATGAAAATAGAAATGTTTGTTGTTTCTGATATGTCATGGAATTTGTTTCCTTGATTTTATCTTTTAATACTTGCTACAAATTTCTGATTTGCTTGTACGTTTTTTTCCTTCTTTGCTTGGCTCTACTTATAGAAAAATTACTTTTGCTGCTTTCGTTTTTCTTGTAATTCTTTGTTGGGGTATAAACGTAGAATAATTTGTGGGCATTTATGTGTATTATGGCCAGGTTGTTGGCTAGATTCTTTAAATATTTTCGCAAGCATGTAAAATATTTTTCATATAAACATTTGTGTAGATGTATGCGGGTACATGGAAACAGTTGTGTGTACACACATCTGTGCCAAATCTAAATCTGTGATTGTAACCATTTGTTGCATGACTGGCTTCTAGAATATTTGTATTGTGTTCAACACACAGAAGTATATGGGTTTGAAAAAAGTATGCTATTTAATAAGCACCAAATTGCGTTAAGTCAAAGGATAACATTATTAGGATTTACTGCATGCAGCCATATCGTTAAACATGCTTGTGTTTTATTTGATTAAGCATTTTGTTTTTTATATATTTTTTATTTCTTACACAAAAAAAAGAATGGACACTGTGTTTAATATTTTGTATGAAATACTCAACGGAGAGGATATATTCGAAGCTTCAGCAACATTACTTATTCAAGATTAAAATCAATCAACAAAGTATTTAATTATCATTGCCTTGAAGAACGCGAAGCTATCGAAGGTAAGCAAAATGCCGGCAAGTACATAAAAAAAAAATAATAATAATAAGATCTTGAGCTCGACAAATAATAGAATACTAAAATTATATGTACCACACAAATTTTTCCATTAGTTGAAGAATAAAATGTGTATAAAAGTGGCGGCAAATGTAAAAAATTTGGCAACACAGTTATCCTGCATTGGGTCTACTGTTGCTCTACTGTGCATGAAAATTATTACACAGCATACCTATCGCACAGGGAACCCATAATCGAATAAATCTCGCTCGCTGGAATCAGCTGCCCATTCGTTGCAGTGTGGTCAACTTATTTAACAAAAAATTTAAAATTTTGTTTTATTCAATAATATTTTATTTAATGTCAGGGAAATTCGAAAAACTAGTTTAACAAAATACCGCTTTCCGGTAACTGGAAAAGGTCGAAAAGTACAATAACATGGCATACTTATAGGGGCAATTGCTTTGTCTAAAGAAAATGAGCTTTGTATATTTTATTTGACGATATAGGAACTAACAGAGGTTATCAATTATTCAATAATATTTAATTCCAAATAATAAAAATTCCAAAAAACTCATAAAAAAAATTCTCTTTTTTCGGTAACTAGAAAAAGGTCGGAAAGTACAATAATACTGCATACTTATGGGGGCAACTTTTTTGCACAAAAGAAAATGAGCCTCGTATATGTTATTTACCGACACAGAAGTGTTTGTTTCTGTGCCAGTTATCAATTCGTTTGTATTTCAAAATATTGCATTAAAACAATTTTCTTTTTCAGTTGCAAGAGGTGTACATATGTATGTATGTATATTTACCATCTACGTTTTCTATCTAAAGCATTTATAACAGTATTTCTAATAAAGTTTGACATCTGAATAGAATTGAATTGGAATCGCTGGCGGCAATAAAATAAATACAAACAGCAAAATGTCAGCTTAAAAAGACAAGCATTGCTCGTTATGCCCACAAAAATTAAACTGTCAAAGAAATTAAAATAATTTTTGCTTGTCACATCGCTGTTAGCTGCTAATAAGACAAATGCGTAAATGGCACAGAGAGAATTAGAAGAACAATAAAAAGTTGTGAGTTCATGATAACAACGAAAACTACGACTTGGCAGAAATGTTCTTAAGCTGTCATCAATGTTCTTTAACACTAAAATGGCTTGAGGTGTACTTATGCACATACATACATATGTAAATACATTCACACAAACAAACAAATAAACACAAAACAACAGACATTCATTCTTTCATGGGTGGCAAATGTTTGCTTTGAACATATTTACAACTTGTTTGCCAATGTGTGTGTGCGCGCAGTTGCTTGACATGTTTGCTAATTCTGTTGTAAGTTAATCCTTTAGTTTAGTTCATTATCAAAGTTTAAGTTTATTACATTTTGATTTTTTCTTTGTATGTTGTTCTCTTCCATGTACATATGTTTCTATGTACATGAATGCAAATGTGTGTGTGGTTAAGTGTCATTAAATCGTTTTTAGCTTGACACTTGTATTAAATGTTATTTTATGACAATCTCCTGCTTAACAGTATGTGTGTGGGTGTGGGGTGTGTAAAACTTTATTTAACAATTTAGTGTTTTAATTCTTTAGCTGTTTGCTTTAGTTTGTATATTTATAGGTTTTATAGGATATAAAATAGTTTTATATGAGTAAATTTATAAATTTTTTGCTCTTTGTATATCGAAAACACACTGTGTTTATTTTGATACAAAGATTAACTGGGTTGTAGCTCTTGTTATAGTTATTGGTTTATTAAATGCTGTTGAGTTTTTCAAATGTTTGATTTAGTTGGGTAAATAAACACAAACAAAATATGGGTTGTTAATGACGATGATTACCATGATAGTTATTAAGGTTTTTTCTGACGTTTCTAATTGTTCTCATAAATGTTGACAGTGTGCCAACACGTTTGTAGTTAATGGGAATTTAATAAACGTTTATTGAAACTGGCAGGAAAAGTTTTGCAATTGGTTTAAGTTAAAATTAAAAATTAATTATTAATAGGTTTTAAATGTTTTGGTATGCACTATTTAATTTGAAATGATGTTTGAGTTGTTATACAAATTAAAGCCTTTTGTCAAAAGCCCAGTAATCTAGTTTACACCCCGTTGAAAATAAAATTAAAATAAATAATTTGCAAACAAATGATTTGTTTCTAGCAGTAAAAGTCTGTCTGGCAACATTTTATACAAATTACAACATGTTGCAAACGATGGTGGTAGCGAAATAATGTTGTGCTACTAATTTTCTGTTCATATCATGGGCAGCATGTTATCAATTATCACTCGTTAATTATGCTATAACAATAAGTTGTTGGTACTGTTTATCTGGTTTTAACAACATATCATGCCCCGAAATTTAATTTTGTACTCTCTCGCTATTTTAAGCGAATACAATATTTGGATTTTCTCAGTAAAAGATACATGAAAGAAATTTTATCATCTCATGTTAATTAATGTTCCTTATTTTTTATTTTAGTTCACCTGCATTTTAACTGCATTTAGTAAAAAATAAAACACAGGAGACACCAAGCGCTAATAAGTATGCAATAGTTTTCAATTCATCTATCATGTGAATTTACAATCTCCCGAGAAAAATAGTTTTATTGCTTTTTGGTTGGTAACTGTTTGGTACTTTGAAGCTAAAAAAAATATACCATTCTACATGAGTCCAGTAACGATATGGCAAGTTTTTAAAGCTGAATTTTATTTAAATCCCTAAAATTCTTCTCAAGCTGAACTTTTAAGCAGAAAAATATTCAATTTCAGTGGGCATTAAAAAAAATACATATTGATACATTTGTTACGAAAGTCAGCGTTAAGGTTTAAGACAGCAATACATTTTGTGTGCTTGTAAAATAATAAAATATTTCACATTTTTGCTACTAAAAAATATATTTTCTTTTCAACAAATTGGTTGAAGTGGTAGATTTTTCTAAAAAACACCAGTATACACAGAAATTTGAAAAAATATACATACATACATATATATAAAATCTTCACTTCTGTACAATGAAAAAAAAAATTTTTCAAATTTATTACTCTATAATAAAATATTTATATATTTTATATTTCGTAGTATACCTTCAGGGATTTCAGTACAAACTGAAAAGCAACAAAACAAGCGAGAAGAAAAAAAGAAGCAGCATATAAAATCATGTGCTAAAACTCAAAGTGACTGATTGCAGGGAAGTTGTAAACATTTACACATACATACGTACTACGTACAACCCAGAAAGGAAAGCAGTAAAAAGGACAGGAGAGAAAAAAAAGACACAAAAGTTGAAGAGTAATACGTTCGTATGTATATTGAGCTGCAGCAAGCCGAATAAGCAACAAGACTTGAGAACAAAAACATACAAGTGTATAATATGCTAGTGTCTAAAGTGATTGTATATGTGTTTGTCTGCATTTTTCAGAATGTGTTCTTGACATTTATGTTTGAGATTTTTTTTTTTCAATTTTCAGTAACGAAATATTTTATTAAAAAAAAAAATTATAACAATTGTAAAATTAAACAAACAAACAAAGAAGTAACAAGTCTTAATGTGTCAAAAGAACCAACACAACAAACACTGACACTCGCATTCTCGCATTTTCGCACACAGACAAACCCGCACGTGCGAATTTATATTTGTACGCTGACATAAACCAATAAGCACCAACACGCCGACAACGCATACACACCAATTTAAAACAAAAACTCAATTCAAAAGCCAGCAAGAAAGATATTGACATCAACAAAAGGATTTAATGCATATGTTACCGTCATATATGTACGTGAGAAACTTAATAATACCTCAAAGGAAAAAGATTTCTCGTAAAGTTAGAAACAGGACGAGTACGGTAACGGAAGAAGGGACAGCATATGAAAAGGTTAAAGTAAAACCTCAACTTAACATGTTGTGGGAATCTTGTTTCACTAAATGTGATGTAAAGGTTTTGTTGAATTTCAACATGTTTCAATTTATTTATTTGCTTTTTTATTTTGTTTTCTTCGACTTAATCTTTATCCATTAATTTACAAGATTCTGTTTAACATTTCTGGAAAGTAAAGAGGGTTCCTTAAAGTTTGATAAATTAATTTTTAAGTACAAGATCATAAAATGACGCTGAAGGACGAACGTGGCATAATTTAATATTAACAAAGGAAAAGGCTGAAGAAAGCCAGGCGGTATAGATAAAAAAAAAATGTTTACAGTTTTTAATTTTCAATGATTAATTAAGCGGGAAAAATTGTATTTAATACAGCCAGCACAGGTGGCATACTTTAAGGGGTTTATAGCAGGGAATTAAAAACGGCGTTAACGGCAGAGCACAATGCACGCGTAAAACACACTGCTTTCCAACTCACTTTACTTCCAACTTACTTTAAATTTAAACACCAACATCAAGGGTTTAAAATAACTAACGTAACATTATTTTCATCTTAATGTGATTTATGTTGTCGTTGTTGCAATCAGTTCGTAACATAGAAGGTGTAGTTATGATAAGTTTTGTTTTGTGGCATGTTGTTTTGCGGTGCGGTGTATTAGTGGCTGTCATCTATTATGGTTATTGATCATGTTTATATTTAGTTTAATATAATTTTCATGAAGTGTATTCGACCATTAATACAAGTGTGTCACTCGCCTAAGTATGTGCAAATGTGATGTGGCACATTTGCATGCAGAGTAGTTTATCTTTAGTTGCTAAGTAATTTGCACACATACAAACATAAATAATACCTAATAGTTTAATGTGTTGTTTAGTAAAATGAATTGTATTAAGTTTATTTACAAAACTATAAAACACACATTGCCTACACACCGATGTACATATGCACTTGTGCACACAAACCAAGTGTGTACACACATACAAAGCAGGAATTCATTTACATCAGGCATGCAAAAGCATTTTAGGCATTGCTTACGAAAAGGCGATGCGCCAACAGGCATCGAGTGAGAGCAGACAGTGCGCACAAATAGTTCATAGCTTTTGAAAAATCAAATGTTATTTCGAAGAAATGCTTATTGTAGCAAGAATTATAAGATTTATGTCAACAGCTGGATTCTGTAAGTTTTATTACGTTAGTCGTCACGGCAAAATAATTACAACTTGAGGTGTGCGGTTGTCGTGAAAATATTGTGCGGCGCGTGATTCACGCGGAATCGTAATTAAATTTTCGAAAAATCACGTGAGCCTGAATTCACGAGTGCGTGAGCGTGATTTAAAAATAAAATTTTGTGCGTGATAACCATTTTGAGGCAGTTCACGAAAAAGTTAAAACACTAACTTTTCTCTTTTAGAAAAAAACTCTGACAACACATTTATTCTTTCATGTATTATTTTTTAATGCAGATTATTCTGGCTTAATTTATAACAGAATAACAGAATTTCATATGCATTTCAAATTAATGTCACTGAGAAAATTCGTTAAAATTATACAGACAGAATTGAAAAAATCCTGAATAAAAGTCCTTAATTCAGGTCCAAAAATGAATCTTTTCAAAAAATGTTTGGACTTGAATTAATAGATTTCAATTGGCTCTTAAAGCAAATAAATAATTAAGTTCATATTTTAATAAAAGTCCTATAAAATAGGTTATCCTATTAATTTTTCCCTATTGGTTTTATTAGTTTCCTATATAAATACACGTAAATCATCTTTTTAATTTCATTAATTGTTGTTTTTTAATAAGGTTTTCCCATTTAAAATAATAAGGAATCCTTCTTGAAAAAAAAACCATAGAGATATCTTATTGATTTTGTTCTACTTTATTAGGTGCTTTTTTCTCTGTGCAGACGAAATCAATGCTTCTGCAGAAGCATTGAAGGTTCACGTTTTAGAACTTCCTTTATTAGGTTTTCGTCTGGCTGTTACCAATACTGCAGCAAAAACCTCATTGTACTGGTATCAGGCGCAGATGGTTCTGGACTTAATAAATCTTGAATTTATTTTTGATGCTAATTTTTCGACCTTTGTTGTTTAGCATTTTAATTGTTCGAGCCTTAAGGTCACTTGTTTTTTTATAAGTATTTATTAAATTCGATATTTCGATATCACAATGGATTTCTAATTCAGAAATGTTTTGATGTTTTTTCAAACATTGTTAAAAATTTTTTTTTTTTTTAAAAACATCAAGACATTCCTGAAGAAGATATTCATTGTGATATCGAAACATCGAATTTAATAAATACTTATAAAAATAAAACAAGTGACCTTAAGGCTCGAACAATTAAAAAATCTTGAATTTATTATTATAGTTTTGTTAATTATTTAGTTTATTCCATCTTTTTCTAGTTTAATATTATTTTTTATATTTTCGAGGAGCTATAGGTCCCTCTATCGTCTTTGTGTTCTATGTAGGCAACGTTTTGCAATACAATGAAGAGGTTTCGTTAAATGTTGTTAACTGGATAATGTCAAAAGTATATACACTGGACACTAAACAGATAAATTAGCAACAGTAATTCTGACTTATTCAGCTTTGCAGTATAATGCAATGCATTTGTAGTGCTCATCACCTGAGTAGTTCTTTTTTTGAAATTGATCAAAATCTTTGATTTCTAAGGTCACAAATCATTTGTATGCGAGTGATGAACTAAACGCAATTAACAAAAAACTTCAAAAACTTATACAAAGAGACCAAAAAAAAAAAAACATGGCAGCCACAAGCTGTTGCCAAGTCTTAATAATATGGTCCGACATGTCAGAGTTTCGTTTGTTGTTTTTATGCCGTAAGTTGTGTAATCATCATAATTGGCAGTTATGCAAGCAAATAATTATACACTCACACACACATACATATTGTACATAAGTACCTACAATCAAAGGGATACAAAAAACAGAACTAAACCGCCTCTATGCAGGCTTTATTAAACCGGATTGCAAGTGAACCATAAGTAATGCAGTCTAGTAAGAGTTTGTAAAGATTTCAGTGCTGGCAAAAGACCTAGTTAAGGCTGTGCAGCTAAGGCGGCTGAGAGAACCAGCAGGAAACAAACGACGAACTAATAGGGCAACATTTAAATTATTGGTGTTAGATTAACTCAATACACAAATTTGCCGACAACAAACAACAACATCCATCATACATTAAAATTTACAATTTCCGGCAGTAATTGTTTCTCAAAACGCTTTTAACTAATGAAATTTGATTAAATGGCAAGAAACTTTGTTGGGATCTTAAATTGTATGCATTTAAAATTAAAATTTGTACAAAAAAAAAAAAATATCTGCCACATTACTTGCCGTTCAACAAAATCTAATATTTTAAGCGCATTTCTTTAGAACTATTCTACTTTGTCAATACTGTTTTCTCATAATCGTGCCTTGTTTTGCCCACAGCTCATTTATAACTAATTATTAAAACACAATTGAAATCACTGAGCCATGTCTAATACCTCTCGGCCATAACAATTCCACATAGTTGAATATATTATAATTAATGGAATAATTTAAGAAATTACGACACAAAATCAAAATGAAATAATTCCATAAAATTTAAGAGGTAAACTGGAAGATATCCAATTCGACGCCGTGCTCACGAGCTTGGTCTTCAAAGAACAACTTTGGCCACAGCTTTGTACAGAGATTTGCATAGGTGACCATTTCAGTTTTTGTTGACACAGGTCATAGTCTTACGGCCTAATTCATAAACACATTATAAGAGTGTTATAAACAACTTATGAGCAAAAATCCAGAAAAGTGTATTCATAATCGATTTATAGCTTATTATGCTGTTTATAACCATTTTATAAATTGGATATTTTTATTGTGGCCTCTACCCAACTATAAGCGTTTAATAGTGAAAATTGTTGAATTGAGGATTTTTTATTTGAACACTATTTATCAAATTTTTTGCTTCTTGAATGTGTATATGATTGCATTTCATTGTTTCTTACACCAAATTATCATTACACATTAAACTATGAAATTCGAAAATATGTACATACATACATATGTACTTTAAATTCTACGAAATTCTAAGAATCAGTAATATACAGTCATAAAGACACTTTAACCCTGCAAAAATCATCTCATTCTTTTATCAAACAAATTTTTCTTTAGTTTTCATATAAATTACAAATATTTTGACGAATTATATCCATACAATACACAAAGAAATACAGACCTACATACATACATATGTATAGTACTATCTCTATTGCAAATTTGAATAGACATGTACATATGTATGTATGCATGCATACACATACATATCTACGCACAAACAACAGTAGCGATCCTGCCTGTATTTACAATGTATACATACACACGCATTGGCCTCTACTTAACTATAAGCGTTTGATAAAGAGACATTCGTTGAGTTGATGAAGAGTTGCGAAGAAAGAATTCATCAATAAATTAATTTTAATAAAAGATATTAGCGAATTAAATAATATTTACCACTTTTCATTATGTTTTCATGAAAAATATTTGCAAATAATTATAGTGCTACACAAACAAATGCTAGAGAGTAAGTAGTCGACTACTTTTGGTACCAGTCGTTAAGCAAATGTGTTTAGAAACAATTTTTTTTACAATTCAAAGCCTTGTATACATATTTTTCGCAATAAAAATAGGTAAACCAATAAATTATTTCATATTCGAACAAAATTATGTTATATAAGTAAATAATATTTTGCATTTTTCGAAGCTACTCAGACAATCAGTTTCTTACATACATCTCATATATGCAGCACTAGGCACAAAATGAGAGTGAACATTGCATGGTATTGCCAACAATAAAGTACAAAATTAATAAAAGAGTTTATTAGTTATTTCACGCATATAATGTGTTTATGAATTGAATTTCTTATGAGTTGCTAATAACACTGTTAGTGTATGATAACTATTACCAGCTTATAAGCTGAAATAAGAAATTTTTATGAATTAGGGGGTTATAGAAGACCACAGCTCACCCATGACAACCACTACTTTCATGAAAAAATCATAATGAGTGACAAGGAACATGTCAATAAACAGAATAGTCGGTTCTGGGTAATGGAAAACCTTCAAATTATTCATTAGTCAGCTTTTCATGACATTACAAATTACAGTCTGGTGTGAAATTTCGTCAGGAGGAATCATTGCACTTTATACCTTTTTCCATAACCACTTAGTTCAAGAAATGATGATGGTGATTGGCATCCAAGGTCACCTGGGTTGACTGCTCCGGATTTCGTTCTGTGGGGATATCTCAAAGCAAGATTTATGCAAACAAACCAGCAGCGCTGGAGCAACTCGAACAAAATATTTGTGAAAGAAATACTGCGTGAAATGTGTGAGAAAGTAATGAAAATTGCTGTCGAAAGGCCAGAGACGTACATTAATGTGATATTGTATGCCATACGTAATTGCCGACATTAAATAAAACATTTATTAGCATAAGATCCATTCTTTTTTAATTAAATCAAAAATTATAAGCAAGCAAAGCAGCATACCACCTTCCTGTAGTAGATGAAATACCGATTTGAGAGAAGGTAACTACAAATAATTTTCTGGTAAACTGGTCCATAACTTTTCGAATGGTAACGTATGCAAAAACTCAGTTTGATAGCTTGAAAATCAAGGTATAAATAGCGCGTTAGACTACAAGCTGAATAAGTTTTCACAATTAAATTATACTTTTATTTTCATTATGGCTTGAATTTTTGATAGGAGCAAAAGAAGTAAAGCTAGATTTACACGATTGAAGGTATTTTGAAGTCTTATCAAAATTTTGAAAATTTATTTTGATGTGCTGTTTACACGTTTCAAAAATTTGATAAAAATATTCCTTCAATATATTTCAAAATATTTTGATTTTTGATAAAAATTTGATCAAAATTTATTGAAGCTAATTTACACTATTGGTAAACTTTTAATATTGAAAATATTTAGTTTGATCAGGTGATTTGCTTTTTTTGTGAAATAATTTATTATTATAAAAAAGCCTACAGTATACATATACAACTTTTAAATGTGTAAATGTAACATAAAACAAAAAAAAAAAACAATATACATTATAGCGTGATCGCACAGCGTAAAATTGTGCTTTGCAGTCAGCTATGCTATGTTTGGTTGCAGCAGCAATTTATGACTAGCACTTCTCTTTTTCATTTCGGTTTCTGTACCCATCAATTTTAAAATTCCAAATCGGTTCGCGTACTTCAACTATTTCGATGAACAGTCTCAATTCATCTCCAGTCCACTTTTTCTGTTACTTGTGATTGTTGCGCAAATTATCATTTATGGTATCACTTTTAAAAATATTGATATACATATGTATGTATTATTGCACAAACATATAATTATTAAATATGTAGATACCAACTCATATTAATTTATTAATATTAATTTTATTCTTCAAGAAATTTATTTACATTGCCACTTGCTGCAACAAACATACATTCGTAAATAAACACAGCTGATATGTATTGAATCAAAAGAATGAACATGCTGTCAAATTATTTATAGTTATTAATATTGCCAGATGCGATTTTGATGCTTGTTTACACGGCATCAATAAAATCGTCAAAAGTTTTGTTCAATAAATTTTGATCAATACATTTTGAACAAATTTTGCAGTTTACACGAGTTTAAAGCATTTTGAAGAGCAATTTTGAAGAAAATTTCAATGGTGTAAATCTAGCTTAAGATTTATTGTTTACTTTAACGTATGGTAAGGTCCAATTCTTCATATGTCCCACGATTTCTTAAGCATAATTGAAAAAATGACAAATATGCAATCAAAGAAAAAGAAACAGATTTTGTTTACCTTTTACTAACAAACCTAATGAAATAATAAAAAAAAAACTGACATATTTTTTAAAACCTACAAACGTCGCAAAGAACTGGCAATCATATTGAGGGCCATACATATGGCTGAGTTGTAAATATATGAAGACAACAATAGATGTTGCAAATATATTGCCACAACAATACTCACACAAACGTCTCATGTGCGAAAATTATGTAGAACAAGAATTACAAAAAAAAAAAAAAGCAAAATCCACCCAAACAGAGGTGAGTAGAAAAATATTTGCCATTAGTATGGCAAAAATGTTCAACATGTGACAAAAATCTTCTAAACTTGCAGCAGGAACGTGTTAAAAGAAAGAAGAAGAAAAAATTAGAGGTATTGTTGCTCAAGTCAAGAACGCACACACGCCCCGCCCCCACACTTTTCTCTTTTCCCCGCACCCATTTAATTTTCATTTAAAAGACAGATGCACACACTCACAAAAGGTTATAAAAATCTTTGAAAAAAATACCATAAGTAAAAACTTAGAATTGCTTGTGCACACTCTACTACTCAAAAACTCACACAGCAAACTACAATCCAGGATATGAAAGGACATTTTTGATATGTAAGATTATCTTTAAGGATCGTGATGAGTTCTGTTTTGTGCTGATGAGGACTTTGATAACTGACTGATTGTATGAATTTTGCCTTCTTGCAGCAATAGAAAAAAACAAAAGACACACAAACATTAAAGTTTCGTGGCAGTTTTAGCAAAAGATTTATATGGACAGACAACGAGGGCCATAAGAAAAGAAATTGAGATGAAATACTTTTAACGCGACTACTAAAGAATTTAGCTGTAGAATGTGAAATGAAAATACAGGCCATTAGCCATTCAGACGGCAAAATTAAGCTGTCGCTCAGCGCCGTCAATGCTGATAGCAAGCCTCAGGATTCCGACCAGCATTCCCGATTCAACATATTTGACGTCAAGGCCCAAATTTGGTGAAAAAAGTGCAACTATGGACACAGGGTTACAACAAAACTAAAAGCATTGGAATCGTCGACTACTGTTACATTCTAAATAGTGATTGGTTCGATTTGCTATATTTTGTATGAGGAACGAACCAATCTGATGAACTTGAGGTCGAAGAGAAATCAAGATAAAGGGGGCATAAAATTGAGTATAATAAAATACCGAATTGTCGGAACCCCTTAAGGAGCTCTCAAAGCAATCATTTAAAGGATTACTCATGCGTTTAGTTCCACCCAAGACATCATGGGACTACTTAGAACGAAAATTTTAGAAACAATTTTGCATGAGAGCTTTTATAACACAGAATACAACCAGAAGGGTCAGCAGCTCTGCCGGACTACAAAAATTACAGATTTTCTGTCAAATTTCATGAAAGTGGCAGCCTAGCGGTGCTCGAGCATCCAGTGAAGGACAGCAAACGTGAAAATATTTATATAGCTTTCTCTCTTGGTAGACTCTGCATTCGTTTACATTTGATTTTTGGTTAGAAAAATTCAGTGCAAATCTAATGCAAACAAAACAGCTTTACAAGCACACAAATAATAATTATTTGTATTTAATATTTAATTTGCATTGAGTACATCACTAGCTGTACATGGAATATGTTTAAAACTTAGTTCTCAAAGCTTTTCATTCATGATTTCTACTTTCTTCGTAAAAATTACAACAAAGTCAATATTTTTCAAAACACTTTACAACAACATTTTTTCATTGTTTATGTTTGTTTTGAGTACACTAGTTGGTCTCATACACTCACATGATACAATTAACAAGGTAGCCTCGTCAGCTAAACCGTTAATCATCTGACTACTTTAGGTTGTCAAGAGATTGCAGAGAGGAAAGGCAGCCAAAACGAGGTAGCTAATCCGCGTAAGCTCAGTGCATCTCTCTTCTGTAAATGTAGAAGTGGCGTCTTTTTGACAGTTTGCATAAGTTGTACAAAAACAAAATGCATGTTATTTTTATTGAAGTTGTTCTTATTGTAGCGAAAAGGCTACCTTGTTAGTTGTATCATGATACACTCATGTTGCTACGATTTTCTGTACTGCTCACTTCTGACTGGCCCCCAAACAAATGATATGGTCACTTTTCAAGTCACTTTGGGGATATCTGTGTAGTCTGTGCTTTATAATAAGGGACGAAAGGAGAATAGGATCGATCTGATACATCCTGGTTATTTTGGGTTTTAAATAGATTCAAATAATATGCGATATTGCAAATACACTTGCAAAGCTTTGCTTTTTTGCAATTTAATTATCAATCTTACTGCCAGCAAAAGGGGCCTGCAGTGCATTAAGTGGTTACGCTTTATATGAGTTATGAGTTTAACTTGCTCTCACTGTTTTGAACTAAACTAAAACTTAAATTGTTAAATGATGACTTCTACGACTGTTTGCCTGTCTGCACTGAAAACAATGTGGACATGTGCGACTAATTCCATTTATGTATTTGTCTTTAGCAAACATTAGAGAGCACACGAAAGTGCGATTTAAAATTATTTTCAGTTTCGCTTGATATTTTTTTTTTTGCATTTGCTCTACAAAAGGACTTAAATCACATAAATGTGGCATTTTATCTAAGTAATATTAGTTTTCTTTTAAATAAAATTTTCTGTTCTAATGCTTCTCCAGAAGTTTTGCCACTACAGGGTGTAAGGTAACCGTCATATGTCTTTCTCTGCCGGTACTGCACAGTGGAAAATATTCTTTTGTTTTTTTTTCTCTCACTCAAGGAATAGCACGTGCTGAGCTGACGAATGACCTGGCTGAAGCCAGACACAAATGCTGATAACAAACAAGTTTAACCCAGCCAGGCAAAGGCAAACTGTCAGCAGACAGAAGATGGTATGTTGGCTGTTGTAGTGTAATTGCGTGTGTAAAAGAGTGAAAAGAGTAAAAAAAAAGTCTGTTGAAATTTTAAAATAAATGTTATATCATATGACGCACACACACACTCACACAAGCAGCAAACAAATAAGAAATATGTGTTAGTTTTTCATAACTTGTTGTTCTTTAACAAGTTTCCAACTTCTCATGCTGGCTCTCTGTACCTGCTTTTTTTACCCCCTTAAAACAAAGTTTAAGTGGGTTCAAGATTCAAGAAAATTGAATTTAGAAAATTGGTTTTTGGAAAAACTGTTTAAAGTTTTAGTCTTTTAGTTGGCAATGCAAGCAACAGTCAAGAGTTTTAACAAACTCAAGCCAAAAATTTCATTACAAAGAACATTTTCTTTTAAATGTAAAAGTGTACACACAGACCAGATATGTACGTATGTGCCTGCAATCAAGGATGAGGCAGAGCCTGAACATGATATTCTTTTAATTAATTGAAAAAGAGTAGAAACGAAAAAAAAACAAATGAACATTAAAAAGGAGAATAAACGATAAAAACTTGGTGGTGATATTTTCTTTTGTAGCAAGAAAACGCATCGTTATTAAACCCCAAATGCGGGTAGTTACTAAGCAAAGGTTTCATCAGCATTGCAAACTAAAACAAACCAAGAAATATTATATAGGCAGAAGCAAAAAACGACGTTAAATCAATATTGAAACCTGTTGATACGAGTAATGCCAAGAAATAGTGTAGTGTTAGCATTGAATTACATGCATATTAGGCTTTATTCTAGAACGGCGTTAGATAAAATGATGACTATGACTGATTTTAACTCAAGTTATTTAAAGCACACCATAGACTTTTTGCTTTGAGGGAAAATCGTTGGTGACTTTTTTCATATTGCTTGAAGGAAAAACTGTCTAATGGCTACGATTATGCAGGAAACAGCATAATGTATAAAATGTCAACGTCTTTTAAATAAAATAAACGAAAAAGGAGAATAGAAATGTCTAAAATAAAGCCTTTCTCAAAAAAACTTACTTAATTTTTAAATAACAATTTCGTAAAATAAAATCCATATGCTACGCAGCAGGTTTGAGAAACTCTCACTACTGCAATAGGATCTTATTTGGAATAGTATTAATTTCTTTAATTCACTTAATCTTGCCCACACCCACAACTGGTTTCTAAAATGCTCTCATGACATAAAATAACAACCTTTCAGTTTAAGAGAAAGAGAAGAGAAAGTCACGCAGTTTCAATGTTTTTTATAATGTATTTTAATTCTAATTACTAAATGTTGTATTGTTTCGGCTGCAACAACTTTTGAAATGTGTCGCAAAAAAAGAAAAGAAAACAACATTAAATAAAAGGCATGAAATTAAAAAACCATTAAGTACTTACGCCATGATTTTGATCCGTTTTTAATTCACGATGATTTGAAAATTGTACATAAACCATGCGACCGCGCATCTGTGGCGGATTAATAGTATAACATGAGACCATTGCTGTGGCGGAAACTTCATCGGCCATTTCTAAAAATGCTTGATTTTTACCCTTTAATATAAGAACGTTTGTGACACGGCCAAAGGGTACACCCAACGCAATGACATCAGCATCTCCGGATTCAGTTGGAATGTTACGCAAATGTATAACTTTCGAAGGTTTAACTAGAAAAGAGAAAAAAATCACTTAATTATTAAAATAAAATTTATTACTTATTAAAAGGCTGTTCTTAGACACCTAATATTAGTTTTTCTACACATAATGCTTCTCTGTTATTATTATTCCCGTTAAGCACAGAAAAGAAAATAATCCATTTTTCCAAGGTGTTGGCCGGACTTGTTGACCGACACCTTGCAGCACAAATTAAAAATAAGTGTATAAATTCAGAAATAAATGTATTAACCCTTATGCAAGGAAAATCCTTAAAAAAAACTGCGCAAATAAATAATAAATAAATATTTTAAGGAACTTTGAACAAAACCAAAGTACATTTATTGTTTATACCCTCCCTTCGCAGTTGCCCAAAAGTATGCACTAAACTCTATAAAGAGATCGCCAGTTAACAACAAGTAGCAAGCAAGCACGCTGTATAAACACTATGGAAAACATTTTTAAAAACTTTCCACATGTGCTGCATACACATATGCCAATACACTAATGTGCAGCGCCCTTTAAATATGCTAAATTTTTATTGTTGTATACTCCAGTTGCCCCAGCAAATGCTGGAGCATGAACAGCAAACGTTTGAACGAGTGTAAGTAAGTGTGACAGCGCAGTAAGTTTGTGTGTAGTGTGTTTTTTAAATCCCATTCGTTCACAAACATGAGGGATTTTTTTTTGTAGTTTGTTTTGTTTTTACTATAAGTTTATGCTAAAATTTTGGAATATTTTAAAAGCAACCTGGAACTAACAGACTTACTGCCAGCCAACTGTCTGTTGTGCACAAATGCTTTTATTTTATTTTTTTGTACCATAGAACCTACAAAAAGTAAAACAACTGACAGCTGTACATAAACATTTATTTTGCTTTTTGGGTTCACAAATTTACCTTTTGTTTTATATTTAAAACCCCAACATAGAGCCCACACACACACACACACACACACACACATACATACCTATATTTATATACAGCCAAATAAAAGGACATTGCTGCTATTCTTGTTTACCAGTGTATGCATTATTTTATGCCACCTTTAACAGTTTTATTCTATTTTATTTTGTCTACATGATTATGTTACATGTTGCATATGAAATGGTTAAAGTATTAAGTACTACTGTTCACTCAATGAATTTATGATTGCACTGGGTTAGTTACTCAAGAGCTTCCACACTAAAGGAATTGTAGCAAGAGGAAAAGCTGGTATTAAGCGAACAACAAAAACAAACAAAAAACAGCAAAGAAAAATTTAACAATGTGGCTGTGGAGACAAATTAATAACACGCAAGGGCTTTAAATTTAAATATAAAATAAGTGACAAATGTATGCAGATAAAAATTCATTTAACGGAAAACTATTTTTGGGGGGGAAATTTTTAAATTCGAAAATCACGCAGACAAACTATTTTACAAGAATTTTTACAATATTTCTAAGTACTCCCGACTAGTAGATGGCACAGGTGAAGTGCGGACGGTTTGCGGCGCACAAACTTTTAAAAATTGATTAGAAAAAATACCATTTACGAGAGACATCTTTTTTAATAGAATCTTTACAAAGAAACAACAGGCACTTAAAAAAACAACTTTTAAAAACATGCACTTTTCTTTCTGTATTAAGTTTTATTAGGCTCAAGTTCTTTCTATATTATCTTTGCGATTGATATTAATTAAATTAATTAAACTGGCGTGTTTGATATAATTAAAATTTAGACAGAAAATATACAACAGCTTGGGTGGCTGAGTGGCATGGTTGTCGCTTTAGAAACATGAACCTCTGAGTTCAAAGACGGGTGCTGACGAGAAAGTGTGGCAGCTTCGAAACAACTAGTTGTCCACCCTGCTAAATGTCTTTGATGTCTTCTTTGTATAATTTAATTAATATCAATCACAAAGATTATATAGAAAGAATTTGAGTCTAATAAAACTTAATACAGAAATAATAATAAGAAAAAGTTCGAATAATAGAAATTAATTTACATGCACTTTTCTTTTAAAAAGTGCTGCATTTTAGAGTTCCGAGTGAATACGGAAGCATATTCTGAGACATCTATGACCGTCTATCCGTCGGCCCGCCACTGGACCTAATCTGCCAAATGGTAAAAGCTAGAGAGCTGAAATTTTCACCAGGCATGTAGTTAGCAGGCTTCTACAAAAGAGAACAATAAAAACAACAAAAAGTTAAAAACTACAGAAGGTCCCCATACAAGAAACTGTGAAAACTGTGAATAAAGATAGTTGTAACTTCTGAAGCACAGGGGATAGTGACTTGCAATTTGCATGGTTATGGGGTTGCGTAGGTTCTACCACCTTTGGTTTGTATTTACCGAAAAAAAGCAAAAAGTTAAAAACTTTAACGTGCTCCCATACAAGAAACTAAAATTAGCTGTAACTTTTAAACAGTAAGAGGTAGAGACTTGAAATTTATAAATGATATGCAAATACCAGACCTACGCAACAATAAATACTAAAAATAGCAAAAAAAAAAAACTTAAATAACACGGGGACACCCTTTAATTTAAAAGTGACTTTAGTTTTTGAACCGTAAGCGACAGAGACTTGAAATTTTCACAGTATATGTGGTTCGCAGGCCTCTTCAACCACAAAAAATTCCTAAAAGGTAAAATTTAATTGCCGTTTACACACGCAGAGACCCTTTCCCTGCAAGAACAGTGTCGGTCATTTGATGCATCATATGACCGACACTGCTGATGGGTTCATCGATTTTTCTATCATTTTCTTTAGGGCAAAATGAAAAAACTGATGTAAATATTCGTGAGCGTTACCACCTCAGTAAAGTGATCATCCGAAATCTTTTTTTTTTTTTTTCAAAATGCCCAAAAAATAACATGTAATGCTATTAATTTCTATATTATTAAATAAAAAAGCGGTCTACAAAAAATTTAAAAAAACAATTCATAGAGAATAGAATAAACTATTTGCGAGATACATTTAGATAAAATTAAAAGAAAAACAGCAGTCAGTAGCAGTTTTAAGAATAGAAAACTGAATGATATGGAAAAAACTTTCGCAGCATATTTTTTTTGCAAAGAAAATACAACAAATGAACCTATAAAAACATTAATGCATAAACGTAATTAAAAACTGAATTGCCAAATTAATATGGGAAAATCAAAATACTAAAACTATCATTGTGATGGCAACGCTAAAAGCTATAAAATTGCTTTGTATGTGTTAGTAAATAAGTTGTTAATGTGTTAGTTTCCGTCAGCTATTTCTTGCAGGGCTTAGTTTAAAAATTAGTTAGAGATTTTTAGCCGCAAGGTATAGAGCCTTGAAATTTACACGGTGTATGTTGTTGTCTGACCTCTACAACAGCAACTACTGAAAACAATAAAAAGTTTGAAGCTAAAGTTTATCCCATACCAGGGTCTAGAACTATGTCTAGAACTTGCACGGCAGTACAGAGCCCCTGCTGTGCGAATCAGTCTCGTACTTGGCTCAATTTATTTTGAGAACTAGTATCTTTCAAATAATAGTTTTAAAAGGAACCTTATAAAAACAATCACATACTTTCAAAAGAAAAGTACATTTTCAAAGAAGTACCATTCCATAAAAGTATCGTTTATAGAAGTTTTTTTTTTAAAAACAAAACCCTTTTAGAAAATGACGCTTTAAATATATAAGTATCTATTAAAGAAGTACTTTTTAGAAAAAGTGCATTTTAAGAAACATCTGCAAAAGTTTTTTTAATTGTACACATTAAAAAAGTACTTTTCAAAAAGAGTATTTTTTGCAAGAAGAAAATTTTTTTCCTAAAACTACATTTTAAAGCAATTACCTTTTAAAGAAGGTTGATATCGTTAAAAAGCTACTTAAAAAAAATAATAAATAAAAAAGATACCATTTAAAGTCCTTTAAAAACATCTTTTCAAAAAAGTGCTGCTTAAAAATGTACCACTTTTAGAAGAGAACAACCTTCTAAAAATAGATGCTTGTATGTTAAAAAATTTAACAACAGCATATTAAAAATTTTGTATGGAAATTTCCAAAATTTTTAATATGCTGTTGTTAAATTTTTTAACATACAAGCAAGAGTCTTTTAAAAAAGTATCTTTTACAAAAAATTCTTTTTAAAAATAAGTATATTTTAAAAGGAGCCGCCGATATTTCGCTGATGCTAAACAACTTGTGGGCCAAGTTCTGGCTACATACTCTCCTATTCCCATGAACAAAATAAGAGTCATAAATATGAAAACAATTAATAAATTCTGTTTTTAAACCTAAAATAATACATTTATATTTATTTATTTTCTTGAGCTAAAAGTCTTTTTTTGTTAAAAATAATTAAATATTTTTAACAAAAAAATACCTTTAGCTCGAGAAAATAAATATACAAAATATAAAAACAGGGGTCCAAAAAACTAAATAATAAATAATACATTTCTCTTATAGCAAATAAATAATTAGATTAGTTTTTGAATACTCATAACTTTTCCTGAATTTATCTCTCTTGCCTTGACTTGATTTTTCCTTAATTTGTTTATCATTTTAAATTGTCTTAATTTACAATCTATCACACATAAGTAGATATAATAAATTAAATTTTGCAAGCAATAAAGCACAATGTAAAAAAGTCTACCTTAAAACACTATTTAATAAATTTTTCTTTTATTATTTTTATGCCGCCCAATATTGCCGTTGTTAGTTTTTGTGTTTTATGATCCTTTTTGCATAATTTATTTTCAGTTTTATTTCCGTACCTGAACTAATCAGAAAGTGTAATTTCCGTTTTGTATTGAATGCAACAGTTTTTGCTGACGTTTTTACAGATGAACACAAGAATAGAGTGGAAAAAAAGAAGAGAAGAGAAAACAGAGCAATGGCCAAACATTGACCTGACTGGCCAATGACGTACATAAATAGAGTTCGCTAGCTTTAAATAAACTTTAACTCGAAATACAGGTAGTTTATTTAAAGTGCAGTTTCATTTGACTTGAAAGTAAATTTTTTAATTTTTTAAAATTTATTTCCTGTTTCTTAAGCATGGTATTTAACATTAAACATTGCAACAAAGAAACATTTGGTATCATATTAATTAGTTGAGCATGAGGTCACTTTCATTTATCTATTTTGTAATAATTTATTTGAGCGTATTTTAAGTAAGGGTATCCAAATAAATGAGATTGAAAAAACGCAAAAATAAATGAAAGTAGCTTTAAGCTCAACAAATAAGTACAACAATCGAATAGAACTAAAGATAGAAACATGTTTAAAGAACATCATAAAATGAAAGTTTATAAAAACCTTTTGAAAATGACCTTAACATTGAAATGTTTTTAAAATGTTACCCTACTGTATTCTTACAAATGAAGGGATATATTTAAAATAATATTTACCAACTAGTGGCAGACAAACTGGCGAGATCTGGTGCTTGCTTGCAACAGGAGCACATGAAGATTTCGTTGATGCTCCGCTCAATAGTTGTAAGCAGTTAATAAAAAAGCAGCTGTTAATCAGGGATATCATAGAATCGAAATCGGATTTGAGACACAAAAAAAAAAAAAAATTACTTTTTGTGTTATGAAAAAAAACCAATAGTATCGTCAGTTTTTTTGTACGAACTAGAATTAGTATTAATATTGGCTTTCGTGGAACCAAAGTAATTTTTTAGTCAGTCTTAACTAAGATTCCGATAAAATCGGACTCTATGACACCCCAGTAACTGCGCAACACAGATGATCAAATGATATTACCTGGTGAATATCGGGACGTACAGAACCCAGTTATAACTACAAGAAAGCCTCAAGTCTGTGAGACTTTTTCCGACAAGAGTTGCTTATCCTAAGTGCTGTTCTAACAGGACACTGTCACAAGATTTAGTCATCTCACGCGAGATGACTAAATTTTCTGCATCATAATTTCTGCAGCAGCTGCAATGTTGAGAAACAGGAGCAGAAGAATGTTGAGCCCTTTCTTGCCATCATTCCGGTTTCTTCAATATGAAGAATACTAAATCTTCAGCATCATAATTTCTCCAGCAGCTGCAAAGATGAGAAAGAGGAACAGGAAAATGTTAAGCACTTCCTCTGCCATTGCCCCGCTCTCTTTAATATGAGAGCGAACTAATTGGGCAGATCGAAGCTGAATGGTGTGGCGGAAGTGTGCGAACGCGGGTGGAAGGGGGTGATATCTTTCATTTGGGCATTTGGTTGCTTCAAATCAACACCAGTAGGTGGCGTGTAGGTCTGTTTCCCAACCACCTCCTCTGGCAGCAGAACGGGACCTATCACGGCCAACGAGGCGTAATATAACAAATGTTTTCTTACTTGTGATTGAGCCTCAAATGAACATTAACAATTTTTGCCAAAACGTTGGGACAAAATATTTCCCGTTGTTGTGTTTGGCGCAGTTAAAAAACGACAGCGGTCGTTCTTCCTGTCGAATTTTATAATAATTTTTTATAATAATTTTTTTCAAACTATTGACCGTCAAATACGCCAACCAAGATTGAAATTTAATGTTCGATTTTGTAGTGTTATACTTTGGCAATCAAGGCAACGTTTTCAAAAACATCAAACACAGTAAATATGATTAATTCTTGAACAGTTCCGCCTTTTAAAAACTGATTTTCATAATTCTTTCTGGTTTTTGAGGTTGTTCTAAATGAGTATAAAATTTTAAAAGTTCTTCCATCATATTTGAAAAGTAAATATTCTTGCCACAGAATATTTACTTTTAACAACTTGTGGACATCATATTTAACTTGCATGTTTTTGAAACTGTAGTAAAAGTATCGAATTCATGTGTTTGGCTGAGCCTATTCCTATTGGCAACAAGATCCAAAATTAATGATTTCAAGATTCGTTACAATTGTTGCTAAGAAGTAATGGTTCTTATGTTCAATCTTTGTTTTGCATGTGTTCGTTAAGTCAAATACAAAGTAAAATTTTTGTTCATATTTGGATATTCGCTATAAGCGATGCGCCTTAATTCCAATGGATTTAAATCGCAAAACTACTGTTCGTGCTTTTGTTTTACTTAGTATTGCACGAAATTTGCAGTTTTAGCGTTAATATTCTTTGAAAGCCTGTTTATTTTTGTACATTGGCTTGTTTGGCAAAAAATATAAAAAATATTGGTTACTTTTAGCTTGTCTAATATCTTTGCTGTTTTTTGAAGGGAAAAATCTCTTTTAATGAATTTCTTGTTACCAATACTGATGTTGCTGCCGATGCTGATGCCAATGTAAACGCTACAAAATTTAAATCTGAGCTTAATGCAACAATCATAAAACTATGATTACTTTTTAAAGAGGACAAATAAAGAGCACATGCAGACACTCACTCACTCACTCACACTCTCGCTCATCCAGCTACTCAGAGAAACACCCACAAATGCATACTCAAGCATACACATTCTCATTTGCCATGCAAAACTGGGAGAATAAACGGAAAAAAATCATTTTGTAATTACTTCTTCAATGATGTGGAACATTCAGTGAATTGTGTATTTTTTTCTCAACTGTTGGAGATTTTTTGCTAAACTATTATTTTATGAGTTTTTTCTTCTCACTTTTTGGAACAAATATACATATGTATGTATGTATGTGCATACTTTGGTGGGTTTTGGAATGTTTATACGAATGAGTTTAAGTAGAATATTTCAAAATAGCTAAGAGATTCATTTACAAAAATGAAAAAAAAATTATGTATACAAATATCGAGAGCAGAGGACAAGGACGGCTACCAGAATTTTTATTTGTTTTTTTCTTACATACGTACTTTTTTTCATATAACAAAAATGGTTTTTGCAAATATTTAACATGCAAAAATAAAAACTTGATGTAAAAACAATAATCCAAAGCAAATGGAAAAAAGTCGTACTTTTTTCGTAATGGAAATGCAATTAAAAGAATATACATGCATAAAAATAAATGTATGTATGCACTCGCTCATACATACATATATGTAGTCTTCCACTACACTGGTAATAAAAAATAGTATCGTTTTTCTCATCCGCCCGCTTGGAAGCACTTATAATATGCAGCACAAGTAAACCAAGCTGCAGCTAGCTCGCTGTGAGTAAATTCAGCAGGTTTGCGGGTGTGTGAGTCTGTGTCTGTGTGTGAGCAGAACATATTTTTAATGAATTACATTTCTTAAGGGTGTTAGAAAAGTAAACGAAGTTTCAATGAACATGAATTGCAAAAGAAATGAAAAAGACTAAGACAAACAAGAAAAATATAAGAGATTTCTTATTTTTTTTTTTTTTATGAAATTAAACTTACTTTGCAATGAAATGAATTAAATAAAGTTAAGACAGGATCGCACAGAAAGTTGTAAGAAAGGTATTTTTTTTTAAATGAATAAATATTAGTTGCAAATTAATTTGCTTAAATTCAATTAAGCCACAAAGAACAAATATCATTATTGGCATAAAATTTATACCAATTTTACCGAGATCACAAGAAGGAGATGTAATGTGAAAGAAGTTTACCTAAGTATAAATTTGTTGTAAGTTATTTGTATAGCAAAATTTGTATATAATGCAGAAAAAATTCAAATGAAAACTATTTGATTAAAAATTATGTTAACTTTGTGTTTTAAATAGTAAAAAAATTGTTTTTAAATCAACGCCTTAGTCAAACTGCCAGTTTATCCATATTTTTTATCTTATTTATTTATTTATTTATATCAAGAACACTTAAGAATAGAATTCTTTTATGGTTCACTAAAATGTTACATTGACATATATGGTAAAACGGAAAAAAATATACATGTACTTATAATATAAATCTTATACTAATCCAGTATTATGTAAACTTTATCACATTATTATAATGTTTAAAAGCGAAAAAAGGAAGATATACAAAAATAAAAAAGTAAAAGTAAATTGATAAATATTTAAGAAATATGCAGAGAGATTTGAATTTATTTATTTGAGAAGAAATCCAAAAGTGGTTTAGTAAAACTGTTTTTTCCCTGAATGAGTTTAATATATATTGATAGACCATTCCATAGCTTAATAGCGTTAATGAAAAAGAATCTGAATGTATTGAGGTGCATGTGTCTTGGTGTTATAAGTGTTATAATTCGAGAGGATGTACCAAAAGTGAGTTTTTCGTACATATAGCCGGGAGTTTTTCTATACAATAATTCATGCAAAAAAGATAAACTTCTTATGGATAAATAGTCATTAAGTTCACAACCTAAAAGCATATTTCGCCATGACGAAACACTAGTGAATCGGGATATACCAAATACATAGCGTGTTGCGCTGTTGAACGCTACTTGAAGTTTGTGTAGGGACTGTGAGTCAAGCTTGCTATAAACTTGCGCCGAATATGCAATCATAGGTAGTATGAGTTGCAGTACAAGCTTTCTTTTCACAGCTGTCGGAACACAGCTGCCGGTCATTCTCAAATTTCGAAGAATGAGAAACACACTTCTTACAACCATGTTAATATGGTCTTTACAGGTTAGTGTAGAGTTAAGGTGAAATCCCAGATATTTTACTTTATTAACATACTTTAGCTCAGCCTTACCAAGATATATATTTGGGAATTCAATACAATTAAGTTTTCGCCTACTTATCGGTAAGACAAATGATTTCTCAGGATTGAGTACTAGTTTATTGGCCAAGGTCCATGCACCAATTAAGACTAAGTCATCATTTAACCTATGACACATATCTTCAAGTAGACCAACACGATTAGATGCGTATAGCAGAATGTCATCAGCATGTATTTTTGCATAATTTACCACAGTAAAGATGTCGTTAATAAAAAATAGTGGCTTTTCAGCAGCGGTGTGGTTTGCGGTTCGAATCTCTCCAAAAGTAAAATAAGCTGAATATAAAAAAGAATTACCCCCTAATTCATAAAAATTATTACAGGCTTATAAGACTGTTATTTGACATATTTGAATGGAAAATCTGTCAAATAAGAGCTTTATAAACCTGTTATAATTGCTATGAATTAGACGGTTAATATATAACAAGAAAGAAAAAATACCCAGAAGAGAAAACAAATGAGCTAAAACATAATTTGCCTTTGGATTTTAGAGTACAAAATCAGATAAAAGTACAATAGAAGTCCTAAGGCTTAAGATCAGCTACGAAATACAGGGTGAACCAGAGGAAATCATCCTATTGCAAGTTGCTTAAGCTTTTGCACTTGGCTGCCAATGTCAAATCTGTTTTTACATTGGTGAATTATTGTATTGCCGAGAAGAAAAAAATTTTGGAGTCTGGTCATATATTTGATTAGCTCCAGAGACCCGCACTCGGGCGCTTCGAAAATTAAATATAACCATTTTGGTCCATTCAGCATAAAAATATGATATAATTGCGTTGAAAAACATATTACACATTTGAGCTTGTTATTACGTTCAGCAAAAATTAATTTGGTGCCGAATATTTTTTCAGTTTTCCGTTTTCTATGGCATCAATATACAGGTTGAATTATAATATATTTTATATTCCCGTACACTGAAAAAAATAATCCCAAGCCATGTCAGAAGTTCGGTTAGTATTGAGTTTCATAAATCATGCACATTGTGCTTAACTCATTATTGAAGCACTAAATACTTAATTTTAGCCATATTCAATCCCAGCTTCGGATTAAATATAGCCAAAATCAGTCTTTAAAAACCAGGCACTTGATTTAAGAACATTCGTACTTGCCACAGTTTTGACACTGATTGGGAGTGATTTAAGTATGGAAAGATTGAATTTGTTTTGGGTGTGATGAGTATGCACTTGACTCGATGTTTCTAAGGTCTATTTAATACAAAATTCGTAGATGAAACCTCTACTTCCATAATTCAATAAAAATTTATAAATTATTTTGTCTATTTGCTGATTTGAACCTGGAACTTATTTCAGCACTTACGAAATGAAACAAAATTCAATACTTATAAATAGAAGCCCACACCAAAGAGCTGGTGTGATTACACCCAAGAATTTGGGCTCATTTTCAGCCATGGCACAATTGATTCTCTTCAAGAATCCCCATTTAATTTAAGTACCATTATGTGTTGTGCGTGATATTGGAGTGATAAGGGTTGAATAACAGTATTAGGGGCTGGTTTTCAGAAATCAACTCGGCAATAAACCATCGAACATGATTTTAAAGCGCGGGATAGTCGAAGCTGCCAATACATCTGGCAGTCGCATTGTTGTGTAGTAGCTCGGGCAGACTAACGAGAAGGGGATTATCTTGCTTTTATCATTGTATTTCATTCCGGTCGTTTTCATCTGTCGATTTTTACTTTTGGGCCTCATCAGTATTCGTTTTCAGTCCGTCACCGTTTGAGGTTTTAGCTGGTATGATCTTTTTTGCAGTTGTAGCCACAGCTGATCTGGATGGATGGCAATAACCACACCAAGACGGCGAGCTTTAGCCGGAGCAATACGCCAGCATACCAGCGCCGCCTACCATCTGGACAAACCGCAACAGTTTGGTGTTGTTTCTTTTCTACCAGCATCATGCCTTGCTATTTACGATAGCAATGATTTAAATACATTACATGAGCTATACATTCGCTACGTTTCGTACTAAAATTAAGTTTAAAACGAAGTTTTTCTTTCCGTGTAGCAACTTCTAATTGGTTTTTAATTGATTTTGCGTTAGTTGTACCACTAATATAAGGTGATGACATTACTATCAACTTAACGATTTATGAAGATTAATATTTACAATTGCTGATCGCATATCGCGTAAATTAGAAATATATAGAAAGCATAACTGCCAAAGAATTTTTTATGTTCAAGCCAGTTGAATTGCGGGCATCTATATTGAAATTTTAAACAGCTTTTTTTTTTTATCATTTTCGGTGCCATTTGCTGTAAAAACGAAAAAATATAGTGAAATTCTATGGACAAAACAAAACTCATTGTTCCCCAGCATTATTGGAAACATTCATTTCAAGCCAAATATGGTACAATGGAAGCTTGTGAAGTGGGCACTTATTTATAATAGTAACTTAACAAATCAAGATTTTCCTTAACAATTTATAAGCTTTCTGTCTTTTTTGAGAACTTTAGCTTTTTATTGGTTTTAAGTTTTTATTGTTTATCCTATAAATTGCCTTTATGTAGACAACGAACGTATCATTCAGCCCATTGGACTAAGCACTACTTTAACGACAACATAGAAAAAATGAAAACACACACATAAATAGAATGTTGTCAATATTTACATAAAAACGCCACCGTAGTATTGACAAACAATCGGTGTAGTTACTCAATTGGAAAAAAAGAAGAGGTTTTAATGCCAAGTTATTGATAGTCTGCAGGTTTATTTACGCAATACAGGGTGTTTTCTGTGTATATTGCTTATGTTTTTGAAATTAATAATTTCATTACCTTAGGTCTTAACCATTATTAGTTGTTTACTGTATTTTTCACTTGTTTATATGCCGCCTGTATTTCCCATGGGGTTTCATTCTTACACGGATGGATCAAGGGCGAGGGCAAAAACAGGACTTTTAGAAAACAGGTATTTATATAGAAAATACCATGGAACTGTTATTCCGTCTGCCGAATTTTTGCACAGTTTTTCAGGCGGAAACTGGGGCGATTACGGAGTGTATGAGGAAGCTCAATGAAATGGGAAGGCCAGTACCTGTGAATATATATTTACGGATAGTCAAATGGCCATTGGAGCGATCTCAGCTGAGCGGATTAAATCACAAACAGTTTGAGATTACAAAACACTATTAACAATTACTTGACTCATGGTGAGCAAGAGAGTTAAGTAACACAAGATTGGTATGCGCGAAACCTTTCAATGCAGTTAAATCTGAGCTAAAGAGCTGGGCAGATAGGTACCATTTAGCTCTCTGAAATAACGAACCCGTGGGAATCAATGCAAAGATCCAGACGAGGAAAAAACAAAGGGACTGCTAAGACTTAGCAAGCCCGAATTAAGTAGATTGATGGGAGTTGCGGCAGGTCACTCTTAACTACGGGCCCAGCTTAGCCGCATAGGAATAGCGCGAGGAGATGAATGTAGAGCATGTGGGGAGGAAAGCGAAACAGTGCCCCTCTTCTCACAAATACGATCCCGACATCTTGGGAGAGACACCGTACCAGACACAACTCAATTACGGGGCATATGCTGGAGGAAATTAAGGAACTTTTTGAATGCGACGCAGGTGTATAGACCTATAAGCTCAAACCCCTGCAATCAACGTAACCTAACCATATGCCGCCGACATGTTGCTACACAAATCGTCGACTTGACTTTTTACTTTACTAATCTTATGAACAAAATGAGAATCACAAACGTTATTACGCATCCCAATGAGACTCAGAAATGTTGAAACATTTTAGAGAATGTTTTTCTTTTGTATCTACTAACGAGTTGAGTAGCATCAATGAAACCTCGGCGGCATATGGACGAGTGAAAGCACCTAATAAGATCTATTTTATAATACATTTAGTTGGCTGTCATAGCAAATAAATGATTAAATTAAAATTTATGAATTAATAATTTTAGTTTTATTAGCTTTAACAGAAAATTAGAAACATAGAAAATCTTTCTCAACTTTAAGAAAGTAAAACCGAACTGAAGCTTAACCAGCAATGAACATACTTTTATGGAAAATTTTAAGTAGATTAACGCCTTGAGTGACTCTGACCGTACATAAAAATTGAAATTACTGTAATGCCACAGTCAGATGACCAGCCAAAGCAGCATAAAAAGAAAAACAGCCTTAAAATATACATTACAATATTATTCGTATTCAATTAAATTCAATATTCGCGCAATATTGTACAATAAAATTTTAAACGATGATTGGGCACATTCAGCCAAGTAATTACTTTATACACACACACACACACTCACATGTCAGGCATTAAGTCCAGGCCAAACATGTAGCATATGTAACACACAACAATAACAACAACAGAGCCGTCAAGTTGTGTTAAATACCAATTATTAACTCCTACCACCTCTGCCACTCATTACAAATTTAATCGCACACGCATACGATATATGGACATGTGTATTGTAATGGAATTGTAAATGATACCCAGCCAGCCACGAGAAATAAAAAAGCGTGCCAAAAATAACAACAAAAGCAAAAAATTATAGTTTTTTTTTGTTTGCTTTGTTTGACAAAATATAAAAACAATATGGTTGTAATTTTTTGCTGCTATTTGTTTTTTTGTAACAATTGTTTGCCGTTGTAGTTAAAATGCATTTACAATAAATGGAATTTTTAATTAATACATCGTGTGATTATTTTCATACAACATTTGCATTAAATGTTCCGCAGCGTTGTTATTGTTTTTTTTTGAACTTTTTTTTTTTTTTTTTTTGGAGAGGACAGAAGGCAGAGAGTAAAGGCGAGCAGGTGAAAAGTAGCTGTAGGTATGAAATTAATCGTTTTGTTTCTATTATTTATTAGGCACACAACTCGTACTTGTGTTTTTTTCTTGCACTACATTTTCACAATTGCCATTATTAGTACTTGTAATGTATACAATTTGTTTCAATGTTTAATTTTGCATTTATGAATGAGGCCACAGCAGCCCGTAAAAATAATACTCACACTTCATTCAAGCATGCTTGGAATTCAATTTTAAAATAGAAATAAGAAAATTTCACCAAAACAAAAATTTATTTTTCTGGAGTCTTTTCGAAGGCGACTGAAAACGGTGTGGTTCACCCCTATCATGACTAATTATTCCCCTAAAATTTTTTCCCATTTCCCAAACGTGCGATCATGAATAACTTTTCCCATAAAATGTGTTCCCATTCGAAATTTCCCATTATCGTGAATTTATTTTTCAGAGACATTCTTAACATTTTTTTTTTGTTAATTTGATAATTTTATTTTCTTTGGGGAACTAGAAAAAAAAAATGCAAGTAGTTGCTACATTTAAATGGATATATAAATTAGCTAAAAACAATTTTTAGGTCTAAATCAATAAATAATGTGCAACATGACATGCTTCCCAATAGGGTGCAAAATAACCGACCCATTGCATGTGGTTTTGTGAAGGTTTCTGAAGATGTGGTGGCCGAATTTTGAAATTCGTTTACCGAAAAACTAAGAAGTGCTGGCCTTTCGATTAAAAAAGTTCATGAATGGAATTTTATCCATTCTGCTCAAAGACTTTTCTAAAGCATCCAACACTTTAGAGAGCAGTTGGCAAAAAGTGGATTGTAGGAATGGCGCAATCCACTTTTTGTAATCTCTTCCAATACTGTTTTGGTATCCAACCTCTGCAAAAAAAACGTAAGCATGCGCCAAGTTTTATGATGGGTGGAATACCAAATAATTTTTTTTTTGTTTCCGGAAGAGAATCTGTCCAAATATTCAACAGGCATGAAAACTCCCGATTTATTCACCTTTTTTACCTTTTAAACTACAAATTTCTGTTTATTAGTTATAAAACATAAATTTAATTACTTTTTACATCACTTTCCCACAAATTCTCAATAAATTTCCCTTGTATTTATATTTTTTTCCCTATTGTACACTCACTACATATTGATAGCGAAACAAACGTTCCCATAATATTCATGACAGCAAATTTCCCTTTTTCATTGGGAAATGAAAATTTTGTAGGAATGAAAATTTCACAATAGGGTGATTATTTTTATTTCACAGTTCTTGCCGTAATTTTCACTTCCATTATTCTACTCAATTCGGGCCTGTTAAGTCTCAGCAGTGCTTTCATTTTGTTTCCGTCTGAATCCCACCATAGAATTCTTCCACGGTTTTATTATTTTTCAGCCGTCTATATGCCACCGACATTTCATTGAAGCTAATCAACTCATTGGTAGCCTGGAAAACTATTTAAAAAAATTTTTTGAAACCCAACTACTTATTCCAAAATTCCCATTAACAAAATGAGAATTAGAAATGTTCAAACAAATTTTTAATACAGAAAACAAATAGTTGTGTTTCATAATTTTCTTCAAAATTTTAAGCAAAATAGGTTTAATGACGCCCATTTTTAGACCCAAAATAATTATTATTAATTTTTTTATAGGGCCAGACTTTGAGTTTACTTTCTCAAAATTGAGAAAGATTTTTTTGAGAGAGATGTGTAGTGATGAACATTATTAAAGACAAGAGGAGTAAAGTTGAAGACCTATTGGCTGGGGAGCATAACATGGCTGTTTCGCGTCCACCACGACAATCATCAGCATCCAAATTGCTTCGAACCCAAGTCATGACTAATTGTAGACTGTTTTTAAGAAACTGTGCTTAGCCATTTTGCTAACTGAACTCGTCATTAATGTCTATGTTTAGTGTTATTGATCAACTTAAATTTTTTCATTTTTTTTAATGAATATTTTTTATATTATCTCACCCCCATTCATTTGATTTCCAATTTGATTCAATTTGATTCCAATTTACCTTTACAATCGAATTATATGATTCACAATTGTTCATTATTTTATCAGGCTTGAGTTCGATTTTTCTCTCTCAGAATTAAGAAAGATATTTTGGGAATAAACTGTAGTAATTATAACTTGTAAAGTTAAAATATTTATTAAAATACAATTGCTTTCATATTCACAATTAGTAATTGATTACTATGAAAAAAAAAACAATATGGCTGCAATAAAAAAGCATGTTAATTATAAGCCTCTTTTGAATACTGATGAAAATCGTATTGGCTATAAAACATCAGGTTGTGCCCCAGGTCCTCAAACTTTGAGTATGAGTTGGCTTTTTTAAACCTTAGTAGCTTCAATAAGTTATAAACACATTTCTGAATTTAATCTTAAAATCAACTATAAGTCCAAGTGGACTTAATTAAGTGGTTCCTGCCTTTTTCATCTTTCTATATGCCGTCCACGTTTCGTTGATGCTACTCAATTCGGCAGTAGACGCAAAAAATCGCAAAGAAAATTTTATTCTATTATTCCCAGGAACAAAAAAAGAATCATTAATGTTTCTGGTTAAAGGATGCTTTTGTACAAACGTATATTTAAAAGATATCGTTCATTTTGACGGATTGCTTTTGCACACATAATTAAAAATGTACTTTTAAAATTGCCATCAACACATATTTAATTATGCATACTGATGTAAAATAATTAAAAAATTAAATTTTGTTTTGTATTATTTAAAAAATTGAATCTTTATTTCAGCAATCAAGCAACAAGTGCTCTGTCAATTGCTTTTGAATTAAGATTGATTTTAACTTAAAATTAGTTCAGCTTATATACTACTTATGAGAATATCCTAGACTACTTTTATAAACGTGAATGCATTGGCGCTGTGGAAGTGTTGTTGGAAATTCTTGATGAAATTTGATTTTCCTTAAAAATATTTATTTGTTCCCACAGTGGTGAATGTTTTAGTTTGCCCCAAATGTGCATAGCATTGCAAGTGCCGTTATTACGGCAAATTATTAAATGCATAACTGCATTAAATAAGGGCAGTGACTATTTCTAATTTTGTGGGAATAAACAAAACTGTTATTTAATCCATGTATAAATTTTCTCACGACGGGCTTAAGTGTGACACACACACACGCGAGTCATAAACATTTCATGGTCACTTCAAGAGGTGCAAAGGCGGCATTGTTTTTAAATAATTCACATGTGCTTGCCGGCCTTTGTTGATAAGATTTTTAGTGATACCTGATATTGTTTTGCCTGATTAATAAATGCATTTGAAATAATTAAATCTTTCATTTGTTATGGTTTAAAAGAATTAAATCATATTATGCTACACCTCCACTTTTCGCAAGAATGTTCATATAACGATAGTTTTATGGACATTCTTTTACAAAGATTGTTTTATTTTAAAATATAAAAAAATTAAAATTGATTTATGACTTATCTAGTAAATTATTTTGTTTACTTCTATTTGTATTTATTTATTAACAATTGTAGGGAAAGTTTTTTATTAAAAAAAAATAATTATTAAATTGATATACATATATGTATATATATTCTTATTTTACAATCGCGATTACTTAGTAAAGGGCCTTTTACTATGTTTTACTTGTTATGATATAACTTAAGTCTATTCTTATGTACTATTTGTTCTTTATTGGTTTTCTTATCAACTATAGTTACATTATTTCTTATGTCTATGTTCTTAATTTCAAATGGTCCTTTGTAGTTTGGTTCTACTTTGTGACCTGCTTCATATTTAAGTAAAACTAAATCTCCTATTTTTAAATTGTAGTCTAAAACATTTCTATCGTAATTTTGTTTTTGCTTAATTTTATTCCTATCTAATAATTGTTGAGCTCTCTTATATGCTACTTCTAATCTAAATTTTGCCTCTTTGGCATAACTATCTATATTATACAAAGGGTTGATTTTATCAATTTTATTAAATTGTTCAGCCTGGTTAGGAAGTTTTGAAAAGACTAGCTCATATGGACAGTAATTGTGAACTGTTGATGGAGTTGTATTAAAACAATATGTAAAATATTTTAACCATTCGTCCCAATCTGTCTTGTCATTGTTAATATAAGAACGTACGTACTCGTTAAAAGTTCTGTGGCTTCTTTCTATTGTTCCTAACGTTTGGTGGTGATATGCAGTGGAAGTTATTTTTTCAATTTTTAAAAATTTACAAATTTCTTGTAATGTTTCATTTGTATATTCAGTGCCCATGTCCGAAATGAACGTCTTCATTGGACCATAGGTAAGTATAAAGTTTTCAAAAATTGCTTTAGCGACTGTTTTAGCGCTTTTGTCTTGTATTGGTATTGTAACTAAATATTTAGTTAAGTCACATATTAGTGTGATAGCATATTCATTTCCGTAAATTGATTTTGGAAATGGACCTATTGTATCTACATACACCGTGTTAAATGGTTTATCTGGTGTTTCTGTAAGTGTCATTGGACTTTTCAAATGTGTTGTTGTTTTTGATGTTTGACACTTATGACATGTTTTCACATAATTTGATATGTCTTTGGACATATTCTTCCAGTAATAATATCTTTTTATTTTTTGTATTGTTCTATAAATTCCGCAATGTCCTCCTTCTATGGGATCATCGTGATATTTCAGCATTATTTCGAGAATTGCCTTGGCATTCTTACTATCAATTTGGGTCACCTCATTTAGTAGCGCTACTTTAATATTCTTTAATATTTTATTGCCCATATTTTTAAATTCATTAATTGAGATAAATTCGAAAATTTTCTCACTAGGTGCCACTTGTAATTTATTTATATTATGTTTACCGGCCACATATTCGAGCCTAGGGAGAAATTGTCCTAAGTCAAAGTTCCCTTTAGTAAACAAATCATTAATTTGTATATATGTTACTATAGATTTTCCTCGTTTGATGTAACATCTTCCGGGGGAAATCTTAAGTTTATAATATTTTCTGACGTCAGTGTTGTTTAGTGGTACATATATACTGGGCTCATTATTTTTCTTAATATTATTATGCTGATTATTTATATTATTATTTATTTTTGTTTTTTCATCGGTCATCGATCTAGTCGTGACTCTAAGTATAGAACAAATTTTGGTATTCATGTCTTTTAGGTCATTTATGCTTATTCTTGAAAGTGCATCGGCAACATAGTTTTCTTTTCCCCTAAGATACTCAACTGTAAAATTGTATTCTTCCAGATCAAGTCTCATTCTTGTTAATTTTGAGCTTGGGTTTTTCATTGAAAATAGATAAGATAGTGGTCTGTGGTCAGTGCGGACAAGGAAATGTTTTCCATATATGTATGGTCTGAAATGTGTTATGGCCCAATGTATGGCAGTTAGTTCCTGTTCAATTGTTGACTTGTTGCTTTCGCCTTTAGTGAATGTTTTTGAGGCGTATGCAATGGGTAAATGTTTGCCATTATATTCTTGTGATAATACTGCTCCACAAGCAAATTTACTTGCGTCCGTTGTTATGCAAAATTCTTTTGTGAAATCTGTCTTCTAGTTCTGAAATCTGTACCAATGTCAAGTCCGCTATTAAAGTGTTAATCCGTTCCTTGAAATTGAGTACGTTTCCCTTTTGTTTAGTGTTTCTTAGGTCAAAATGTATGTTGCTTGCCGTTCTTGTGGATTTGAAATGTTTTGTTAGAACTGTTTTAAGTTCTTTGAGTGTTTCAGGTGTGTTTCCTATAATCAGTATGTCCCTGACTCTGTCTACTAATTTTATCGCCAGTACGTATTTTATTAGGTTTTTTTTTCCTTGCTCATTCAGTTCAGAATGAACCATTTCTATCATTGAAAGGAAAATGTGTTTTGGTGTTCCGTCGAAAACTGGAATTACATCCGAAGCCTTTTTACTGTCAAAGTTCGACATGATTTTTGGAATTTCTTCTTGCTGCTCTTTTTGTAAATCTTCTCCTTTATGTAGTGTTAATATCTGTATTGCTGTTTCTTTAAAATTTCTAAACTGAATTATATTTTCATCTCTTAATGGATTTGCCAGATGTTCTACTACTTTAACAAATTTTTCACTTAATTGTTCTATTGCATTTAATTTTTCTTGTACTGTTTCTTTTGTGTATTTTTTGTTATGGATTTTTTTTAGCGTTTTATATTATTTTCTCTAGTTCTTCAAATAATTGTTCCATGAATATTATTTATTTATACAATATATGTATTTATAATTTTTTTTTTTTTTTTTTTTTTTTTTTTCATTTTTATTCTTATTTATACATATGTATTTGAAATGTTTGTTATATATTTTGGACATTATTTCGTACAACCTGTTTTTTTATATAGTGTTGCAAAAATTTAAATAAAATTATTATTACAAAAATAATTAATAAAACTATTACAATTTCCTGACTAATTTCTATTTTATTATTATTGACGGCGTATGCGTTCGACTGTCCTTCGACCTTTGCGTCGGCTATACCCATGTCTAATATGTTTTCTATATTAAAATCTATCATTTAAAATAATGTAATTTGTATATTCTATACTCTATTCTATTTTCTTCTGGGTTCTTCGTTTATTGGTGTCCTTTTGATTTTTCTCGGCTTCGGTCCTACGGAAAGGATGGATGGTTTAGTTGCTTTGTCTGCACCTTCTTATAAAATTGCCTTCCATCTGGCTTCTGCCTCTTCAAGGTTTTTCAGAATTTCCTCCAAGCTTTCTTCCATGAATGATTTTTTTTTATTAGGAGGGGTTCTATTTATTTTAGTAATGAAAAAGTTATAAATAGAGATCCAACTAAGCTTGAGCTCTATCTGTTGGATCCTATTGTCCTTTTTTTTCAATATAAGGATAAGCAGAGTATGCTTTATCTTCCTTATAAAGAATCTGGCAGGATCGCCATGATGTAAAATAATTAAAAAATTAAATTTTGTTTTGTATTATTTAAAAAATTGAATCTTTATTTCAGCAATCAAGCAACAAGTGCTCTGTCAATTGCTTTTGAATTAAGATTGATTTTAACTTAAAATTAGTTCAGCTTATATACTACTTATGAGAATATCCTAGACTACTTTTATAAACGTGAATGCATTGGCGCTGTGGAAGTGTTGTTGGAAATTCTTGATGAAATTTGATTTTCCTTAAAAATATTTATTTGTTCCCACAGTGGTGAATGTTTTAGTTTGCCCCAAATGTGCATAGCATTGCAAGTGCCGTTATTACGGCAAATTATTAAATGCATAACTGCATTAAATAAGGGCAGTGACTATTTCTAATTTTGTGGGAATAAACAAAACTGTTATTTAATCCATGTATAAATTTTCTCACGACGGGCTTAAGTGTGACACACACACACGCGAGTCATAAACATTTCATGGTCACTTCAAGAGGTGCAAAGGCGGCATTGTTTTTAAATAATTCACATGTGCTTGCCGGCCTTTGTTGATAAGATTTTTAGTGATACCTGATATTGTTTTGCCTGATTAATAAATGCATTTGAAATAATTAAATCTTTCATTTGTTATGGTTTAAAAGAATTAAATCATATTATGCTACAATACAACATTGACAAACAGCGAAAAGCGGTAAATAAATTATTTGGTCAATTAAATGCACTTTATATTTATTGATAAATATTTATTTATTTATTGTCGTAAAAGTAGTTAAGGAACAACTACGTGCAACTTCCACAAATGATTAATGAATTAATTTTCAGTTACATATTGAAATCGCTTTGGTGACTCATGTCACAATAAGCTCACACCTATTACCGCCATAAGGTAGGCTATAATTTATAGCGTTTAGTTAAAAGGCAAGAAAAAGAGACATATTGGGTACGTTTTTTATAATTAAAATCTTGGTCGGAAATTGAACAGTTTGACGGCCGTCAAATATATAGCCATGACCATCACAAGGGCTAAAATATTGGATGATTTCCAAGTTCTGCCTAAAATTTAACAGAAAAATCATGTAAAATGCTGTCTCTTATAATTTTTTAGCACAACCAGCGCCCCCTCGACCCAAGGCACAAGTGAAATTTGTACTTTTCACATTTTCTTTGTAATACATTTTTATTGTAATAAATTTTTATAAGTGCGTATTGCAAAGTTTTGATAAACAGGTGCAGTTTTCTCACAACTTACAACTGTTAAATTATAAGTAAAATATGCAGATATATAAATGTATTATCTTGTTTTTTTAGGTGTCTATTACAAGACACTTTCGTAAATACGTTTTTGACTAGCAAAATACATTTCTAAGTTTTCAGAAATAGGGCTCAAAACATACATACATAAAAAAACTCAATTTGGGTGCTAATGAGCATCGGGATGGTTGAGAAACAGCCATCGAATGCACCCCAGTCAGTAAGTCTTCAACTTCAATTTTCTTAATGAAAAATATCAATCACTATAGATTTATCTTTTTCAATTCTAAGAAAGAAAAAAATTGTACTCAAGCCCGATAAAATAATTAACAAAATATTTTAAATTAATGATTAGAGCTTCAGGTCACTTCGATACCTCTATAGGTATCTTTTTCAGAATATCCATTGAGGTATCGAAACATTGCAACCTCAAGCTCTCATTATTAATTTAAAATATTAAACAACAAAGGTCGAAAAATTAGCATCAAGAATATAATTAACAAAACAAATTTATATAGTTTTCTGTTTTTGACAACTAATTTTTTTTAAATATTTCTGGTGATGGCTATATTTTAAATAGTTTAAAAAGCTGAATTTTTTAGTTTGAGAATAACTGCAGACCAACATGCACGGGCATGTCCATTATGCCGTCGGTGTCGTCTTATGAAAAAAAAAACTAAACGTCAATACTAGCAAACGTCTTGATGCAACGCAATTACACAACTACGTCTAATGCCTTTTGATGAAACAAAAATTTTGCAGAATCGTAAGTTTTTGCTTTTTTGGCTAAAGTTTGTTTTTTTAATACAATTTTTTACTTCTTCTATCTATCCGGCGGTCAAGCATTTTTTTTTTTTTGCTCTTTGCCTTTCTTCAATTTATTCACTACTCCTTTGGTGATAATTTTCTTGTTGTTGTTACGTTTTATTGTTGTCATCATAAATTTGCCATTCAATTTATCCAATGTCGCATGAACAAATAAAACGGAATTTTAAAGTTCCCAATATTCAACGACAAATTCCCAACAGATACAACTGTGTGTTATTGTCATTATTGAGGTGTACACGAGTGTCTGTGGCTGTGTCTGTGTGCGTATGTATATGTGGCTTAAGGACTGCATGTGATTGTAGGGGTGAGTTCACATACATGCTCTTTGTTGTTGTAACAATGGCCAAACATTTTTAATGGCATTAAGTTGAAATTTGTTGCATGTCATAGAATGTTTTCACTGGTTCTAGTTGCCACATTTCATCGTTGTCTGGTTTTTTTTTGCACGACAATATTAAAATTTAAACGAGGACCATCATAAAAGTTGGTTTACGTATCAGAGCCTTAAAGTTGGCGGGACTTATTTTGAAAGAAATCTAAAGCAAATATTGCAAACACTGTTTGATTGATCGAAAAATAACTATAGTCCCTACTTTTCTGTTGAGGAGGGCGTTTCAAGCTATGAGCAGGCAGAGCAACACCAAAGGGCTGCGCAGGGGCTGTGGTAGAAACTCTAACCTTCGGTGGAGAGCACAACTTCTAGATCTATTGACACAGAGGAGCGGATGACTAAGTTTTGGGCCACTAAGAGGACAGAAACACCTTAAAACTCGTTACCCCAACAATCTATAATTATAAGCTGTGACATATTACCCAGGTTTCGCCTGCTTTTCCGGGGTAAATATAGCACTGAAGCTGTGAATCGGTTTACCTCAGCACCAGCTAATTCGGCGCACTTTTTGTACGGTTGAAAACAGGCTTCCTATCTAAACCACCATATATATACCTGATCAAATATGCGGCGGGCAACATTCATCTATAATAAAAATTAACTCTTGCTCAGGGAGTTTTAGGCTGCAGGACAACAATTCTTTACCTCAGGAAGGCTTGAAGATATTGGATAGTTAACAAGACTCAATATTGCTGCTAAACAAGTCTCATACCGACACTCCCTCTTATTCTGATTGTCGTTATCATCGTCATATTACATTGGAGTAAACAACTTTGCACTCGCTTTCCTGCTACCAAGCTACCAGCTCTTGGCTCTCGGAGATACCAAATGTAAACAAAGAAACAGAAAACTATTGCCTAAGAGAATGGAATAGGGAAGATATTTCCAACAATAATACTGACTGTTCATTTCAATTTCATTGGGCTTTCTAGTTAAATTTTTTTACTTTCTCAAAATTGAGAAAGATTTTTTAAGGCTAAAATTGGAGTGATCAACATTTTTAAAGAAGATAATACTGACAACATTGGTGATATAATCAATGGCAGTTTGCCAGCACATTGAATCTCTGATAACGAGCCAGAAATCACGTTATCGAAAATAGCTTCGACTCAAGATAATAGCACCAGTAGTGCAATTCAGTAACTTTTAAAGATAATGCAATCGTTAAACTAAACATTCACATTTGGTGTTTGTACTAACGATGCAGTGATTCATTAACTATAGTATTCTACATAATTTTAAATTGAGAATCAAGTGGCATTCTTGCTTAAAAGAATGACAAACCAAACTCACCACTAATAATTTTAAATTAAATAATCGACTAACTAGACTAAGCTATAGAACATTGGCTTGTAACTAATACCAAAATATTTTAACATTTTGTGTTTAAAATAAACCGCAATAAATTCCTAGTTGTTAAGCAACTGTGGTCATATATTATTAATGCATCAGAAAGCCAAACATTTTGCAGTTAGTTATTTTTAACGCTGAATTTATCGGTAAAATAAGTTAGTGAATTGCACTAGAATAGTGCAAAAAGCGGTTTTCAGCCAAAGAAGTCTGCTCAACTTGAGACCAGGGAAGTTCCTTCGAAAAGTCAGCCCCGGATTACTAATCCTTGTGGTGCCAATTTAGCGTTTCAGGTGAGGGTTTGACGGAGTGCAATTTAGTAACTTTTAAAGACATTGCAATCCTTAAACTAAACAGCTGCATTTGGTGTTTGCACTACCGATTTAGTGATTCATAAACTATCATATTCAACATAATTTTAAATTAAGAATCAGGTGGCATCTTTGCCGCAAGGAATGCCAAACCAAATTCACCACTAATAATTTTGAATTAAGCAGTCGACAAGTCACACCAATATTTCTTATGACTAGACTAAGACATAGATCATTGGCTTGTAACTACACTAGTTACACATTTTATGGTTAATATTTGATTTTTTTCGACCCCTTTTTTATATTTTATAAATTTATTTTCTTGAGCTGAAAGTCTTCTTTATTAAAATATTCTTCAGGACAAGAAGAAGCTATCCGAAAAACAGCGAAATATCGACAAAAATAATCAGATATTTTTATAAAGAAGACCTTCGGCTCAAAAAAATAAATATATAAAATTTTATGGCTGAAATAAACCGCAATCAAATTCAAGTTGTTTAGTTAGCACCAGTAATCAATGACTCAAAAAACGAAGTATTTTATAGTTGAATATTTCTTAACGCTTAATTTATCTATAAAATAACTTAGTGAATTGCACTACAAGGACGAGTTCTAAAGCCATTTTTTTAGAGTATGATATCTATCCAGCAGGTAGCCAGGACTTGCGGTACTTCTTGCTTTTAGGTCACACTGTAGCGGTACTGCAGAGGAGAAAACTATTTAACAGAGTTTAAGGGCAATCGAACTATCCAGTAATTTTACATTTCTTTCAACTCCCACAGAATATGTTTCTTTCGGGCACATTGAAACAAAAAATACATGTTGACTGTTTTACTTCTTTCGTTTTTGGATGATGGCAGGATACATTTGCAAATACATATGACACGTATGAATGCTAGTATGTGTTTTGCTGTGGTACATAAACTATAGACTCAATGTTGCACAAACAAAATAACAATCGACTGTTGCTTCATATTGTACGAGTCACAGCATGTCCATGAACAAATGATCAGCACAGAAAAAAAAAAAACACGATGGAAGTAAAAGGGAATACAGAGTAGTTTTCAAGTTGAATTGAAGGGGGGGGCTAAAGAAGGTGGATTTGCTTTGCTTCGTTACAAGTGGGATTCATTGCATGAGTGGGGCTGAGTAGTAATTGTGTGTGCAGGCAATGTGTTGTCACAAAAGAGAGAAAAAAAGTACCGAAAACAAACATATTGACCATAAACACAACACAATACAGCATCATTTTTCTTTTGTGAATTTGTTTGTTTTCCATGAATGCACACATGCCGTCCATCAAGGCTGCCAGATTTGCAAACTTTTTGTCGCAAATTTCAAAAAGTGATGATTTGTCGATTTTTTTTTCCAAGGTTGGCGAACGTCAGCGCTATTATCGCTAAGATAATGCTTAAATATTGTTTAAAAATCTATAGCAAAATAATCTTTTTTTTTTTTTTTTTTGTAAAATATCAGTATTAGCATATTTTATGAGAATTTTGAAATAAGTGGTTGGGCTTCAAATATTCTTTTTAGATTTTTCTAAAGTCTACTGATGAGTTGGTTAGCAGTAACGAAATGTCGGCAGCATATAGACGGCTGATAAAAAGACAGAAAGCATTAAGGTCTATTTTTTTAGACCTAAAGTGCAGAGTTTCATTAAGCTCGCAGCAGTACTTTCAGCGTTAGCGAGAAAAAACATTGTGACATGAAATTTTCATATATACATACATATATACATATATGTATATATGTGTGTATATGTGTAGAAAATTCCGTTGTGTTTAGAACAAGGCTTGTCAAAATAAACTTTGCCAGCGTAGAGTGGTGAGCAGTGTAAAAATTAATAATATTCAACTGTTTATGACATCAATTAAGAATTAACAGGCCTGTTCTGTAGATCACGTGATTTTGAAGCCTAAAACAAGCTTAACTTCACGTAGATGGAGTTTTACATTATTTGTCATGTTCTTCTAAATTGTACCTATCTTGCCCTCGTTTTCAGGCTCTAGACCTTCCTTTGTTTTGTAAAATAATAAAACTCGTTTTATAAAGAGTTATTATTTATTTTGATCTATTTTCCATACTTCAAATATCTTCGGTGATCTTCTTCGGCAAATTTTTATTTATTTAATATTGAAGTTTCTGTAGAAAAATACCGAGGATGTTCGAAATAGTAAAAACAACTAAAAATATAAAATGAATTTTATTATTTTATAAAAAAGGAGGTCCTAAAGTCTGAAAAACTGCACAAGATAAATAGGATTTTATATTATTATTGAAGTCTGGAATAACATTTTGAGACACAACACACTTTAAGATCTGCATAAAGTCGGGTTTGTAATGTAATTTGGCTTTAGAAATCACGCGATTTTTTAGTTCAACTATTTGCATTGAATTAAAATGCTTAAATTATGTAACTACTGACGAAAGCTGTCTGAAATTATAACATTTATTCAAAATCTTACAGTATTACCTCTGTGTACTGACGCAGTAGAAAAAATCTTGCGATAAAACAATTTAAGTAAAAGGAAAATTTTAAATGTTGTAGAAAACGACTGGATTTGAATTTATTGAAACCATTTTTTTTTTTTTTTTTTTGAAAATTTAATATTAATTTTTAGACATTTCAATTAGTTCTTGTATCAAATAAATAATTAAGTTAATTTGTGCATATTAATTTGTTTTATTCCAATTTTCAATAATCTTTGAAGTGAACGTGAAACAGCCACGATTGTTCTCCGCCAGTTTTCAACTTTACATTTCTTGCCTTCCTTAAAAATATTGATCACGACACTTTTCCACCACAAAAGATTTTTGTTTAGTGTTGAGGAGTTAAAAACCAAACTTAAGCTCTTTTAGATATTTGAAAACATGTTCAATTAGTCTTTTTGCTTTTAATGTTTCTGGCAGCCTGTCATAGAATTATTATTTTTCTGTATTTCGCTTTATTGATTTACCATAAAGTGAACGACATACATCTACTATTATTTCTCACTCATATTAAAAACATTAATGTATGTTTTCGCTTTTTTTAAATACGATTTTTGAGGATTAAGCTCCACTGCTTAATATACAGAGATGTAGTACCCAAATAAATAAAAAGTAGAAAGCAAGAATTTTCTATTGTCAGAGAAGTACGTTGGATATTTGTGGCGGCGACTTAATTGCTCGGAGGAGTCAGATGCATATGTATGTATGTGAATATTGACAGGCCTGGCTTCTATGCCAGGCCTGTCATGTCATGTCCATGTCGATTGCAACCGATTTCAATCAGGTATGTGGAAACTTCTTCTGCAGTTGAAGATCTATTAATTTTCTTTCCAAAGCCTTTTTTTTCTACCCGTTTATTCGGCTTTTGTCTTGCATACTTTTGCCACATTTAACTTATGAGTAACAAAGTTAAAAATTGTCGGAATGAAGTAAATGAAGGGCAATCGAATTGATAATCCGTAACCGAAACCAACACGAATAACTGAAAAATAAAAGTGTTGCTAATTTTTGCCTCAATCCCAAAGATAAGTTAGATTTCCAATAATACTCAGTACAAAAATTGCCGTAAATTGTAGATACATTTCAATATTGAGGCGCAGTTTAACCAAGCATTTCGGCAGCGGCGCATCTCTTTTAAAGAAAGAACCGCCATGTCAGTCGAGATGTTTTGCTTTTCTGATGGTCATTCGTTGTGAAGAGAAAAAATTAGTAAATCCATTAAAAATACTACAGCGAAATAAAATTGTTTGGCGCCAAATAAGTTTGGTCGCTCAGCTACCAATTAGTGCTTTAAACATTTAACCGCAATTTTTATAATGCTTAAGTTAATTCAAATTGCTTTTAGCTTTAAAAAATTCGGAAATTGAAACATTTTATTTTAGCTTGACAGAAGGAAGAACAAAAAAAAAACGGTAACAGACAGAAATGAAGCCTGTGGCAAAATTGAAACCAGCATACTGTTTGCTAATCCAACAATAACAGCAACCAGAAAAAGCAACATTTACCTTGTTACCGCCATCATGGTTGTTATCGACCACCCGCCACCACCACCACCACTACCACCACCAGTAACAACAACAAGAGCCTTACAATTTCTAACTTTTCGGTTTTTTTCTTCTTCTACCACAAACAAACGATGAGACTGACTAGCCGAGTATTGAACAACAGTTATTGGCAAGAGTTGTAAAGGGAATAAGACCAGCACATCATGAAACCCCAACGCAGCATACTCACAGGCTTCAGGTACATGTGTGCACCAAAACAAAAAAAAAAAAAAAAGGAAAATGAATAACTACAGTTTGTTGCTTTTTAATTAATAGAAAAGTCCTTTGTAAAGTAATAAATAAATATTATGTTTTTGTGGTTACAAAAACATTGCAACAATGAATGACTCACTCACTCTTTTCGAATTCATTCATACACCTGACAACTCGCTACCGTTCAGCCAACCAACCCACCAACCAGCAAAGCCAACCACGCAAACAACATCATACAGTCATCGGCAACGTCAACAATATTCGAGAGTTGTTCAAGGGCTTTTTGGAAAAAGGAAGGGCCAGGTCAAAGGAAGCTAAAGTGTTTGCTATGCATAGTGCTCACACACTTATACATGCAAAACCTAAAATTATGAACAAACAGGCAGACGTGGAGCGCCACCGTTCAGTTTGATGTGGAAATGTGATTATAATACCCATAAGAAAAAGAAAACCAAATGCAGTTTCATTGTAACCAATACACCACATCAGTGACAAAATTGAAAACTATGTTCACAATGCAATGTGAATGATTGAAAAATCGCAGGGCTATTTAAAACAAGCACATGCATTGAGGTTTCATATTCAAAAATATTTGCCTCAATATTTTCTGCAAATCGTCAGATCATGGAGTTAAATTTCCCTGGAAAATGGATTTCAATCCCTGGTATCGGAACAATATCATTTTTTTCAATTTTTGCTTTGAATAAAAGTTGTTTGAAAACCGAGTTAAATTGTCTGCATTGTAGCAATTTTATAATGCCCTAAAGTATGCAACATTTTAGACTTTTTATATGCAAGTGGTGCAATATATATGTACCTATTTTAAAAGAAACCGTTCGAAATAAAAGGGGGGAATGGAATCTTCTTGCACTACAGCCTTTTCATCTATTACGATAAATGTATGCCCTAAAGTATGTAACATTTTGAATTTTGTATATCCAGAATGGTGCAGTATCCATATATAACTATTGTAAAAGAACCTATTCGAAATCAAAGGTGGAAAGGAATGTTATTGCGCGACTGTCTTTTCGCATATTACAATGAATGCTAGAGTAGTTACACTATGGCTGAACGCACAATTAATTTACAAAATGTTGCATAGTTGTAGGCATTTTTTTAAACGTATTCTTGTTCGCACGTATTGGGATTATGAAAAGTTTGACTAATTGATCAGTATGGAATAATATAATAATGCAGACAAATTTGCATTCGAACGTTAACTTCTTCAAGACATCAAGAAAGTTACTGCTAGGCCCACGATATCACTCGATATTGCTCGCTCGCTTAGCTACATATATGCAAAACAACAACAAACTATAAAGTTGTTTTGTTTTATGTCTTTTTTAAGAGCGTGAACGATTTCGAGTGTCATAGCTGGACTGGCACTTAATATTTAGCTTTATTCGACCTGTTTTTTATATTATCATTATTAGTACATTATTGAGTTAAAGGTCCTTTATTATACATTTTCTAAACATTTATTTGCATGCTCTTGCTGACATTTCGCTCTATTTCAGATACTAGATCTGAAGAAGAAGGAAATATCTTAAGCTTGCTTTAAGTGAAGAAAATACTAATATTAGATATCAGAAAACTATTCCGTTAGATTCTTTTGTTCTTCGTTTTTATGAAGCCAGTCGGCCGCATCACTGATTCTGTTCACATTGCTAAGTAGTACAATGTTAATATTACATATTTGGTCCTGTTCTGCAAGCCAAGTGTTTTTAAACCACTTAATTTATAATTTCTATAAGTATTACTCCAACAAAATAACACAAACAATATAGAAGTAAATGAAGCCTGGAATAGCACTTTAAACGACTCAATTATGAGAGATAATCATAAACTCAGATTTTTATGCAATTTATTTTTTGAAATCACGTGATTTTAGGAACAGACCTGATTGTGTGTATTTATTTTTTAAAATTTATTTTGACGTAACTTCAGTTGAACCAGATTTTTTTTTATTATTCATTAGTCATATTAAAATAATCCTGTTGGTTCGGAGCAGCAACGCCCATGGTCAGCAACCTGACGCTACGAAATAGCTGACTGTCCCCCAGCATGTCTTACCTTTACTTTTCAAAATAATTTAATAAATATTAATCACGAATGGTTAAATGAAAAAGCAAATAAGCATAACGTAGCGATAATATTAAAAAGTAATTTGCAATACCATGAGAAAGAGGTTTTTCAATGGGGCTAAAATTAAACATTTATTTTTTATACATACAAAATAGTAAAAAATATAATTTCATTCTTTGTATAAAATCGAGACCTCGATTTATCTTTACGTAAAAAAAAAATTCATATAAATATATCAAAAAAAAAAGTAAACAAAGATTATACCAACGCTTGGAAAACACATTGGTGTGTGATTTGGGTTCACGCCCTAACCTTCAGCTTATTACAGATACATTTGAACTGCTCACTGCCTTCTATGAAACTAGTCAATGATGATGAAAATGTTGGTCACAACGTTAAGCATAAATTCTGTGCCTTTGAAAGCAAGGTATTGTGTTTCATCATTCTTAAACTTGAATTTCAAAACGAGCTTTAAAGCAACCTGATATATTTGGGTCACATTTAACTTGTTTGACAATTTGTCAATGTTCATAAAAAGTATTTTACGAGATGTTGTGCAAGCAAAAAATAGAGATAAGTACACTAATCGATTAGTCTAACATATAATAAAGTAATTTATTTTAGTTGCGGAATTAATTCGAAACAATTTGAACATTGCATTTGATAATTGCTTAAAATAAAACAAATTAGTATTGCAGGTTTATTTTGGTAAAGAAATTTTTTTTTGTTAATCTTTAATAAACTGCTCTTAATTAAAACAAAAACACAAATAAAATAGTAAAATTTTTACAAAAAAAAAAAAAAAAAAACAAAGAAGCTAATCTGGCTTATGAAATTTATCAGCCACAAAAATGCTTTCGCCATTTGAACAAAACATTTACAAATACGTTTGTAACAACAAGACACACACACAACAGCCACATTCAATTGCCATTTATTGACAATAAAACCAAAAATATCACTGATATAATCTACTGCAGCAGCAGCAGCAGCAAGCAGCAGCAGACGGGTATAAATGAAATCAGCCAGCTAACGCGTTATAACCACAATAACTGCACAAATTTAGACAATTTAATTCAAATTCTATAAAATGCTTTTGTTGCTGTCAACACTGATTGCTGCCACTACACCTTCCTGCTCTTGTGCACGAGAGACATTTTAGGTTTGAATATTTAACAAAATTCGTTGCTGTTTTACGGTTAGCGAATGTATGCGTTTTAAAACCACACACTGAAGCATATTTTCGAGAGCCTAAACTATTTGTTGTGCAATAAATATTTATTATTGAAAATACCAATACATTTGTAGATTTGTTCACGCAAACAGAATTCTAGCCCCTCCCTGCAGCGTATGCAACACAAAGCGTCAGTACCTATTTTCTTTTTTTTTTCTGCAACCTTTTATTGCGAAAAAAATACCACCAGCCTGCCTCGAATAGCCACAAGTATCCATTTGTTGTGTTTAATGGCTCCGCCACCACCCTTTTAGGTTATAAAAACAAATTTTTTAATAAAGCCAAAAGCTTGAGGTAAAATACTTTACTTTTGCCCCGCACTCTCTTTGAAAGCAAAAACATTTCATAATGATTATTATTTCTTCAATGATATGGCTGGAATTTTTATTTGTGATCGTTAATAAAAGAATGCTTGTGTGTTAAATGTTTGCTTTGTAAATCATTTACTTTGTCGTTTTTTCTTTTAATATAAAATAAATACGATTTTTGTGATTAAAATTGGGAATTTTATTTATTTACTTATTTCCTTTTTCGTTCGCTTCGGGTATCCCAAAAATGGGGCCAAGTTTAATTAACATAATTTTAGGGTAAAAAATTTTGTTTTTATGACATTATAACAGCAACAGCAGTACGTTTGCTTTTATATTTTGATTTGAAATAAAATGATTCCACCCAATATCGTTTACCTAATCCCATAGTAAAAACGAAATGAAGTCTCAATAAAATATTTAAATTATACTATTTACTTCCACTTAATAATGACTGATTATGAAAACTTTTAGCCATTTAAAATTTGGTTTTGCGGAGCTTTGTCATAGCACCTTGGTATAGCAACAGGAAACAGAAGCCAAAAAAAATACATGTATGTTTTTTGCTATTTTGAAAGGCTTGCCGTTTGTGCAGAAATGTGCGCTTGATTTCTTAAGCAAATTGCGGTCGATTGCATTCCCTGCATAAGCAAAGGAAACTTAAAGAAGCTCAATGTAAAGTTGCTTAATGTACTATTACGGTGGGACACATTAAATAATGAGTACTCGTATGTTTGTTTAAGTTTCCCTAAGCACATTATGGCAGGAACACAACTGGGACGAACGACGAACTTTTCGACGCGAATATTCGCCGTCAAAAATAAAACACATTGGTTTATATGAAAATTATACGCGGCGAACTTGAAATATATTTTTTTCTATTTCTTACGCCGACGAACAAATCAGTACCATGTGGCTATTTTGGTTTTAGTTTTCAAGTGTTTTAGTAAAAACAGTTTATTTTTACTTTAATAGTTTTTATTTTAAGTGCTAAGCTTTGACTTTTTGCATTTAAAATAAAAAGCCAACATATTAGATTATAAAACATGTGTGTAGTGTTTAATTTTTTGTTTTTGGTAATGCAAAATTTTTTAGCAACCAATTTTTTAATATGGTCACCCCATCAGCTGTTCAACTTTAATAGGATAAAATTAAAAAAACTGAGAATACGGATAGAAGTGAAATTATGTTTACGTACAAGCAAAAAGGCTTTTACCTTAATGAATATTATTTTAATTATTTTTACAAAATTTTAAATTATTTGATTCATTTAATTTTAATTTTTTATCTTTGAACAAAAAATAAACAACTTTATTAATTATAACAGCTGTTTTTGTTTTTCGTCGTTATTGTGCTTCATACGACGAATTTACACAGCGAATTTTAACCGGCGTATTCGTTGTGTGGGGCGAAATTCGTCGTTCGTCCCAGTTGTGTTCCTAGCATTACATTTAATGTACTGTAATAGAATTGGGTGGACATTTTTTTCATCGAATCATTTTTAGCGATGAATTGTATTTCAGGACATGCAAGCAGGCAGCGAGCACAGTGCTCAGGAGACCCCACTATATCTCAGATGGAATTATTGTTTGAAGCGGATACATTTTTATTTGTTTTTTTTTTTTGTTGTCTTTGGATGGTATTTAGGGCAAGACTCCTATATATGCGTTGCATTGCTCCAGATTTACAAAGAATGTTGCACAGAGGGAGTAGTGTTAGTAAATGTTTGACTAAACCTTTGATCCTCAGGCCTATATCCGCAGGTAATACATGTGATGTGATATGTCCTGTACATGTGAGGCCGAAGTTGAAAACCGAAGACAAGAAATAATTTAAGTGTTGCCAATGATAAATTTGGCTTGACCAAAGAAATGTGTAATTTAAAACAATGACATTTTAATTTAGTTTATATTCATCGTAAATAGCGTATAGAACAAGAAATAGTTTGGGTAAAATATTAGGCGTAAACGCTGAAAAGGTGTATTAGCTGGATAAATATGTAAACACAGATATATTGGCCACACGGCAATAACCTCAAAAACAAAATACAAAGAACACATAAGAAACTACAAGGATACATATGAAAAAGCCAGACACAATAATGGAAGCAAACATCGCGCGAACAACATGTACAAAAACAAATGTAGTACTAGACGGATTGAATTCCACTTTCGAACCCAATCGAACTCTGTGCCATAATTTATTCATGTAAAAATTTGTCAACGCACTGCTGCTTTTTTTTAGCGGGACAATGTAAACGAGAATGGTGTATATGGGTATTTCCATGAAATGGTCCACCGTTAGTTAAAAAATCAAAACGCTAGCACAATTTTTTTAAGCACAGAAAATTGAAAAAAAAAACTATTGACATTTTATTATTTAAAAAAAAATTTTAACTTATAATAATTTTAAATGATGGTAAAAACTTCTGAAAATACATGTTAAATTACAAAAATATGTATGAAGGTAAAAAGTGTCACGTGCGTAATCAAAAAAAATTTTTTTTCTTAGCCAACCCATGCACACTTGTTTTTGAACAAACCATGATTATAAAGGTCCATTAATAACCTTTATAAAAACATTTTTTCCGAAATAAAAATCTTCTACAATTCGCCTACTTTTGCTGCTTTCATGCTGCTTTAAAAGGCACTTACGTTTTTTGTCACGTGCGTAAGTAAACTTTGATCGCATGGAACTTGGGTACCCAGTGCTCAATTTTCCAATATATATACTTTTTGGAAGGAACTCATCACATTAAATGTAACAATGGCAAAATTCCATTCAAAAATTCCAACCCATTTATATTTTTATAATATTCAAAACAATTAAACATGTACAAATGTCACGTGCGTAACCATGGAAACACCCATATAAACCGGCTAACGTATGGCAAACAGGTAGCCGTGCATTTTTTTTTTTTTTTGCTTTAGCATAAGGTTTTTCTATATTAAAATAAAATGATTTAATATTTAGTTATTTTGACCCCTTTTTTTATATTTTATATATTTTTATTTGAGCTCAAGGTCTTTTGGAATTTGAGTAATTATTTTTGTCAATATTTCTTCTTCAGGACAATAATAATGAAATTTTTTTTTTTTTTTTAAACCAATAAAAATTATTTTCATTATTATTGTCCTGAAGAAGCTACCCGAAGGAGAGCGAAATATCGACAAAAATAATTAAATATTTTTAACAAAAAAAAAGACCTTTAGCTTAAGAAAATAAATATATAAAATATAAAATATTTATTTTAATGGAAAAAATCCAGTGGAATAAAATATATTTAGTTTTCCTCCCACATCTTCAGTTTTGTAAATTTCACTCGTTTTGTGTTGCCTGCTTAAGCACTTAAACTTTCAAGTTGTAGCTGTACTAAAACTTCTTGTTTATTTCATTTATTTGTTTTCTTAAGTTATCTACTTTACTGCATCAAAAAATACTTAATACTTTTAAAAACTTTTTTTTTCAATTTGTTGCTGTTTTTTTTAAGTATTATTTAACATGATTTTTATTTTTATCTACTACTATCTTTTACACTCAATTTTGAGCACGAGTAAAATATATTAAAGAAAGAAAAAATAATGCCAAACAATTCTTAATCTCTACATAAAATCTCGTAGAAACAACAAAATTTACTTTTTTGTTTGCATTAGAAAAGAGCAGGGGAGAAAAAAAATTAGGAACACATAAAACATAAACCTATTTAATTGCTATAAATATTTTTTTAAGACGGTTTGCACAAAAACATTATTCCCTTCATAATTTTTGTACGAAAACCACTAAGAAAAAATCCCAGAAACAAAATATTTAAGAAGAAAAATAATAATAGACATTTATACATACCAACTGCACCCAGCACGGTGCTGGAGTCCAATTTGGCTTTCTTTGTGGCTAAATCCTGATTATTATTGTCCGAAGCGGGCGCCATGACTGCTGCTTGACTTAAAAGTTCGTCGCTACCACGCTGCACATGAAAAGAAAACAAAAAGATATGAATAAATTTAATAAAATTACAAACAAAAAAAACTAAAAATATTTCATATTAACATATATTATATACAAGCAAAATTAAATTTTTGATATTTCTCCTTACTTCTTTCTAAATTCTACTTACAAAATGAATGTAACAAATAGCTATTGTATTGCGAATAATAAAAACAAATTAAGAGTATAAACATTAAACACTTGGAAGGCACAAGTGAGCACTCGTGTTAGCCGGATAGAAAAGTAAACACTAATGGGCATCTTTATAAAAATTAAAATCAACTTGAAATGAATTTTAAATCGAAACTTCCATAGAAAAGTCATTTCTAAAAAATCGAATCAATTTAAATACATTGTTGGTATGTATAGACCCCTTATAATTACAATTTATTCATCGACGAAACGTCGGGTACAACAATAATTAAATTTTTGTTTTAATTATAAAAGATATTAGGCCTTATAAGCTAAACCAGAAATGGAACAAAACACGTAAATGATTCTAGTTTTTATAGGGGGAGAAATTAGAAATTTTATTGCTTCACTTAAATTGAAGTATTACGATAAGTAACCATGTGTCATTTTTATTAAAAACGGCTCAGAATTTGTTAGCATTTTATTCAAATTTTTAATTTTATTGAACTATGATATTGATACATAAATTTATATTAAATTACTTTTTCAGGCTCAAGTTCAACCCTTGGTTTGTTACTTTTAAATCAACATTAATTAAGCAAAGAAAAGTAATATTTGAAGAGCTAGATGGACAACCGGCTGTTTCTGGGTATCAAACACCCTTCATCAGCACCCCATGAACTTTGGACGTGTCAAATTTCACAATTTTGGCACAGCCGCTTTAACCACTCGGCAATCAAAGCTCACGCAATTTCGTTTTCTATTTATATACTTAACCAACATTAACTAGAGCAATGATATTTTTGCAGTCTGTTATGGATGATTTTTTGTCATCTCATAAGACTGTTATTTGCTCTTTATAAGAGAGAGAATTTGGTTTGTTTCGAAGCTGAAAAGAATCACGAATTTTTCAAAATAAAATCAGGTTTACAACTTCAAAGTAGATTTTTAGTTCCCCAAAATTGGAAAAGATTTTTTTTTTTTTTGTAATAAAAACTAAAGTCATCAACATTTTTACAGAAGGCAAGAAAAGTAAAGTTGAAGAACTACCGGCTGAGGTACATACCACAAATTGCTTAGCACCCAGGCCAGGTTTAATACCATAGCCGAAATAAAATATCAAATACAGACTTAATTTTTTTAACGTAGCAAGTGAACAAGCACAGCATTTGTATCCACTGCAAATATGTACAATTTGGAAATGCCTAAAACTATGCAACATTAAGTGGCCAATAAGTAGGGAAGTGAAAATTGTGTAAATAAACCGGTGTAGGTATGACGGTGAGGCAGCAGTGTTTTCCCATTTTAAAATGAACAGTTTAAAAAACAAAAGAAATGGGTATAGAAAGAGATAATAAGTGACTGCATCTGCTTAATAATAATTATGTTAATAAATGAAAGTTCAATTGCAAGAACGTTGATATTAGGGAGATTTTAGCAGCTGTGCTAAAATACGGCAACTTAATAAGCACGACTCAGGCTCAAGTGGATGTTGCTGAAAAGGCTGACGGCTACGAGACAGTGAACTGCACCATAGCCAAAAAAAGACTTTTTTAATAATTTAGAAAATTAAGCTTGCACCTGATTAGGAATTTAGTATAAAATCTGCAATATTAAAAGACTTTCGTTATTGGTTTTTTTTTCGGAATCAATATGGTTTGCATTGATTCTGTACGTTTTTTTAAAACGTGCATAAATTTTGCAGCTTAAATTTGTGTTGCAAAGAAAAGCGAATTGGTATTATCTTGATTGCAAATTCCTAAAGAAAATTTTGCAGATTTTATCAACACAGGCAGTAGAGCGATTAATACGTTGCCGGGAATTAATTTATCCAGGTTAAAACGTTTATTCTGGATACTCGTTCTTCGATCTTATTCGTTCTTATTTTCAATAAATATACTTTCTATTTATTGTTAAATTATTCAATATTTCGATACGTTTGTTTTCATTTTCACATTTTCCTGAAGAAGATACACAAAGGCGAATCGAAATAGACAATAAATAGATTTACTGAAAATAAAGTGACATTGAGCTCAATTATTAAACCAAATAAAGTTTTTCCGATATTTTTTTATTCTCTTTCACATGTTTATTTGACAACGGGAGCTGCTACGAAGACGCCGAATTTGCTACTTAAATGAACTTTAAAATTTCCAAAAAAAAAAAAATTTTAACAAACTTGTTTGATTAAATTGCTTTATGATATGCATATATGTATATAAGATTTATATATTAACTGATCAACAAATGAACAAAAACAGTTACCAAGCAAAATAAGAAAATCAAGAAATTTTACATTAAATACTAAATTTCAATATATGTGCTGTAACGCGTTTGTGTAATGATCATTTCATTCGTTTACTATTGGCCACAAATTGATCATATTATATTCCTTGTGTTTAGTACAAACAGTAACAACGGCAACCCTAAATAAAACAATCAAGGATAAAAAAAACATAAAATTGTCTCAGTAGTTGATTGGATTGCTACAAAGCAGGATTGTTATAGTTTTGCTGTTGTATATATTTTTTTCCTGCAACAAAAGGCCCTCTATCCGCCACTCACTTTTAAAATAAATAAAACAAGTATTATATATTTAAACAGGTATTAGATCTTAGCAAGTATTATATTTTATTAGATCTGCCACTCACTGGTTTAATAAAACAAGTATTAGATCGTAATGAATGCCTTTATTAGGCCCAATATTCCATACAAAACGTCAACTAATGCCATGCTCATATAGACCCCTTTACTGCGATTATTGAAATAAGTGCCATTATTGAGCACAATATTCCATACGATAAGTTAGTGCAACTGAAAAAGTGATCTTTTAGATACAGTAACATATTTTAGGGAGCAAACATTTACTATGATGGCAACTGTGGCTCCTATAGTACCCAAATTCTTTTTATTACTTTTTTAATAGCAATACCCTTTGAAGTTTTGACAACTAGAGTGTAGGCAGATTTTTCTTAACTGGTAATTTGTTGTTGCGTTAATTCAATTTTATATGTGTGACTAGAAAAGTAATTTTTTTCACTAAACAAAATATTGACTCAAAAATATCTATCTGCACAGGGTAGAAGTTACTGCTTCACAAGCAAAAAATTGCTTTAAATAAGTTAAATAAAATTGCACCATTTTTAAAAGTGAACGGTAAGCCCAGTAAGCAGACTTTAGCGAGCACTCCATTTTACAATGGCAGCTGAAGATTCATATAACTACCGGATTCTTTTCTTATATAAAGCCTTTTTCAAATTCCTTAAGCTAAAGCAGGGAATGAGGTTTTTTTCCATCTGGTAAATGCTTTATGCATTAGCTAAATTTTGTACGTGTGAATAGAAAAAATAAATTTGTCAATAAAAAACGTATATCTGAATAGCGCCTGGATATTAATTACTTCAAGGACTCACACAATTTTTTCTAATTTCTTTTAATAGTATTTGCGTGCAATAGGTCTTGCATGGTTGCTTAGCAATTATAAATGAATTTTTAAAAATTAAAAATGGTAACAAAATTTCTTTGTTATTATTTGCAGGCTTAGCAAAAATTTCCTTAACGTACATTCTATTGCTCTACTTGTAAACTGCGTCGTGTTCAATTTTGAACTGCCCAAAATATTTTTATAGTTTTATAAATTGCTAAAACGTGGAGCAATTAAATTCAACACTGACCTATCCTGATAGCAATTTGATATTAAATTTAAATCCGGTTAGTTTTTATTTTCATAAAATAAAAAAAAACGGAAGCAGCTTTTATTTATACCAACCCATAAAGAATTAAAGAAAGATTAAAATATATTTTACATATACAGTGGAATACGAACATTGCTAACTTTTATGTGATTTTTAATATTGCACATATTTCAAGTGCCTCACTTTTGCAGTTGCAAAAATGTAGGAAAATCAATAATTATTTTGTATGGTGGACAAGCGTTCCCCAGTCCCATCCTATACTATAAAAATTCTGCTGGAATTTGTAGCTGATTTCAAGAGTTACCTACATTAAATTTAAGATATGAAACTACATTAAGGCCCATTATTACAACTCGAGTTTAAATTTTTCAATCACAAAATGCTGTTGCAAGATGCGGCTAACAAAATGCTGCCTTTAGCCTAAAGGTAAAAGTTACTTTGTATACACTTCCCAGCTCATTGTTTAACCCATACGTTTTATGGGATAAACATAAATTAATTTGCAAAAATCCGATTTGTGACTCCACTGTACAGCGGACATATAAATTTTTACGTTTAAGCTAATAAAAACAGAGTTAAAATAAAACAAGAGCTGCTAGATTTGTTTAACAAACGAAAACAAAACTTCCCCAAAAACAACAGCTACAAAATTAGGTGCTTTAATTATAATTGCGTTAAAAATTAATACGGCACGCAACCATATTAACCTGTTTTGTTTATGTTTCATTAATGAACTCATTACCAATTACAACTACCACTGAAAATAGCAGTAACAAGTTACTGATTCACTAAAATTGTGGCACCAAAAATATTACTAGTGGAAAGAACACAAGTTTCTTGTCGTTAGAATGAAATAAATTAAACGTTTTATGTTTAATTAATTTATTCATCGTACAAATTCGGGGAAAAACGAAATTAATGATTTTATTAGCAAAAGAAATTCAAATCAAAGTTGAAAACAAAGTTTTTAAAGACATTTAGTTCAGCTAAGTTTTTTAATTAAAGCACAAAACATAAAGATTTGTAATTTCCTACTTGGCGAGAATTTAGCTTTAGATAAACTGAAAAATTTTATATATTTCTCTATAAATTACTTAAAACAAAGCGTAGCAGGTTTTGACAAGTGCCGAGAGCCAGCATTGCAATTATCAGAACTATTGAGAGACACTTTAATATATTGCCAATTAACTTAATCATACAAATTAACTTAATCATAAAAATAACTCTTAATTTGTACCGAATAAGCCCGAAATGTTGAATAAGTAAGAAGTTAAATGGAAATCAACTCTTTCTACAAAATCTCTAGACTATTCACCTAAATTTGTTGCATTAAATATTTCAAATAATTGCCCAGCAAAATTAAATCCAATCAAAGTATTTAAAATAATTCCCAAGCTAAACTATATTTAAAACAGGTAAAAATCCAAATTTTTAATGCCTTACAAAACAGAAATCATTAGGCGCCACTCATTGACAGTATATATAAAAATGTGTCTTTTCTAGTAGCAAATTGAAATCTTCATATTTACTCCAGTCCAGCCATATGACCCATATTGTATGAAATATTGTCTCAAAATACATTTTAAATATTTACTTTATTCATTTGATATTTTTTCAGGTTTCCCCACAAAACATATGTACTGATTTAGCCTTAAAGTAGGCAACATATTATGAATAGCTTTGATTACAAACGAACGAGAAAAAAAACCATGCGAAGAAGAGAAAACATAAACTATAACACAAATGGCAACCTAAAAAACAAAAAATTAAGATGAATGAGGAATCATTAAAACTGAAATATGTAGAAAGTAAATGTGGTCTCATAAGTATGCAATGGCATGAGTAAATGAACGAACGACGGCTGAGTGTACAACATGAATGAGTGACTGAATGAATGTTATAGTAACCTACATCTATAACTTTGCTCATAAATACATTCATATATTACTTAAAGTAGACCTTGTTTTATTTTCATAGATTTTCGCTTTTTTATTTTTCTGCTAGACGTATAAAATATTTAACATACTTTTAGGCGTATTAAATATGCTTTTTTTTTCCCCCTTTTGGGTGACTCGTTTTAAAAGGTTTTATTTTGTTTTTGTTCTTCGTTTGCTTAAAAAATGATAACTCAAAGGCCTTTGCAACATGCGTAAGTATTTTAATAACAAACAGAGGGAATAGAAACAAAAAGCGTTTGAAATTTATGACATTTTCCTAAACATTTTCAATAATGTTTGTATAATTAGTTAGATAAAAAAGATAATTTTATGAAAAATTATTTCTAGCAATACTAACGTTTTAACTTTAATATTAAATGACGCAGTTTGGCTTTGAATCTGATATAGAAAAATATTTTTCAATTTGGATAGAATGCTGAAGTATGCTTATGTGCATAAATGCATTTTTAAAGCATTCTTTCAGTTGTTTTTTGCAAAGTTGCATCTCTTTTTAATAATTTTAGAAAATAACAAGTTAAAGCAAAATCTGCAAGTATTATAATTTTCAGTAGCCTCTATTTTGCAGTGGCTCTAAAGTTTTTGTGAGAATAAAATCTGCGCACTATTAAAAATATTTTATGAAAGCTGGCGTTTGCGGCACACGCTAATGCTTTTAATAATATTGTCCTTAGAAAATCCCTGGAGAATGATTAGTGTTCTTTAAAACATGTAGAAGTGGCACTTCTTGAAGTGATTTTCGATTTATCGGTAAATTCCAGTGCGAACAGATTCCTTGTTCCACAGTGGAACAATGTACACCTCCACCTTTACCGCCACCACTTGGAGGAAAGTATGCCTGACCATTAAGGCCCAGGCGGTCTCCAAGATCGAGACCACTTGCACTCATAAAAATAATAGTTTTGCGCCATAGCGAGAAGTGTAAATACAAAAAAAAAACATGTTAAAAGACTTCGAAGAGACAATTTTTCCTTATACTTCATGTTATAATGTAAAATTTATTTACACTTTGGCTTAAGAATTTAAAGCTGTAATATATAAAAAAAGTTTTAGGTTAAAAAAATATATTTTTTTCAATGTTCTGCTGCTCATTAGCAAGAAAGTAATTTGTCAAGCGGAAATTAATGTAATTCTGACCACTAAAAGATTTTTTCCTCGATTTTTTTTTGTGTTGCCTTTTTTTAACGACCAGTTAATTAATTTCAACAATACTTGAAAAGTGCTTAAAGTAGGCTATATATTTTCCCATGTAAAATAAACTTGCGGCTTGCGGCAAATATGAAGGTGACACTTTTTTTTTCGCAATAAAAAGTTGTGTTTTTAAGCAGAATAGAAACACACAAGGGCTTATGCAAAAAACTTAATACTAACATTAAAGTAAATTAATTTAAATTTTCCATAAAAAGTTTTCAAGCACATTTGAATGCGTACTGTAGTGATATAGACTTCGTAGTTTATGGAGTATTGCTTTGCCTGATCTGACCTAACATTAATTAAAAGTAGGTGAAATTGGTTTAAAATTATACTCAAACCAAAAGTAGTTTTTATTATTTAGTAAATAGTGTCTTTATAGGGTTTGTTGAAGCCGAATGGTTTGTGAAATCAAAAATTTAGCTCAAGAAAATAAATATAAAAAATATAAAAACAGGAGTCGAAAAAAAACCAAATAATAAAAATTTATTTGTTTTAAATATATCAAAAATGTCTGGCGAGTGGAAATTGAAAGTAATATATCCGTCACGAAAACATCAAATTATAAAGTATAAAATAAAACAGAAATAAAATGTGTAGCAGTAAAAAAAAAAATTAAGACATCCTTATGAATACAGTGGTACCGCCATTACCAACCTCTTATTGAACGGCACGCTGCCCGTTCTATTCTAACACCACCATACTTTTGCTTGTTATAATACGCAGGCTTCGATTTAACAATTCTAATAATATATTGCTAATTCGAAAAGTAGTACGTACACTAAAATAAAAAAAATAAAAAAATATTAAAAGAGCAATAAATAAATAAAAAGAAAATTTATATAAAGACATGCTAGCTGTTTCGAGGCGGCAACGCTTCTCATCAGCACAAGTGCTTCGAATTCAGTCTTTTGCTTTGAAGGCAATTTTTATTCCACTTATCAATCTATCATTTTAACTTTTGTTAAGCAAAACTAATTACTCGTTATCCTTTTTTTTTTTTTTTTTTTGAAGGTCTGTCTGTCCCCTTAATGATTTTAATTCCACTCTTCTATATCACTTAATACAAAATAATCATCGAAAAAATAAAACTAATCAATCTTTATTGTTTGTACTTTTTCTTCTACAAATTATTTGGTATTACGTAAATCGGACATAAGTTCGTTTGAGATATAATTATATGTATATAAAAATATTTAAAAATGTGGACCACCACAATTTTAGCACAAAAAAATCTCTCTCAATTCTGGATAAATGAAATCAAACTAAAGCCAAATAAAGTAACTAATGATTCAAAAATGAACTTAATTATTTATTTGCTTTAAGAGCCAGTTGAAATGTACTTTTTTAGGTCTAAAAATATATTTCATCAATGTTTCCCGTTTATATATATGTAACTCGTTGTATGGAAGGTTGGAAAGAAAAGTAAAAAAATTGCCAGAGCAAAAATGGTTTGGTTGAACATTTCTGATTCTCATTTTGTTCATGGAAATAATGGAATAAGTAGTTAAGTATCACACAGTTTCTTTTAAGAACTTTTATTGTCCACTGATCAGTTGATTGGCATCAACGAAATGTCGGCGTCATATAGACGAAGGAAATATCGAAGACCTAGGCGAAATATAGCTGTTTTGAAGCTAAAACACGGAGGCTGAAGAAAAGAATGGCGGTTTCGAAACAGCCAGTTGTTCCCTGGCCAATAACTTTAGACATTTCCCAAAAATAATATAAAATCAACTTAACACAGATTAACATAATACTAAATTAATAAAAAATTCAACTTCAGCGCACTTTGTTTAAAAATTCAAATACTATAAAACGCATGTAATCATACCATGTCACTAAAGAAAATATAAGCCCAACAACAAGGTGGCCACTACTTTCTTGTCAAAGAAACTATGTAGAACTGCAAGTGCAAGTAGCCAGGTCAATTTGTAAAAACCGATACTGTGCCATCGATTTTTCAATAGATTTTGGCATGAAGAAATAAAATTGCACAGCGACATATTTTCCTATTTTCCAGGAGCAAAATTAAAATCAAGATGTTTTAATTTTGAATATTTTATTACGACTGACAAAGATTTAGAAACTACTATGATATAAAGAAATTGAAAATTAAAAATGAACTACTGTATAAAATGTGAGTGTTGGAAAAGTCAAACATTCAACACATATCAAAATAAATATTTTTCTTTTGTAGTTTTTACGAGATCCTTCTAAGGAGGCGTGATATGGATTTTCTGTACCCCAAAAAAGTATTGAGGAGAAAAAAAATCATTGAGGGTTAGTTTTATATTTGACTGCCCTAAGGACACCTTTGGGGCATCGCACTACATCACTACTGTGATGGCGCCCAAATATTAACGCCAGGGTGGACGTGAATTTGGAAAAACCGCCAATAATTTTTTCTTCTCAATTTTTTTATTTATAACATACAGTTCTCATAGCACACCTCCTTAGGAACGGCTTCTACACAAAAATACAAAAAAAAAAAAAAAAATTCGTAGCAGAACATTTTTTTTCATGCCAAAAAGCTATCACGAAATCGATAGCACAACGACGATATCGTTTTCTCCTTACTAATCGCGGCGGCCTAAAGTACACACGTATGGCAACATCAAAACTAAACCCAGCAACAAGCAAATACAAGATAATGATTTGATTCTACAAAAAATATGTAAGAGTAAATACAAATTTTCTCTAAACTAATTGAGCAAACGTAACCTGAAAATAAGTTGTAATGAAGTTGTAAATTTTTTGGTAAGTAGTGGTTACGTTCTCTAAGTAAATATGGACAATATTTGGTTATATGTGACCGTATCCCAACAAAATATTCCTCAAAATTATATTAAAGTAAACCAGCGTAAGCCGCCTTGCCACTGCTTAAACTGTATTAATGTAACGACCAACAAAAACTCACAATTAAGCAGCAAAAAACACAACAATATTGAAAAAAGCGGCAGTCTGCCGAGAAGGCAAAACATCATGAAAAAGAGACAATCAAGAAAATATCATTGCTTTATCTAAATAGTATAAGGAAAGTCAAACTGCGTGAGTGGTTTAAGCAGCAGCACTAAAAATTGTGAATTTTAGCAAGTCCAAGTTTATATGGCTGTTGATGAGCAGCATAGCAGCTATGAAACAGCTGCTTGTCCATCTTGTTAAAGAAGTTTACTTTTTTTTTTTCTTTAGTTAAAGTTATTTAAATTAAAGTTAATTAAATAAAAGGAATCGTCGAGAGGTTTAACTTGAGCCTGATCACGAAATTTATTTTATGTTTGTTAAGGAAAATTTAATATGTATTACCAATCGTTTTCAACAGGCCATGTTGTATTTGAAAGCAAGCCAGCTCTACCAATTGGACAACTTACTGGCTGGTAAGCGAACATCCGTTTTTGGGCTTTTCTAACTAAAACGAACGTTTAGTCTAAAAAAAAATGTAATTTCTTGCAAGAATGACTATTCAGGGTAAACAAATTATATTAACTATACCGGGGTTAATTTAACATAATATCACATGGCCAGGCGTCAAATTGCGCATTCGAGATCGAACGAACTTCTTCGCTTGTTTATTTTGGTTTTGTTTTACAGTATTTTTGCTCAATAGTTTATACGATTTTGAATAAACTAACGATTTGATGCAGGGTTCAGCATGTTATGGTTTTTTTTATACTCATGATTATAGCCCTCATTTTACTTATCGAGGAGTTACTGTATTAGTAAAGCAATATACAAAAAAAAAATTGAATAAACGCCTCTTAAATTATACATTGATTATTATGAAAAGTAGTAGGTATTTTACCAAGCAACATGTGGTATTATTAAATCAACACCACACATAAGACCACCCAAAAACATCAACAACAACAATAATAGCAAAACCATCAATACACATTTTTTATGTATCGAGGGAAAAAATGAAATTATGCTGCCAGCTCGTGTTGTTGTTGGTGTAACCGTTGTTGTTATTTATATACAATTTGTGCACAAACATGTAGTTAAATAAATCAATTATGTGAAAAATATAACGATTTAAGCTGTCAGGTTTTATAAAAAATTTAAAATCAAATTTGTGTTTGTGTTCTATTATTTTCCTGCGAAATTTTGTGTTTTGAAATTGTTGAACATGTAGCCGCATCATCAAAACAAGTAATTGCTTACATCGTATACATGTGTGTTTAATTGATTATAAAAATAGATAATCTTGTAAATATTGCAGTTAACTGCTGGAGAACGCTACTGGTATTGTTTTCAGCATTAAAATGAATTTACAGATGTAATTGAATATTTTCAAAACCTTTAATTGGCTTGGAATGGGGAAAGGGATGTACTAAATATGGCGGGGCCATTTGCTAGTGAAACACTTTCAGTTTGAGGATTTCCCAACATCTATATTACACCAACTTGCTGCTATGGTTTTAACAATTTAACCTAAATATTTGCGCAGCGCAAGTGCTAAGCCGGTCTAGGAATTTGCATATTGTTTGGCGATTTCTTTTCTGGCAAAAAGTGTCAACTTATTTTGCACTTTTTTCTTAAAACGCTAGCTTTGATAGTTTGGCGAGACTAAAACATAAGATTGTCAAGACTATGAATAAATCAAAAAATTTATAAAAATTTTGCGCAGAAAAATATTGAAAATTTTGTATTTATTGTAAAAAAGATAACCGCATAAGCTAATAAATTCGCTACATAAAAAAAATTGGTACCCTGAGTCTGAGTTCGAGTGCTGACAAGCATCGTTGTGGTTACGAAAAATCAAGTTGCGCCCCAGTTAATAAATCATTAAAATTTACTTTACAATTAGTGAAAAACAATTTAACTTAGAGCTTTCCGCTGCCGTTTTCTTTTCTACGCTAAGCTGAAATTGTTTTGATAAAAAGAAATATGGACGAACTCATGGTAAAAAAGAAATACCATTAATTATACATTCTTTTTGTGTTTGGCGTAGTTTAAAAGCGACGGTTTACGCTGTTTCTGAAAATTTTAGAATTTTCGCACTTCTTTGCACTGTTTACAGTCAAGTACAATAACCACAATCGAAATTTTAATGGAGTTCTTATAGTAGATTTTGAAAAATGCCTTATGCTTTGCAGATCACGGCATCAGTTTTCAAAAACGCCTGACTTTCGGCACAAAAACGCTTACCAGAATAAGGGTGATTATCTCAAATTATATTATCAGAACGCATTAAGGCGTTATAAACCGCGAAATAAACAATGGCAGCATATTGTGCCAGTAAACAATTTTCAATTAGTTGTTGCATACTTTTGGGCGTTTGTTTTCACTGATTTGGTGATATATGTATGTATATTAGTTATTTAAACTTATTTATATATATATTAGTTATTTATATATTATATTAGTTATTTATATATTAGTTATTTAAACTTGTTTCTACACTATTTAATATTAGTTTTAATTATTAATTAATTAATTATTCCAGCTTAAGATATTTTCTATAAAAAATAATTATTTTCCTGACGATGCCAATAAATTGTTGGCAAAATACCGAAAATAAATATACGCAATTGCTTATAAGAAATTTTTATATAAAAAAGATGTTAAACTTGAACAAATTATTTAACAAGATATTTCAACTTGGAATTCAGAAACGATCTCTTTATCACGTTTTTGATACGAAATGTTTTTGAAATTAAAATGCTTTGGCGATTGCTTTAGAATTTTTTGGTCTGGCATTTTCTGGGTTGCAAAATATCAAATTTTAAACCTGCCTTCCTGCCTGCCAACATACATATTACGAAATTAGTTTAAACATTAATTAAATCATAACAAATATTAAAAATTATACATATTCACAGATTCATTTCAGGTTTTTTTTTCTAAAAATTTTCATTTTCATAAAATTAAAATGTAAAATATGATTGTCATTTTCTAAGGCTGGTATTGACATTCGTTTTTATTCATTTGTAGCAATTTCTAATAAAACAGTACGAAAAGTTTTGCTGTCAAACTAAATAACAAGTAAATTAATTATAATTCGAGGGATACTCGAAAAAATACGGCGTAAGGCAACTCAATTTGTGGGGCGAATAAAATTTGTTGAGCAATTACTTTCTGAAAGCAAATACAACTGGACAAGTTAATTTAAGTAAAGTTATTGTTTTATTTTCTGCTTTTGAACTCAAAGAAACACACAATTAAAAATTAATGAATTCCTTGGTGGTAAACGTTTACTTTATGTTTCGTAGAAAAAAATACTTTTAAATACTTATTTTTTCCACATGCCTTTCTCTTTTTTTCCAACTGATGTAATAGCTGAATTTATATAGTGACTGTCTCGCTAAAAATATATTTTTTTGCTTTAGTTGTCGTCAACTGCTTTTGCAGTGCATGTTAAATGCACAAGAAAAGAAAATAAAAAAAAATTGTAAGGATTTCTTTTCCGGTATTATTAAAATTAAGTACCTCAAATACAACAGCCACATGGCCAGATAAAGTGCAAAAAGAAATGTTTATTAAATATTTAACATAAAACCAAACAGGAATAATGTGGGTAGGAAAGATGAGAACTTCAACTTTCCAGCAAAAGAAGAAAAAAATTGAAGAAATGCTTCAATTGAACGGAGAAGAAAGAATAACTCACTTTTGTTCGCAATATAGATAAGAAAGAAGAAATAGTAAACCAAAAGGTAGGCAGCATAACAAACTCCACAACCACATATTATTTAACCAAAAAGTATGCTTTAAAATAGTTCATTAGTTACAAATTTTTATTAAGCATTTCTGCCATGAACATCTTCAGGCAAGGACTTGCGTATGTACAAGACGAAGTGATGACAGTAGTGGGATTGTGCTCGTTTTAGCAATAGAAAAATTTGATAAACTTTTATAGGTTGCAGTAACGATTATGATTTTCGGTAACTTATTGTTACAAATTTGCTAATATTCGGGTCTGTTCTAGAATCCGATTCGGATTGATTTAGAAAAATTTTTTTAATCCGCATAATTCATAAATTGGTGTTCTCAATTCAGCATGTTTTTAGATACTCGAAGTTTCTGTTCGAAAAAAAAAAATTCTAAATGTCAAATACATAAACAACAACCGCGAAGCCGATGATAAAAGATAGCTTAACATACAAATAGTCGACGGCGGCAAAGAAAAAACCGACGGTTAACGATCGTCTAAGCCATGTTTTCACAATCACGCAAAAAAAAATTAAAAATTAAGTTAAAATATGACAACAACTAAAACGTTATTAGATTATTCTCAGAAAGCAGCTCTACCGCAAGCAGCAATCAGTCGCTCTTGACCGCGACGGGTGTAAGGTAACTGCCGGCGTGGCAGTTTGCCGGCTATGAGCACATGAACTACGATCTTTGACAACCATATGTTGTAAAAAGAATGTATTGCTGGACTATTACAATGGAATTTTACCCCTAAATATGATCATATTATTATAAATATTGCTTAAATAAAACTAAATATAGGAAATTAATTATGATTTCCTTTAAAAAAGCAGTTTTTTTTTCAATAACTTCTGATTGCATTAAGCATTGGTCCAAAAAACATTGACATACCACACTTTAATATGTAGGGCAACTTCGTGTTTTCGAACATAAGCAAAATTTTTGTATTTTTGTTTTGCGCAAGTGCGATTTGACAAAACATGCAAAATTTTTGGATGAAATTAAAGAAAACGTTTTTTTTTTTTTTTACTAATAATTGTGTGTAACTTCAATTTTTTTTTATTATATTTAATAAAAAACACTTCAAATTAAAAGAGAATTTAGTTTTTATTAAAAAAGTTATCACTTGCATGAATTGCATGAGCCGATTCTATTTACTTTCACTCACCTTATAATAATCTAATTGAAAACATGGGGATTCGGATTGCAGAACACCAAAAATTCTAAAGTAATCCACTTTAGAGTGAATTCGGATTCTAGAACAGAGCCGATTATTTCATCTTATTCAAATAGAACTTCAAAATTAATTCATAATTAATGGTGGGAGATCACCAATTTGCTACAAGCCTTAGAGTATAAGAGCGAAAATGATTCATAGGGCTGGGATTTGTCCAATAGTATGACGACAAACTTACGTGTGGGAAGAATGTTCTAAAATTATAAAAAACAAGTTGAGTTGGTTTTCTTGTGGAGTAGCTTGCATGAGTATTTGGAGAAGAGGAATGGGCTTTACTGTAGCTGTTGGGATTGGTTCGTCCCTGTGGACGTACACAGAGCGAAAACTTCCTAATAGATTCAATAAGATTTTCCCTTTGAAACGTTTCTGCGCTGAGGGGTATCCCAGCAGAGAGAAAAGAAGATTTTTCTATGGGTATTTGTTATTATTTCCATGTTGCAAATCTTATTAATTGACTCAACAAGAAAAACACATAAAACCAAGAAGAAAACTTGTTACTCACGTTTGTTTTTACTCAGTTTCCGATTTGCATGGTACCAAAAAAAAATTATATAGAGAAGAACTTATTGATTCTATTAGGTTTTCTAGTAAATTGTATACAATAAGGATTTCTTATTGATTTTATTAGGTTATTCTATTAATTTTTCCCTATTGGTTTTATTAGTTTCCTATATAAACACACGTAAATCATCTTTTTAATTTCATTAATTGTTGTTTTTTCAGTAATATCCTGTTCATACATGCAGCAATATTCAAATTATAACAATTAAAGCCATTATTGAGACAAAATTTTCATATAAAAATTACAATTAGCTTATTGGCAATTAAGAGATAATTGTTTCAATATTGAGTAAAATTTATAATGCAACACTGTTAGATTTGTATTAACAGTACAATTTGTATTAACAGTACAATAACAGTACATATTGAACACTCCTTGTGAAAATTTTACTAATCAAATGTCAACAAAATAAATAAAAAAAAAACAAATTTTTTTTTTTAATTTTTTATGATAAGGGGTGTTTTTTTTCGATGTATACAACTTTAAGTTGCAGTAAAACAACGATGGATTATTTGATTGGCATGAATTTTACTTATCCGAAAGATAATCTTGTGGCATTACATTTTAAATATGTATGACTTCTGGCATATGACCGCCACGGCTGGCGCGGATGTAGTCCAATCTTGACTTCCAATTTTCGATGACTTTTTCCAACATTTCTGGCCGTATATCGGCAATAATACAGCGAATGTTGTCTTCCAAATGGTCAAGCGTTTGTGGCACAAGCATGTTGCGCAATCTTGTTGAAATCACATCTCCTGGACATCATGGTTATTCAATTCAGGAATGAAAAAGTTAGTAATCATGGCTCTATATCGATCACCATAGACTGTAATTTTCTGGCCATCATCGTTTTTGAAGAAGTACGGACCAATGATTCCACCAGCCCATAAAGCTCAGTTTTTGTGGATGTAACGGTGTTTCGACATGCACTTGAGGATTAGCTTTACTCCAAATGCGGCAGTTTTGTTTGTTGAAGTAGCCATTCAACCAGAAGTGCGCTTCATTGCTAAACAAAATTGTGCGCGATACGTATTCCGCACAGAACCATTGTTTACGAAATAAAATTGCACTATTTGCAAGCCTTGTTCACGCGTGAGCTTATTCATGATGTACATATTGCCAAACCAAACTGAGAATAGATCACTTGACACCTGTTAAATTGGTCGCCATCTTGAACAGTAATGCCAACTTAGAGTTCTATACATCGAAAAAACACCCTTTACAAAATAACCAAATGTAAACAATAACTTTTTCACCTGCCAAATGCTAATTGTCGTAGCAATATTAAGTATGTATGAACACCAAAACGATATTGCCAATTAACTGAATATTGTTTCAATTAAAAAGGCATATGTGAACTGCATATAAGGTTTTCCCATTTAAAATAATAAGGAATCCTTCTTGAAAAAAAACCATAGAGATATCTTATTGATTTTGTTCCACTTTATTAGGTGCTTTTTACTCTGTGTACGTTTCGTACGCTACTAATATCATCAATTCAAAAAGAAGCAATCAAACTAATCGATTCGTTCAATTTGGCTTTTCGCCATAATTGTTTGTGGCGAAAAATATATACACATATTTGCAATATGTGTATATATTTGCAGAGTCGGAACTAATTCATTGTTACAACCGATCATCGCTTATTTATAGATGTATGTATTGTATATACATATGTAATTATAGATTCAAAGTACGTAATTCTTAGTAGTAATTACCTTATTTTGCCACTGCAATGAAACGCAATATTTGAGAATTTAAAAGGAATATAATAATGCTAAACAGACTATTTCAGACTTATAAGACTCTTATTTGACATATTTGTATGGAAGATCTGTCAAATAAGAGTTTAATAAACCTAAAATATTTATTATGAATTAAACTATACAGTGCTATAAATTACAGAGCTAAATGTGTTTTATTTTCATTTGCAATTAAAGAATCCGCCAAACCATTTTTTTGCTTATATTTTTTGTTGTTGTGTCTAACAAGTTTCCGATAGTTTGGCGAAATTCTCAAGGTGTATGTCTTGATTTGCATTTAATTTATTGAATATTCTTTACTACGAAAAATTAACTTATGTAATTGCTTTAAAAGCCAATTGCAATGCCATTATTTTAGGTCTCAAATAGACCTTAAGGTTTTCTGTGGGCGGCATATAGACGGCTGAAAAAGACAGAAGACATTACGGTCTATTTTTAAAACCTAAAAGTAATCCATTCTTTACTGCGATTAACACTTTTAATAATATTCCCTTAGTATGTTTTATATTATGCTGTTTCAATTTTAAATTACTCGCACCAGTGACATAAAGTTTGACATTTTGTTGGCATTTCAAGTGTTAGAGCAAAAATTCTATTTAACAAAATTTAAAATCTGTACAATTAACACATTAAATAACACTTAGAAAACTGTTGCACCAAGAAGTAAAAGAGAAAAAAGTAGCAAATCTTTTCGTTTTTGCCGCTTGATCACATTATGCTAAAACTTTTGCTTCGAAAATTTCTCTTTTCGTTCTATATACTACTTATACCACTCGTATATAAATAGCAAAAAAAAAACTTTGCTTTCCGTATTCATTCATGTACTTGCAATTGATAAAGAAGATAAACTGTTAAAAAATAAAGTTGTTTAAACGAGCTGACGTGATCTTAAACCAAAATTGAAAAAGTAAAAAATAAAACGACTGAAATAGAAACGTCTAAGGAAACATCTTAAGCAAAAGTTAAAGATTTTTTGCTACTTTCTGCTTAGAGAATACGACTGAACTTTTTTTCAACAACTTCTCAACTACTCAATCACACTTTTCTACAACATTAAAATACGGCTAAAGGAAACACATGTTTTGAATAATTTATTTATATGGCTGGTTGTTTGGTGATGCGCGCACACACACACACACCCGCACACACAGAGACGCACACACACATACAGGCGAGCACACACCAGCAGTCAAGTGTAGACGAAAGTGAAACAGGAAAACTTTTTACCAGGCTTTTCAAATCAAATATGTATGTATGTAAATTGTTTCAAATAAAATACACACCAAAGTATTCGTACTAAAAAAATATGAAATAAAAACTGTGAAAAATGTTGCCATAAAAATACATTAAAAAAAAATACACTAAGAAAAAAAATATTGCCTTACGTCTAAAGAGATAACTTTAATTAAATTTTTGTCTAGATGATGCTTCCCTCCTCAAATTTAGACAATAAATTTCAATTGACTCTTATTTGCTATAATTTAATGAATTTTCGAATATTCTTAGAAAAAATATGTAATTTGAAATCATAAACAGGTCTTGTTATATCAATACTTTTCGATTTAATTGAAAATTTATATTGCAACACATCAAACCAATTACTTTCAATTTTAGAAAAATAAAATATCCACTTCTTTTGTGGCGTTATTCAAGAATAAAACTTTGTTTGAGGATGCCAACCAACTAAGGACTTGAAAGCACTTACGAAAATTAGTTCAGGCATTCTACTTCATATTCAACAGTGGTTGGCACCAACGAATTGTCGGCGGCATATAGACAGGCTGAAAGTTTGAAGACACGAAACAGTTGTAAGCTTTTTGTTTTTGTTTTTTTAATTTACTCTGACTTTAATGGCAAATAATAGATTATTATTATTAAAATAAAAATAAAATCTCAAAATACTTAAAAGCATAATTCCACCTTTTTTCAATGAAACCCCAATCTGGTTCTTTAAAAATTCAGTTTTAATGGAATGAAAAAATAGTTCTTTTATATTGTTATAGTATACCTTGAGGCGTAATGCAAACATTCCAAACCAAAACAACGAGTGCCATTTGGCTTGCAATTTATATCCATAAGGATTTGAGTTTCTAGCATACGAAATTAAAACATCGCAATCTTTTTGCGTTAACAAGCAAGGGGAAAGTAAGATTGCAGGTAGCTGGGGGTAGCCAAGTGAGTTAAGCGGCTGTGCTTCGCACGAGCACAAATCAAGCAGCTGCTGCTGAGAAGCCTGACGCTTGATTTGAGCTGTGCCCCAGCTTAACTTTTACCTTGCCGTCTTTAATTGCTATTGTAATAATTGAGGAAGTTCAGCTAGCGAGTATTTAAAAATTTTCAAATTAAATAGTGCAGGTCCTTCATTTAAGTTCATATCGCCTTAAAATTGTTATTATTGTTTCTTGTTTAATTACCAAATAATTGGACATACATTTATTTTGTATTTCTCTTAATATATCGTTTGATATCAATGAAACAAGGCAAAGAAATCACCAAGACCCTTCGCTAGGGGACAACTAGTTACTCCGAAACCGCCACGTTTCACCTCAGTACCTGTTGCTGCAAAAACATCAGTTTAAGTTGGAGAACTGAGTCCAAGTTCAAGATGCTGATGACTATAGTGGCGGCTTCGTAATACTTAATTGTGCGCTAGATAAAAGTCTTGATATCTTTCTATCTTGTTTTTAATTAATCTAAACAATAATATAAAACAAACTTAAGACTGATAAGACAATCCATTTTTTTCTCAGGGTGTATGTTTTTTCGCCATGTTTTCTTCTTCTTTTGCTGTCTTTATTTTTCACTTTATATTTAAGTATGCATTTCAAAGTAGTTTTTTTATAGCCTTTTTTTGCAGGTTTTATAGACACAAATATTTTGGTAACAAATCGTTTGGATTAAGAAAATTGCACAATAAACTTGGCTATCTAAAAGTTTCTTTGCGTTTTTCCAGATCTTTCTCATTCATTTATTTATCTGTAGGCAAGAGAAAAAAAAGTATTTTCAAAGTGTTTTAAATATTTAAATAAACAAATTGAAATATAAACGTTAAGAGCAGAAAACGAATTTGCCTGAATAAAAGAAAGAAGGAAATAAAATAAACTGAAACGTGAAGCGGAGTTTTTTTTTGTTTCTTTCTTTTTTAGCAACGTAAAAGCACAGAAAAAGCAGCAAGTTTAAGTTAGAAAGACAAAAGTAAATATTTATTAGGAAAACCTAATACAAACTGTAGTCTGATTCAAAGGAACATAAGAATGCTTTTTGTCCGATACGATATTAAACAAAGCAAAACATTGTAGATTTTTATTTTATGACGACAATATTTTAAAACTCTATTTATAAGAAAAGTTAAAAAATATGCCTGAATAATGTATAACTCAAGCAGCCTAAAAACAGGCAAGAGTTATTATTATTATTTCGACCTCAGCATAGAATTTTATAACTAAACTTGCGTCAAGACAAACATTAGAATATATAAACGATGGGAATGCCATAAAAAAAAAGCAGAATAAGAATGTAGCAAAAGCAACATAAAACTTAACCTTTTCCTCTCTTAAACACTACAACAAACGTCTCGGTTGTCTTTTTTCTTTTGCTTGTTTTTTGAAAATATAAATACTAGAGGTGTGTTTATGAAAATTGTGGCAGCTGTTGCCAGCAACTTGTGGAGCACACTCTTTCAACAAATGGGCGGTGATTCTTATGCCTTTTAAATGAACAGGAAAGTTACATTCAGATATATTTTAAATGTTGAATTTATACTCCTGATGCTGTGTTTCATGCCTTTTAGTATTATTGTGGTTCTCGTTGTTTATGTTCAACGGAAGCTCTTTGACAGTTAATTTATTACTTTTACCAACGATACCTTAACAAAATGCCACCTACAGGTTGAAAAACTCAAGCGCTGCCTCTCTTAAGAAAATAATAGACCTTTTTTTTTTGCAAAATATATGTGTTGGGATTTCATAAAAAATTTCTATGTGTGGAAAGGGGCATCACATTAAAAATAAATAAAATTTTGTTCCTAAAGCAAACCAACCTTTAATGCCATTTCCACAGCGTATGGGGCTGTATTTATTTCAGTTGATATAAAAATAAAGGATGCCTTTAGTTTTAGTTTAATATTTTGCACAAAGTTGACTGCTGAATGCTGCTTAAATCCAGATTTGAGTCCATACGAAATCATGTTCTAAAAGCCATATCAGATTCTTTAAAATTTTTTTTAAAATTTTATATAAAAAAAAGAAGAACGACAATAAACTGTATTATAAATGTTTTCAATTTAATTACCAACAGGCCGAATAGAGTTTTTTTTTTCAAACAAATATTCAATCATATTAAGGAATTAATTAAAGTTTAATTTTCTACTTTAAATGGTTATGTAAAGTAAGCTGTTAACCCTTTTAGTAACAGCAAAGACAACAACCACCACTATGATGTTTAATAAACACCTATTATTTCTACAAAGTTTATGAGCGCTTCGAAATTCATGGGATCGAAATTCATTTTAATTCACAAACAACTTTTTCACACGATTAACATCGATCAATTGAGTTGAATGAAATCACCTGTTCTTATGATTGATTTTCAAGTTTCTGTCTTTATTTCATTTATTTATTAATAACCACATGTTTCTTTTTTAGGTCTACATTGACCTTGTTCAGACGTCGATATGACGCCGACTTTTCGCTGACCCTTTTCTTAACAGCAAAGACAGCAACTATCCTGTAGTGCTATTCTGTAACTTTTAACGATCCGGCAATCGTAATTTTTTTCTACATATTTCATCGCTTGCAGTAACGATTATAAGATTCTGTAATATAATTTTAACGATGGTAAACAGCTGTAGTTTTGCGTACATTTAGAATAAAATGTTTTTAAATATTATTTAATTTTTAATAAGACAAGTAATATAAATTGTGTTTTTTTTTGTTGTTTCGATTTATTTACAAAATACACTTAAACGATTGACTAAACAAAAAGTAAATGTTGGTAGTGAAGATATGGATAATGATCAGTAAAAGTGACAAATCAATTTAGACGATAGTGAATATCGTTACAAAATGTTACAGAATAGCAAATTCGATAAAATTTTAACGATGCGATTATCGTTATAAAAGTTGCAGAATTCCACTAATGGCGTTTAATACCTATTATTTGTACTTCATACAAAGTGTGTGGGCGCTACGAAATATGGGATAGAAATTCATTTTAATAATATTTATTTGATCTTTTAATTTTTTGAAAAATTATTTTATACAGCTTCAGATCGTTTTTATATAAAAATATTGTTAATAAAATTTTTATATAAAAACGATCTGAAGCTGTATAAAATAGTTTTTCAAATTCATTTTAATTCTAAAATAACTTTTTCAAACGATTAACATCGATGAATTTAGTCGGAATGAAATCACCTATTTTTATGATCGGTTTTGAAGTTTCTGTCTGTAGTGGTGCAATCAAACTTTATTTATAACAAACTTTATATATAACATTAGACTTCTACAAACAAGATCTATAAATAGACCTTGTTAGAAGGCTGTCTTTTTTCAGCTAATCAACTCGTCAGTAGACTCGAAAAAAACTTTAAAAAAATTTGAATGTTTGTTCTTGTACTAAAGCAACCACAATTAATTTAAAAACATTAAAGGAAAACTGCCATATTTTGAGGTCTAAAAAAGGTTCAAGGTCTAAGAAGGTTAAACAAAGCTTATTGATCTAAAAACTGTTAATAAAGATCATTTCGAATTATTTTTTTTTAGAAAACATCTGGCTTCAGAACAGATCTGGTAGAATAAAGTATTCGTTTATCATTAGGTTGAGAAGTGTTGATTAAACTCTGTGTTACTTTTTTATAAGCATAATGTCATTATTTGAAATTAAGTCTTGTCTTAAATCGCTGGTTGTTTCACTAGTGCTAATTATTGCAAAGTTGGTCTAGTGGCTGATCAATATAAGCCAGGTGGCTGCTCGAAACTCATGAAAGGTAAGCAAAACCATAAAAATAAATAGAAGAAAAATTAAGATATGCTATTAATAAAATGAGCTGAATTATTTACTTGCTTTAAGAGTTTTAAGTATTTTTCGAGACTACTGATGAGTTGATTAGCATCAGCGAAATGTCGTCGGCATATAGACGGCTGCAAAAGACAGAACACAAAAACAAGGTCTATTTTTACAACTAAAATAATACATTAAGTTTGTTCAATAATGTTTTCTCAAACAAACCTTTGCGTGGCGTCAAACGCCACCGGTTAAATAAAGTCAACCATAAATATTATCAAATGCTCATTAATTTTTCTATTAATTCCAAATTTTTTTTATCCCCAAAAAATGTATGTTCTTAATTATCTCGTTGGAAAAAAAAGCAGTGATAAAAATTTTGCCAGATTAGGGTTAATAATGTGAAAAACAATATGTGTGTTCTTATATTAAAAACATTCAACATATAATAATAAAAAAAAAATTAATAAAACAATTTCCAATAACTGCAGACGAATATTTATGCCACGGGTTGCATTTTTTCTTTATTTAAATTCCGATTATCGCTATTTTAAAACAGACATACTTTTGAGTGTACATACATTTTTTTATGCTTTGTTTTGTAAATAACTACAAACATCAATTAATATAAGCGGAAATAAAGTTGATTTTCCTTAACAGATTTTTTTTCCATCAGTTTATTTTTCGTGTTAAATTCTGGAAAACAAATGCAGCTGAAGGTATGCAGCAGTTTATATATCAAACATGCGATATCATGTTTGTGTGGTTTTTGTATTTCTCTTGAAAAAAAAACAACAAATTTTTTTTTTTTTATAAAAATTCTAGGAGCTAAAGCTCATGTGCTTTCATGAGCATGAGTGGCCAGGTGTATGGGTGTGTGTGTGTGTGTGTTTGAGCAACAACTTCCGTTTTATCCAAGCAGTAAATTGCTATGAGATAAAATTTGAAGCGAGTGTTTACCGGCAATATGTATTTAAAGCGCATAGTTTAAATATTTTGCAACTGCTATTTTTTTTTTGTGGCAACAAATAATTGTGCAAAAAACTTAATTGATAACATGATTTTTAATAAAGCAGGTTTTTATAATTTTTTTTATAAATAGTTCCAGGTAAATTACAAGTCTATCTGCAACCATGAAAGGCCATACTTCAGATTTTTTTTGTAATATGCACAAACATTTTTTCCCTTTATTTCGATTGTTTTTCTTTTTTTTCGAGCTCAACTTTATATTTTTTGTCAATGTTTTTAGGAATTTTTAATACAATATTTGGTTTCTTTTCCTAGAATTGCTCTTGTGTTATTAATATTATTTAAAATTATTTATTTTTAGGCCTAAAGAGTATTGCTTAATTTTTTTCTGTCTAGCTTTTCAGGGGAATTACTATATAATTTGCTTGGAAGGGAGAGTTCTTGTAATTTACATATATATTTTTATTAAGCAATTCGATAGCTTTTCATTTTGAATCGAACAACATTATAACCGCCCGACATTTGGTTGATGATATTGTACACATGGTGGCGTAGATTCAAAAGAATCATTTTAATAGAATTATTTTCTTAAGCTGAAGGTCCTTTTTATTATAACCGTCTAGTTCATAAAAATTATAACAGGCTTATAAAGCTCTTATTTGACAGATTTTCCATACAAATATGTCAAATAACAGTCTTATAAGCCTGTAATAAATTTTATGAATTTGGGGGTAAGTGTATTTATTATTTTATTATTTATTCGAATATTTTTGACGATATCTCGCTATCCCTCGGTTTGCTTCTTCAGGACGATAATGTTGAGAAATGTTTTGCTTGGGGTTTTTCAAAATCAAACATAACAACAAACATATTTTTCTTTTTTATCTTCCACATTCCGAAATTTAAAAAAGAAAGTATTTTTCTTTCATACATACACACCTACATAATATTATACAAATAGTTTTAAAAAATCTTCTAATGAATACTTTTAAATTAGTCACAAAACACATGCCTACATACATATACCTGTACCTGAGAGGAAAACGTTCCTTTTTTACATTAGTACTTATTTTATTATTTAAAAAAACGAAAAGTTTTCTGAAGACCGCGCTTCGTTAGAAAATAAAATATGTATAGTTATATTGCTAAAAACGCTATGATCAGATAAATGCCTGACAAAATTTAAAGTTGATTAATAGGTTTAGTACAGAGAGCCATTAGTAAAACCTATACGCTACGGCTCGAAAAATCAGCATTGCGTTCAAAAAAATTTAGATGTCATGTTACGCGGGCTGCCGGTCACTTGGATCCTAGAAAGGATGCTGATGACAATTTTGGCGGAGGTGGAACAGCCAAGACATGGTCCCCTGCCAAACAAGTCTTCAAATTTACTTTTTTGTACTCTAGAAATGTTGATCGCTATAACTTTACCAAAAGAAAATAGTTCTTAATTTAAAGGATCCTCAAACCAATACCCCAATAGTTAATTTTTCATTTTTATATTGGTCAGAAGATGACCTCTTCATATGCGTTACATAACAGAACTAGAAAAATAGGATGGAAGGAAGAGGGAGTAATCTGCGGATAGAAGGAAGTGTTTGTAGACGTTTGATATAAAAAATATTAAAACATTCAATTTTGCAAAGTTGAGTAAGCAAGGATTAGCTACTCCTACACAGAGAAAAAAGCACCTAATAAAGTAGAACAAAATCAATAAGATATCTCTATGGTTTTTTTTTCAAGAAGGATTCCTTATTATTTTAAATGGAAAAATTATTTTAAATTGAAAAAACAACAATTAATGAAATTAAAAAGATGATTTACGTGTGTTTATATAGGAAACTAATAAAACCAATAGGGAAAAATTAACAGGATAACGTAATAAAATCAATAAGAAAACCTTATTGTATACAATTTACAAGAAAACCTAATAGAATCAATAAGTTCTTCTCTATAGAATTTTTGGTACCATGCAAATCGGAAACTGAGTAAAAACAAACGTGAGTAACAAGTTTTCTTCTTGGTTTTATGTGTTTTTCTTGTTGAGTCAATTAATAAGATTTGCAACATGGAAATAATAAGAAATACCCACAGAAAAATCTTCTTTTCTCTCTGCTGGGATACCCCTCAGCCTAAAAACGTTTTAAAGAGAAAATCTTATTGAATCTATTAGGAAGTTTTCGCTCTGTGTAACTCCAGTTAACGCATTCTCTTCAGTACTGCAAAACTTCGAATATATACAGGAAAAGCAGAGACCACAGAAGAACCATGACAAGACCTATTACGAATTTAAACACTGCGGCTTATGTTTATATACATATGTAAATATTTCATGTATTAATTCAGGTCCAAAAATGAACCCTTATTACAAAACGTTTTCTGTCTTTTTCAGCTGTCTACATGCTGACGAAATTTCGTGGGTGCTAATCAACTCATCAGTAGACTTGAAAAATGCTTAAAAGTTTGTTTCAAACTTAACTATTTATTCCATGAACAAAATGAGAATCAGAAAACATTTTGTAAAAAGGGTTCATTTGTGGACCTTAATTACTACATTTTAATTGGCTCTTAAAGCAAATAAATAATTAAGTTCATATTTAAATATTTCATGTTGTTATTTGACAAATATCTGTACAATAGTTGCTAGATGAGCGTTTAATAAACATGAAATATTCTTTCAATTAGGCCAGTAAACAAACATGTGTTCACCTATTACGATTCTACACCTGGTACAAGGAACCAAAAAAAAAAAAAGCGCATGCAAACAACAGAAAAAGAATTTTCTGTTCCACTAACAAAACTTGTATTAAAAACTTTAAAGCCTGAAACATCAAAAATTTTAATGGAATCTGAATAATATTTGCTATTTTTAGTAAAATTGTTTAAAGAGCGGTTTTGGGCCACTATCTTGAAAAAACGTCCACTAATCATTACTCCAGACTGTAGCGCAATAGATTTAATTAGTAGGCATAAATAAATTTGCCTAATAAACTAGACCGATTGTTGGCGTATAGCCAAAAGATTCTTGTCATCTTATATCTGTTTCTATCCCTGCTCTAATATTAACAGTCATCTTCAAGTTGATGTGCATAGTCTCTCCACCTTAGTGAAACACTTTTGTAACCTCTGTACTTATTAATGTCAGTTCATGCTGCCAGGTTTAACAAGATGAACATATGTATTTGTTTTAAATTTGACTTTTAAAGTTTTTTGTGCTTTTTTATTTTTTATGTATGATGCAGATTTTTGTTCTTTTGTTGTTGTTGTTGTTGTTGCAAATCCACAATACCGCTCATTGTTCAACTTCCTGTTGCTGTTACTATCATTCAATGACCAAACACGTTTTGTGGATTGAAGCTGTAACTGACGTGTGTGTGCAACCTCAGTTTATAAAACATTTACACACGCAAAGAGACACAAGCACACACACACACATAAGCACTCACACCCACGCACTCTCATACACTTAATGCACAAATATGTAGCAGACAGTTCTACACTTAGCTGTACAGTTGCAATATTGTAATTATTATGATGATGAAGCTTACAATATGCACCAAAACAACCACAAAAAGTACATTACAAAGTCATCTGTATCCGGTTTGTACAGACCTTTACTGACACGGCTACCACCCCACCACTGCTAATAGTACTACCACGTCCACATAATACATTAGCAAGCACGCCGCCACTTAAATTCACTGACTCCTCTGTGTCACTGTTATGAGTTACTGCATGACGTCACAGGCGTCATATGCATGTGTGAGTGTTTGCTTTACGCGAACAAAAATGTTTGTTTGGTTAATAATGGCCAACTCTTAAGTTTTATGGCATGTTTGGCCTGACATTGGTTTTACTCTGACAAATAACTCGAGCGCATTAGCAGCCAACTTAAACGAGGACCATCCTGTAAAAGTCAAATCAAGCCAATGTATTCAAAAATGCATTCAACTGCGTACCGAATTCTAACCATTGTTGCCTTTGCGTGATTAAAAGCCAGTTTTTTTTTTTTTTTTTTTTTTTTTAATATGTATGTATGCCGAAGTGCTCACAGTTTTGTGTCTTTTTATATTTTGCTAGAAAAAGGACTTGCATTTGCTTTAGATGGCCTGACCTGATAGAGAACATATGAATAAAAACACGGAAAACAAATAACGCGCGCTTGTTTACTGTAGCTACACATGTGGCTAGATTTATAAGTACTTAGTAAGTTTAATTCCTTTAAATCCGACAAAGTGTACATTAACAAAAAATTTTATATTAAGATGATTTACAAAAAATACCTTAAAACAATTTAATACAGATGCGAATGAATGGCTTAGCAGCCAGCCACTAATTCCCTAGTGTTCATTATAAACTGATTTTTAAGAAATAAACTGATTGTTTCAATATTTTTCACAATAAAAATACCATTGCTCATTAATAAAATTATAAACTTTTATCACTTTATTATTTCAATTCAATTCAATTCAATTTATTGTTCTTCATATAGCATATGTGTTTACAATTACAACTTAAATTTATATTACAATAGTTCAAGTCCCTTTTTTTCCTACTTTTTCTACTTAGTAAATTTTAGTAAATATGAAAATTATACATATACAATATTTGCAAAAAAAAGTATACTGGAGGCAAAAATTTATAGAGAAAAAAAAACCTATTTGAATGTATTTTTCGAAAATTTTAATAAAACCAACTTAACTAAAAGCCTACGAACTACTTAAGCTGATGTCAAATCATTAATATGAGTATGTATTTACCAAGAGCATTTGGTATAAAATTTTTCTGACAGTTTATTAAGTCTGGTAACTACAAGATCTGAATTCGAAATTGTATGCAGTCTGCGTACTTTATTATTTTGGGTCTAAAAATAGATTTTGTTACTGTTTTCTGTGTTTTTCAGCTGTCTATATGCCTGAACTTATCATTGGACTCGAAAAATTCTTAAAAGAATGTTTGAAACTTAACTACTTATTTCTGAATGAGAATCAGAAATATTCAAAACACTTTTAATACAGAAAACATATTTTCTTCTTGCAGCTCTTGGTTTTCTTCACAACTTCTATACAACGAGTTACCATCGGTTAGTACAAGTAAAAGTTCTTTGAATATTCATAACTAATTATTATTAATTACTAATTATTTATTTGCTTTAACAGCCAATTGAAATGTTTTATTTAAGGACTAAAAATAGACCTAGTCAATGTTTTTTGGCTTCTCTAGTCGTCTTTATATATGCAGCCGACATTTCGTTCATGCTAACCAAATCATCAGTAGACTTTTTCAAGTTTACTGGTGAGTTGACTAGCATCACCGAAATGACGGCGGCATATAGGCGGCTAAAAAATTCAAAAAATATTAACAAGGTTTGTTTTTAGACCTAAAAAACTACATCTAAATTGGCTCTTAAAGCAAGTAAATAATTAAGTTCATTTGCGACAGTTTTATCACGTTAAGACAGTGATGCAGGTTGTCACCTCAATACAGCACAATTTCGTGGAAAATAGAGTTTGTATAATTAACACTGAATTAGGTAGAATTAACGTTCATCAATGCAAGATGCATTAACAAGTGACAAACTTTAGATCCACCCAAATTGCTGTTTTGATTGTTGCCATTATTGAGTGGATGTGATGTGGTGGCGGTCCGAAACCCGCCAGAGGTATATAAAAGACTTTGCAGGACAAATATAAAATTAGCCGAATATTAAAGGACCTTAAGAAAAAATCACAATTGAATAACATAAATTAATAAAGCAAAATCCATAAGATTAATCTTAATTTTATTACTTGACTGCGTTAACGCATTAAATCAAAAGGGATTAAGGTGTTTGAATAAAAAAAAACAATCGTTTGATGTTAATAAAAAAATCAGGTTAAGTTTAAATGAAAGTCTAATGAAGCAAAACTACTACCGAAATATATAAGATCTCCCATTTTTTCAAAGGTTTTGACTTGTTTCTTTTTCTGTGTGTACGTCGGTGTGGCCACACATATACAAATGGTAAAATTTTATTGTCCACATTTTGTACACTATTTAATCCCCTCCGTCTCCGTTCAAGGGGAAAATATATCCCAAATCTCTGTAGTGAGGTGAAGTTAAACAGTTAATATGTTTCTTATGAATATTTTCTTAAATACTTTCTACAAAATTACTGGACATACTCCAGATCTCAGTGTCAAAAGCTGACATTTTGCATTATCAGGCGAAAGAAAGCAGTGTTTAGGCATTTATTTATTTATTATTAAGTCAATAGATTATTACATCCTTACTGACTATATACGTACATATGCAGTGAAAAACACAAATTACAAAAATAAATTATTCAGATATTAAGATAAACTATTAGCTTTTTCTTTAGAATTTCAATATTATCAGAAAAATCAATTATATGGTAGCATTCGTTGAAGTTCCCACAGGCACGACGGAAAGAATCGTTATTGGCATAAACAGATCGGTAGAATTTCAAAGCCAAGAATGTAAAATTACGGGTTGGTCTTACTGGAACGTTGAAGTTTATTTGACTAAGCAGGAACTCGGAGTCAACATCACCTCTTAACAGGCCCAGAACAAATAACGCGCTCAGCATCGTGCGTCGACTTTTTAGTGTTGGCAATTTAATTAAAGCCAGCCTGCTTTGATACGGAGGCAGGATATACGAATTCCACCCCAGACCACGAAGGCAGAAAATTAAAAATTGTTTTTGAACAGATTCAATGCGGTTAATATGAATAGAATAGCAAGGATCCCATACAATAGATCCATACTCAAGAATAGGTCGAACAAGTGACGTAAGTAGAAGTTTAGTAATGTATGGGTCCATAAATTCTTTTGACCAACGTTTCATGAATCCAAGTACCCCATTAGCTTTGTTTACTATAGGCATCACCAAACTAGTATTGCGATGTGATCTTTTATTGAAGGATTCTTTTATCAGAGCCTCATTATTTTGCTCTAGTCGTACTGTGTATTTTATGAAAATAACTTCATTGTGCATAACCCTTTTTAAGTAAATATTTCTTCCACAAGGTTTAAAGTAGAGCTGCTGGGGTTTGTAACTAGCTTTAGTGTAAATCAGGTCTTAGAAATCTCTATTAATTTATTATTTGGCTTCAATAGCCCCCGTTTTACTTGATATTATTATTTTCTTTATTTAAAGGGCTTTTATTATATTTTTATAAAGGAAATTTTCAAAATTATTGTCCTAAAAAATTTTCTCAAGGAGAGCGAAATATCGACAAGAATATGCGAAGAAATTTAAAAAAATATATATATAATAAAATGTTTCTAATAATGTCTTTGGATAATAAAAACAAACAATTTACTACATATTTTTCGAGCAGCTTTTTTTCTGGGTCTAGATTAAATTCACCTTGTTAAAATGCTGCCTACTTTTAGGTAATAGCAAGAACGATGTTAATATTTGTTCTCTCTGTATGTAACAATAGTTTTAATTTAGTGTTGATCATAAAACTATTAGCATTAATCTTAATGAAGAAATTGAATAGAAGTGTTTTGGTTTATTAATTTATATTGCAATCAACTTATAATGCAATGCACTTCTTTTTAATTTCACATTAAAAAACTTTTCAATCAACTCTCCTACACAAGCAGCACATTAATAAACCTCCACTATACGCAAAATTCAGCTGTATAAATTGTTGAAATGTCTGGCCATTTGCATGTTGAATATAGAATACAAAAGACTAAAATAAGCGAATGAACGACCAACTATTCACCCATTTGGCCGGATGTACATTTATAAATTCCACATAGCGCTAATTATGGGATTTATTCATTGTGAACTTACTGCAAGCAAATGTGTACATGAAATGAAAACTCATTCGTATTTATGAATATGAAAGTATTTTTATATACATATAAATACGCACATGGCTTTTTTTATACATATATTTTTTAAATTATGAAAGTGGTCAACATGTTTCGCTATCAAGGATTTTTATGTAAATAATGCGTTTTTCTTTTTTTCTTATTCAAACACTATATGCATATTTTAAACAGTATTTTTACAAAAATAAATATATGTACATATGTATATAAAAAATAATGTACATTTTTGTAAAGACCCCTAAAGTAGGCAATTTTTTGTACCTTAAATTTAAAATATATGCGTTTGTATTTAAAACAGAGTGGTTTGCTGCTGTTTGTGAACGGAAATTTTAGTTAAAGCGAAAAAATGTAAAAATATTTCCATTTTAATGCACAAATAATTTATATTTTACAAAAAAAAAAGAGCTTTAAAACAAAACTATTTATAAGGCTGATAAAAAGGAACCACGTACAACTGTTGTCGTTAAAATAAAATTATTGCGAAATGATTTGTTTTCTTCACAGCGACACCAAAACTCATTAACGTATAAAATTAAAAACCTGGATCTGTACGAACCGGAAAGTTAGCGAACAACTGTTTCACTGAATCCACTACTACAATGCGAAATCGGCAAGAATTGATAATTGATACAGCCATTTTATATTTCTAACACAATGTTCTGTGAGACTGTATTAAAGTCCTTCAGCTGTTCCTATCCAGTTTTAGGGCGAAGTCCGTTTTCTTTTTTTTCATAGAAACGTTGACACATTTTGGCGTGTACGAGGCCAATTGTGGGTTGCTCAATCAGCAGAAGCGTCATGCAAAAAAAAAAATCCACCAAAAAAAATATATTAACACCGGTATTCATAAGAAATAATAATTGTTGACGTACAACTTCTATTTCATATCCAAATTAAAAATTTTTTGTAGGGATATTTTCAAATAAAACACATATAATAAAGACTTTAATTTTTTTGAATGCAAGCATTAAGTATGTAGCTTAAAAAAATTAATATCTATTACATATTCAAATTTAAAAATTTTTTTATGGAAATTTTCAAATAAAACACATATAATAAGGACTTTAATTTTTTTTTTTTTTGAATGCAAGCATTAAGCATTTATCAAAGAAATTTTTGTAATATCAAGTGATTTGAAGTCCACGGCATGGTAGTCACTCAGTTTAGAATCACGTAAACATAAATTTAGTGGTTTTAAAACTTTTTAACTCAAAAGTATACTGCTTTTTTGGAATAGTGTTGCATACTTTAGGGATGATATAAACGTAATTTTTTTTAGTAGGGTTTTATTACATGAGTTTGCATTTTACTTTCGCTTTGCAGTTTAGGACATGCTATGCAATACTTTATAAAATTAGTTTGACATTTAAAATTAAAATATTTCAAAAGTGTGTCATACTTTTGAAATATTAATAAAATATATTTAAGAATTTAAAGTTTTATTTTTATTTTTGTAAGCAACACATTTAAAGAAAACTGTTTTCTTTTTGAAGTGATTATAACATTATCATGGGTTAGTAAATATAAACTTGCATTTATTTAAAAACACAAATAACCACAATGTTGGCATACTTCTATTATCTTGCTAATGATAATTTTGTTTTGTAGAACTTTCCAATTGCTGGTGATAATAATTCTATTTTCTTTATTCTCCGGTTATTAATATTACGGCTGCCTGAATGTCGTTAGCTGTATTTCATAGTTATAATTACTAATAGAATATGCTATGATCTACAAACTATAGAAGACATTGAAATGGCAGTACACACCGAAATGAGCACCGGCAATTTAGTGTATATAAAAACAGTAAAATCGTGGTGGAAGGCACAAGCAAATATAATATTTTTATATCACTTGTATTTTACCAAAAGACAAAAAAAATAATTCGGAAGAGCTCTGTAAATTTATACTTGAAAAACCAACAGCAGAGAAGTGCAGCCAGATGAACACTACCACAGAACCGCAAACTGTCTTTATTTATTTCTACATTATATTTCTGCTACGAGCAATAAAAAGCTTTAAAGCCAAATGACCTTTAGCTTCTTGTCATTGGCAAGCTGGTTGGAGGGCCGGCTGGCTGGTTGGTTGGTTGGTTGGTTGGTATGATTGTTTGCTTGCCTGCGTCCTAATTGTCTGTCTACTAGTTATGTTTTTTATTTTCATTTTCCTTCTCTTTGCTAAGTATAGCATGCTTTTAGAATACTTTTTTTAAAGTTTCTACTTTTCTTGTTAATATGTTTGTTGCTCACTCAAATGTGTTCTGCTTGATTCCTTGGAGAAATTAATTTCCAACTTGTAAGACGTTTTCACATGATGTGCTTTTTTTATTTGCCTTTACCTTTATTTTAATTTAGGTAATATTTGAAGTAATAAAATCGAGTCATAAGTAGGTAACAACGACCTTAATTTTAAACATAAATGTGAAATTAGAAAATTAAAGATAAAACGAACTATAAGTCACGAGCGGTTAGAAGGAAATATGTAAAATTAAACTGTTATTAGGGCTCAGAGTATCGGCAATTATTTGACAGTAGCAGCGATATATTCTGCTTGTAACTAAAGTAGAAGCGTCTAGTTCTTGTCAAAATCAGAGCAATGAATTTGTTGCATATTTTTAGGCTTTCATCTGCTTATCAGTTTATGAGTGTAGGGTAATATTTTAGTTTATAGCTTGGTCTTACACAATTTTGTTGCACGTTTTGGTGATATTTTACAATTTTGACACCATTGTGGTAGAAGATGTTTATTTTTTTTTCCTCTTTCAATAAGACCATTAGCTAAACTTTGTTACAAAACTGACTAACTGCTTGACTTCAGGCAACAGCTGCTACATTTTATGACAACCTCTACTAATCTATACTTAAAACCTGCTAATTATTTCTTACACACCATCCAGCAAATTTGTAAATGGACATTTCTAGGGATGATATTTTTTATGTTTTCCTTTTCGTTTCGATGCCTGTTTGGTTTGAGTATGTGTCACTTTGTTACGAAGGTACTAAAAACTTTGTTTTACCTTAATTGGTTTTGGTCACCTGTTTCATTTAAGCAGTTTTTTTACTACGCTATTAAACCATTGCCCAGCCCCAAAGATTTTACCAGCTATCAATTGTTTGGCATTAAATGAAAGGCAAATGTATTTTATTTTAGACCAGCACACAGTTCAGAGTGGTATTTTTTCCTCTTAAATGGTGGACAAAACAATGATTTATTTTGTGATGTTTCAGAAAAAATGCTCAAAGAAAACAAACTCTTAAATAACAATCGATAAATATATTGCTTTTTACTAACACCTCATATGCTAATGATCAACCACTTCATAGCGTGTAATGCCTGCAATCACGGCTGTTGTCTCTGCTAAATGAGGAAATAATGGCAGCACTCGAGAGTTCAAGGGGTTTTAAGGAACTTGGGCAAAACATCTATAAGTTTTGTACATCATGTGCGCTTGGTGCATTTGCTAGCTTATTTCTCGGAAATAATGCAGGAAAAACGTCTAATTATTGATGTTTTTTGCAGCAACAAAAATAGAACAGCCAATGGCAAATACGTGTGAAAGACAAATCACCAATTGTAAACCTTAATCACAAGTACGGTTGTTGTTGTGTTTCCTAGGTCCAGAAAATCTGCCAATGAAATCTCAGTGCCTTTTTTGAAATTCACATGAAATATATTTTCAAAAAATAAATAACAGTCATAATACAGAATATTCATATGGAGTTGATTTTCAAGAAATAAGTTACAGAATCATACTGGTGTTGTACTTTAACTGAACTTTAAATATACATAAATGTTTTATCAAGTATTTGTGTTGAAAACCAAGATCATATTTTCGTATTTTTTCACTGTTTTGAATATGAATTAAGGAGGGAAAATTATGTACATTTTAAGAAAACTGGCAGTAAAACATTTGAGTTTATCCTTTTATGATGAGCTACAGATTATTGATTGAAAAGGTTTTTAAACTAATTAAATTATATGGAAATGAGAAGGTAATGCAAATAACTTTGAAATATCTCTAGATAATAGAAAACAGGTAAAAGAAGCCATGAAGACTTTTAATGCAATAATGTGGCACAAGTATATGATTTCATTGGTTGGCACTGGCCTCAACCTTCTTCCCAGAGCGCTGACCTGCAATTTCAATTGCTACATTATAAATATAAATGTGTTCTCTCTGTGTAGGACCTCAAAAATATTTCAGACACCTCAGCCACAATTCATTACACAATATCTTTTTGTGTTGAACAGTGCTACTTGTATTTAGTTACCTTGAGGTATGCAACAAATAATAGAAAATAAAACTTTATGAGGCTTTCTGAAATATCACACTTGTTATCATTACAGTTTTATTTTTTTCATTATCATCATTGTAATCATTATTGGATTTCTTTAGTTGTTGTATGCTTTTAACCTTCAAAAAGCATCGCACACAAAATTGAAAGGAAAAAATACAACGAGGGTAGTGTGATAATTTAGCAGCTTTTCATGTGGCTAGGAGGTATCTATCATCTGTTCCTTCAAACAAGTGAATTACTAGTTAAAGGTGTACAAGTTTTGCATTAAATCTTTATTACATTTTCAATATTGTAATGTTTCATATTTTTTAATGGCGTATTTTTTTAATGTTTTAAATAGTTTATTCTGCCATAAAATATAAAAAACTTTGAAGAGGTCTTCAAAAAATCGATAATTAAAACTTTGTTTTAATTATTAAGGATATTAGGCCTTATAAGCTAAAACAGATTTAGGGAAGTTAGGTGCTTCAAAATGAGCATTACCTCAACGAGATGAAATCAAAGGTGAAGCCTGAAGATTTTTAACGATATAATTTTAGAAGAGACACCAAAATTAAGCACATATTTAGGGGCCGAATTCCGGCAATCGTAGTCGAATATGCTCGATAAGAAAAACAATGTAAAGCAAAACAAAAACTAAGCAACTAACCCAAACAAAATTCGATCACGAATGCCAGAATTCGGTCTCAGGCTCACGTGCTTTCAACCAAAGTGATTTTCAGACCAGCATTGTTAGTTTTAAAACTCAAAGAACTGGCTGGACATATACTAAAAATTGCTCAAAAAATTGGTTCAACACGCATTGAACTGGTCTATTGGCTCTTTTATGGCCACTTTGGCTATCACATTCAAAACCATTTGGATTAGCTGACTACGATCAAGTTGACAGCAAGTTTAATGAGACACTCAGTACGATTACTCGATACAACTCCGAACGAACGTCCTTATAAGGCATATTTATAGTGCATTTGATAAACAGCTCTTTCGCCATCGAGAGCATATTTCACATTCTAATTGTCGTCATCGTCGATACATCAAGTCAACACAAAAAATAATATTGCGCTTAAGTACCTCTATTCAACAACAATTCTCTCTGCTTTTAGACATTTGACAACTTCTAGACCTAAGGGTTACAAAAAGTCACCTTCAACTGTTGCTAGTAGCGTGAAAATAAATACATAATCTGACGACGATGATGTCAATTGTAATACATGGAAATCGGAATAATTTTAAATATTCAGCGCATAAAAGTGCATTAAATAACTGAGGCCGCAGACAATGACAGATTTTGTTCGATAAAATCTCCATATTAGCGTGAAATTGAGCAATTGTGTTTTTGTAACTAGTAAATCTGATACAGTTTTATACTTGAACGACTAAAATCTGGCTAGATATCTAAGTAAAGAAACCAGGGGCAATTCGAAATAGCAAGTCGAGCTGCCATGCTGTATAACGCTGCCAACAACAAAGAATAGACACCGAAGGATCTCCACCAACTAGAGCGCCATATATCGATTGAAATAACAGCAATTGCAGCTGAGACTCGAAAGAACGACTGCATAGCCAATAGTAATCTTCGAACGATATTGTCTTGTCTAAGTAGAAATATTTTGAAGTTAAGTAGGGTATAAATACTGCAATTAACTTGAGTGTGGGATCAGTCGGATTTAAACTATGCAAAGGATTTAAACTAAAGCAAAGGATTTATCTAACAAAAGTGTTCAACAAAAATGTTTTATTTAGCAACACTAAACGGTATAAAAGGCCTTGAACTGTTAAGTTCTAAATATAAACACCAGTAGTGCAATTCACTAACTTATTTTACCGATTAATTCAATGTTAAAAATATTTAATTGCAAAACATTTGGCTTTCTGATTCATTAGTGATATTTGACCACATTTACTGGTGCTAATTTAACAACTAGAAATTGATTGTGGTTTATTTTAACCACAAAATGTTAAAGTGTTCTAGTATAATTACAAGCCAATGTTCTATAGCTTAGTCGAGTCATAAGCCAATTAATGTGACTTGACTTTGGGTCAACTACTTAATTCAAAATTACTAGTGGTAAGTTTGGTTTGTCATTCTTTTAAGTAAGGACGCCACTTGATTCTGAATTTAATAATATGTTGAATATGATAGTTTATGAATCACTGAATCACGTTAGTGCAAACACCAAATGCGGGTGTTTAGTTTAACGATTGGATTGTCTTTAAAAGTTACTGAATCGCACTACAGAACTGTGTTTGATTGCTATTTGCCATTAAAGAATCCGTAAAATGTTTTTAATAGAGGGTAAAGACATATTTTTTTTTTTAAATATTCCATCTTTTCAGTGCTGCAGTAACCGACACCACAAACTCATGAGGTATATTCTGGTAACCTTAATTTCTCTATAGAAGACATGATGACCCCGTAGTAAGGGGTCATCTATCCGAAGACCTTTAGCTCAAGAAAATAATAATATTATGCATTAAGATTTTTTAAAGTCTCAAACCACTTTCTTATATTATAAAAAAAGAAACTATCAGGGGAACCTAGCTAGAAACTATCAAATATTATAACACTAATTTCAAGGTAACAAAAACGATGGCCATGGAATTTAATGATGAAGATGCCATCACAATTAACATAAGAAAATTATTTTAAACTTAAATTTTGGCAAAATTTATAATCAAACTTAAATTTTTAGTCCAGTGTTGAAAAAAAATTAGCTTTCTTTAAACAGCATATTTTGTTGGAGAATGATGGCTGCTTTTAGGGGTATAACCGTTGAAGGTATAACCGTCACCGTTAAGTATAAGCATTTTTCTGCCCTCGTAGCTCGTAACAAAATTCATGCTCTGTAAATTATTTTGTTTGTCTTGAAGGTGGGTAAAAGAAATTTTATATCTGGTGTCATTGCTACATCATTTGCACGTTATTTCACCGGCTACTTTGGTAATTTGCGGACTGTATGTGTTTGTGTATCTTTTTCACTTTCTTATGGAAGCAGCTAAAATCTTGTCTTTGGTTTCATTTAAGTGTTTATATTTTTTTTACTAAACACCAAAACCGCGTGTCATTTTTTATGAAACAGACAAAGTGGTGTCTGTGTATGTGTGCCTGTGTAACAGAAAACGCTTAATATTTTCTTTTGAGGTTTTAAATATGATACCCACAGAAGTTACACACCAACAAATAATGACAGCTGTAGTGTAAGTGACATTTAAGTTGTTGTGGTGTGTTTCTGTATAAATATGTGTAATTTTTCATATTCTTTCATTAAAGTCCTGCTTTTAAACAAGAGAGCAAAAAAAAAACCATCCGTTTCCATTTCTATTATTGTTGATAAAGAGTGTTGGTTTAATGGGGGGATTTAAAATGTTTTTCATTAGTTTTGTTATTTTTGTGATTAATAGGTGTGTTAATGGATGTCATTTTGACGTTTCCGTTTTTATTTTATTGTTGTTCTTTTTTCTTTTAATTTTTTTCTTTCGCCTTATTGTCTGGTAAGTACTTTTTTTTTCTAAGGCCACCTTATTTTTCATCCTGACTAACGCGTCTTAATTCTATTGTGTAACAGACATTTATTTCGCTAAAAATTTTATTTTGTCTTTGGTAATTTGTAGGCTAATTTTTAGCTCGATCATTAGCAAAAGTGTTTACATTTAATTTAACAATACGGGGGCGGGTTGGTTTTCCAGTTTGATTGCTTAACATTTTCGATTTTACCGAAAACTTTTCTGATTGAAAAAAAAAAAAACGAATTCTAAAGCAAACTAATAAAATTAAAGAAATAGAAAAATGTTTTACTTGTAGAACGAAAAAAATTTGTAATAAAAGATTTTGGTGCTTATACTAATACACTAACGGCCTAATTCATAAACACATTATAAGAGTGTTATAAACAACTTATGAGCAAAAATCCAGAAAAGTGTATTCATAATCGATTTATAGCTTATTATGCTCTTTATATCCATTTTATAAATTGGATATTTTTATTGTGGCCTCTACCCAACTATAAGCGTTTAATAGTGAAAATTGTTGAATTGAGGATTTTTTATTTTAACACTATTTATCAAATTTTTTGCTTCTTGAATGTGTATATGATTGCATTTCATTGTTTCTTACACCAAATTATCATTACACATTAAACTATGAAATTCGAAAATATGTACATATGTACTTTAAATTCTACGAAATTCTAAGAATCAGTAATATACAGTCATAAAGACACTTTAACCCTGCAAAAATCATCTAATTTTTTTATCAAACAAATTTTTCTTTAGTTTTCATATAAATTACAAATATTTTGACGAATTATATCGATACAATACACAAAGAAATACAGACGTACATACATATGTATAGTACTATCTCTTTTGCAAATTTGAATTGACATGTACATACATACATACATGCATACACACACATATCTACGCACAAACAACAGTAGCGATCCTGCCTGTATTTACAATGTATACACACGCATTGGCATCTACTTAACTATAAGCGTTTGATAAAGAGACATTCGTTGAGTTGATGAAGAGTTGCGAAGAAAGAATTCATCAATAAATTAATTTTAATAAAAGATATTAGCGAATTAAATAATATTTACCACTTTTCATTATGTTTTCATGAAAAATATTTGCAAATAATTATAGTGCTACACAAACAAATGCTAGAGAGTAAGTAGTCGACTACTTTTGGTACCAGTCGTTAAACAAATGTGTTTAGAAACAATTTTTTTACAATTCAAAGCCTTGTATACATATTTTTCGCAATAAAAATAGGTAAACCAATAAATTATTTCATATTCGAACAAAATTATGTTATATAAGTAAATAATATTTTGCATTTTTCGCAGCTACCCAAATAATCAGTTTCTTACATACATTTCATATATGCAGCACTAGGCACAAAATGAGAGTGAGCATTGCATGGTATTGCCAACAATAAAGTACAAAATTAATAAAACAGTTTAATAGTTATTTCACGCATATAATGTGTTTATGAATTGAATTTCTTATGAGTTGCTTATAACACTGTTAGTGTATGATAACTATTACCAGCTTATAAGCTGAAATAAGAAATTTTTATGAATTAGGGGGTAAAAATTTTGAACTCAAAATTTTGACAAAAAAAAATTGATTTAAAGCATTTTGAAGATTCCGCTGTTATTTTAAAAGGAATTATTTTCTTCTTATTATTAATATGATAGTTTTTCTAGATTCACTGCATTATACTTATTCTCTTGTGGAATATATATGTACATACATATTTCTTAAAAAATTTTTATTTTTATTTTTTATTATAATAGTATTTAATTAATATCTCAAAAAAAAAACTTTTTATTTGCTCTGTCTAAAAAGTAATAGAACAAGACCCGACATAAAAATTTTGCTGCACATTTGAGAGGACTATTCCCCAAATAAACAAAGTTTTAAAAATTGTTCTATGGGTGGTTAATAAGGACGCATTCTAAAGCAAACTAGATAAATAAAAATAATTTAATGCTTAAATTAAGATACTAACAACTTAACAATAGAAGTTTTTGAAAAAATTGATTTAAGCAGTTCTGAGAAAGCCTCCGATTGCATCAGTCATTTAAAAAAAATCATTTGCAAGCTGTGGCTTGCCATTAAAATCTATCACACTGGTAACATAAAACATGTATTGTGAATAATGTTGCCTACTTTTAGGCATTCAAAAATTAGCTGTTTGAGTTTCTCTACTCTAGCTTTGTTTTGTAAGCTGCCATATCAAAACTTTCAACAACAGGTATTAGAAATAATATGACAACGTTAAAAAATCGTAACTGAACAACTTTTTTTGCCCCAAAAAAAATTTTTTTTTAATACATATAGTCCTCAAAATTTCTCCTTTTATTTTAGAATAAAATGAAACTCAAACATAAGACCGATAACTTAATTATCAGTTAATACGATTTTACTATTAATCGAAAAAAAAAATCTGAAGCAAAAATATCACCAATACCATTGCCGACTTTATTGGTAAAATTATTTTTTCATTTTTTATTTCTTTGCTAAATTTTTTATTCAATTTTATTTTATTTTATTTAAAGGTATTAAAACCGTTAAAGCACAACTCACCCATAGAATTATTTAACAGCAATCAAATATGTATGTATTAAATAAAATTCAAAGAATTTCTTGTCAGATATTATGTATAATAAAAACAAAATCTTTTTAACTGGCATTTTGTTTTAAGCCAAATGGCATAAATTATTTAATTGTTCATTACGAAATTTATAGAAAACACTGTTCTGTTGGCTTATAAAATACGAAACACATACTTATTAAAATCGAATTAAAAATTCTATTTATTTTTTTTACACGTTTTGCGTTGTTGGGTTATATATCTGGTGGTGAAAACAACACAGTGCTCCACAAAGTAAAATATTTTTCTTATTAATTTTCATAGACGGCTTAATACTATTTAATTTTGAATAAAATTGTTTATGTTTAGAACAACAGTGAAAGGCAAATTCCATTTAAGAAAATATTATGGTTTCATTAAGCCAAGCAGGGACTAGAAAGTAGCAAAATTATTGTGAAAATCAGTATACTTATACATCCCTGGAAGAAGGACGTATTAGAGAATAGAAGTGTATTTGCAAAAGAACTTAAATGTATGCAATTAATTTGAAATATTAATATATCTTCAGGAATATCAATATATTTTTATATTTTAAATCACAATATTTATAGATACTTATCCAGTGATAGGTCGGGCTACAAGTTGTGGGACCGGCCCATTTGGGAAACGGCATTACGCACTACTTATGGTAACGCCCTGAGCACATCCGCTAATCTAGGTAGTATCGGTCTGCCCAAGTAATTTGCTCTCTTGTTAGAAAGAGCTGGACATCGGCAGAGAGTGTTTGACACTCTCCTTCGTCCTCCTCTTCTTCATCTGAAGCGTCTGCAGAAGTCAACATTTGTAAGATTGCGTGTACTCGCATATACTCTGATGTGGGAATGTTTTGTAGTTAGAACAGCCACTAGGTGTGTTGGATTTTCCGCGACGAAGGCTACACACAGTAGTACGAGACACTCATGACTGTTCTAACTACCACATGTCAGTATAAGCGAGAAGACTACATATTACATATGATGACTTCTGCAGAGAATGCACAAATGAAGAGGAAGCCAAGGTTTATAGCTGATCAACGTGTACTCCGATATTCAACAGATGATCTCATTCGACCACCTGACCTGTCGTTCTATTAACTGTTTGCCATTATCGAAGGGAACACCAATGAGCTCCTTCGTGTCCTAATGTTATAGGCGGGCACCAGATCTCGCTAAATTGTCGTGTTCGCGGTACCCAGAGAAGCTCCAGATCTGAATGACTCGCTGTCTCATTTAGGAATATCCGGCATTCCGGAATCAATCTAGATGTTGTGAAAACACCTGCACACCACTGTTAGTGAAAAGCACACTTTTTGACTAGACTTGTTGTTTACAATACCATAATTTGAGCAGGACTGGCTCAAATTTGAATGCGCCAGTAGCTTCTAGAAATGTTTAGTCAGACAAGACGAGATTTAGCGCTAGATATCGCTGTATTTCAAATAAGTATTTGACACACTTACTTATAAAACTGAAGTAATCTTATTAGTTACAATAATATAATTGCTAAAATTGGCATTCATATTTTTAATTATGTTATTCTTATTTCATGGCACTTGTTTTCTCATTCACTGTTGTGTAATTTTTCACGTTTTATGTTGAATTTTTTGCTTCATCAATAATAAAATAATGGGTTTAGCTTAAGCACGAGGTAAGAAGAAAGCAAAGGGTTCGTTATGTGTGGCAGCTACAAAAAGGCAACAAAACATTATAAAGATAATGCTGTCAGCTTCCTCAGCAAATGGTTGTGCGGGGTGGTTGGCGTTGGTGTTAATATTATAATCACTAAAGTATAAAACATTTTTTTTTTTATTTTTTATTTTATGCGTTTTTTTGTTTTGTTTTTGCTTTTCTCTCCCATCTGAAGAAGAGGCAAACCTACTAAAACGAGTTAAACAGAAAAAGCGATGTTGTGAAAAAGTAAGACCAGAGTCGAGCATTAATTAAAAATGCTATTACAGCAAACTTTATATAAATTTTTAATTAGCAATTTTTGCTATTTTGCTACTCAACTCTGCCAAACATCCAGGCAACCAACTGCTGGCAAAGCTGTTGCTTTTATTTGTTTCCTTTTAACAACGGCAACATACTTTTTTGTTGTATTCTTGTTTATTTGAGTCTAAAATAACCAACCGAACCGGCAACCAGGCAGACATTCATTTGGTTAAATAGTTACACACACACACACACACACACACAAACGCACAAACCCATACACACATTTACAGTATCAGGCAGGAACAAAAAAAAAAAACATTTATAAAAACCAACATGTTTGTTTTTATAATTTTTTACAATTTGGCGTTTTTTGCTAAAACTGTTTTTTTTTTATCAAGATTATTTTTTTTGCTTTGCCCAACTTTTTTTTAACGCTTGTTCGTTCATTTGTTTGATAATGTTAAATTAACACTTTGTTAACACCCGTCACAAAAGAGGATTTAAAGCTTTTTTCAAGCAAGCTTTTTGTATAAAAAAAAAAAAAAAAATCTTACATTAGAGTACCACAATAAAAAATAAACACTGCACCTCTTAGTGTTAAATTTATTAAAGAAAAAAAATATACATACATATGAAAATAAAGCTCCCCCCCCAACATCAGCAAATCGTTGCTAAACATACCAAAAATTCTAATTATGTTAAAACAACAGCAGAAGGGGTAAAAAACACATGTCTGTAGGTTTGTTTGCATTTAGAAAGGTATTTTGAGGTTTTTAATGTTTGTCTAACATGCTTAGACAACACACATAAAAATTCCACTTCATTAAATAAAGAAGAATGTTTTGTTTTGCAAACAAAATGTTCAGCAAACACATTGTTGCCACAAAAATGAATATAATAAAATGAAATAAAATTAATTAAGAAAAGGTGTGTGTGTGTGTGTGTGTGTATGTGTAATTTAAATCGAAACAAAAGAGGATTTAAATATTTAAGCAAAATTGAATTGTTTAATAAACAAATAGTGAAAATTCCATTTAAGCGGATATCATTTAAAGCAAGTGTTCAAACACATTTTGCAATTAGCAAAAAAAAAAGAAAATTATAATAATAAAACAAAAAGGATAACTAAATAAATAAACAAATAAATAAACGAAAATGCCTCAGGCGAATACGTGATTTTAATTAGAATTTTTTAGAGCGTATTTCTGCTTTTAAAAACAAGCAGAAGAGGAAACAACTAAACCAGTTAACAAAAAATACTCTGCAAGTAGAAAAGATTTAAAAAAATGGTTTAAGCAAAATTAAACTGCAATTTCTCTAGATGGAATAGAAATCAGATTTATCATGTGATGATTTGATAGAAAATCTAAGGCATAGAAAATCTTGGTAGCAGAAGTTGGCCATAAAAAACTGAGCACTGTGGAGCATGTTGAGCGGAATATAAATTTGTTTATGAAGCTTTTTACGTGTAGTAGGTGCAGCTTTTGCCACTGTCCTTATTCTCTATCTTGGACCAGTACTTGGGGGCTCGACAATATAAATGCATTTCATTGTACCGGAACAAGGAAAATATGCAGTGCTTGTGGACGATTAATTAAACAAGAACAGATAAAAGTTGTATATATTATAATTAACTGCTGTTGATTTGTCTGCTTAGCATCAATCGTATATAGCATCGATACTATCCAGTCAATAAAAGTAAAAAGCATCCTATTGCATACTTTAGACTGTATAGACGGAAAACTGAGATGACACAATAACTTGACAAGACCTATTACGAATTCACCTATTGCGTCATTTAAACTTTGGCCGTCTTATTCACAATACATATACATACATACATTTATTAGGCTCAAGTTCTTTCTATATTATTTTTGTGATTGTTATTAATTAAACAAGACAGAGCATCAAAGACTAGGTGTAAAACTAGCTGGAAAACTAGCTGTTTCGAAGTCGCCACACTACTCCTCATGTCTCTTGGACTAAAAATGCATCCATATATAATTGTCCTTAAGTAAACTAATGCAAACAAAAATAAAATATAACAAAATAAACAAAAGGCTAACAAGAAATATCTGAAAATAATTAATGATTTTCTGGGCTTACTTTTCTTATAAGCAACCAAAGAATTTCTCTCAGGATATTTTTATTGTATAGTCCTTGGTAACATTGCTCTATGCTCAATGGTCTGGGGTGGAATCGTTGAAGATGCAGTTCAAATTAGTATCGTTTTTTAATTCCAGTTTTTATAAAAAAAAAAAAAAATTCATAATTTATAAATTGAGTTGAGGTCACCCGTTTTTCACAAAATACTTGATCACTTCGATATTTCGATACTCTGCTGTGTGCGTCTTCTTCAGGAAATTTGTTGTTTTTGATGTTTTACAGAAGTTTTATTAAACAATTCCAAACGCAAAACCATTTAATACTTCACAATCTACACAACCCAATATCGAAATATCGAAATGAACATAATTTGTTCATTTTGGGAGACGAGATACCACAAATTAAATTCATGAGTTCAAAAATATCCAAGAACAAAGATCGAAAAATTAGCATCAGAATATATAAAAAAATTGTCTTAATCTACATTATAGCTTTTTGGGGATACACACCTAATGTTTTAGGTAGTAAAACATATGTATAATTCAAGTCATTAAACTTTAAATGGCTCGTCTTTATAATTTTTGAAAGTGGAAAGCTCATAAATGTGCTAAATAAAGAAAAAGGATATGCATAAAAAAAGAAGCCGTGATTTCTTTTTGTTTTAATGCTTGTTTGTTTATATATATTTTTAAAAGAAAAATGAAAACGCTCGCTGCCGCGTACACATTCTTATACAAGCATTTACTTTGCTTAAGTTTCGGCTTTAAACGGCTGCTTTCGTTTGCTGTATTGTCAAGGCTGAAGATGTAGGTTTGTTTTTAAAACAATTCAAAAGTACTCGCATGCACACAGCCATTTTCACGTGTGCACTTAAAATAAATGACAAAAAGAAAACCAATGACATATAGAACAACCAGAAGTTGTGTGTGTGTGTGCGCGTATATATGCCTTAGCATTAGTAGCACAAAAAAAAAAGAGCCAGCCTGGCAGCACCAGAGTAGTAATCTGTTAGTTGTTTATTTTTATTTCACTTACCAGGCATATTCGTATTCACATGTACGTAGAAAGATGTGTGTTATTACAGAAAACTTGCTGATGTTGCTTATTGGGACAGAAAAAAAAGCTTCGCATAGTGTGTGGTGTATCGTTATTTTGAATGTGCCTTTATGTAGCACATATGATCATTTACATGCACGTTTACATGTGCTTCCTTATAAAGCAAACACTGCAAGGATGACAACAAGCACTAAAGACAACGATGATGACAATAATGACAAATCCGCAACAATTCTAATATGGCTAGAAAACGGAAGTTTTTGAAATCGCAAAAAGAAATGTCTGCAGGCAAAGATTAAATGTGGAAAAGAAAACTTAAAAAAATACACAGAAAAGCCACGAATATTATAATCGAAATGATTTTAAATGCATAGTCAGTGAAACATCTCCAGATTACAATGTTAAGTGAGAGCCAAACACATGCTTTGCATAGTGTTGCATACTTTCAGGCTTTAAAATATTTTTTTGTGATGTGGTAAGCTACTGCATTTTGATTCCACTGATTTCTACTGAAAACAATGATACGATTAAAAATAAGTTCTATAACGACCGCCAATCCATTTAAGAAATTGAAAATTACTTCATTCTGAAACCTCTTCTCGTTTTTCGGAGCACTGCAATACCGATTGAACTGAGTTTCTCTACGAAATTCAAATTTTCAGAAAACTCTCACACCTGCTCAATTTTTGCATAGAGGGAATGAAGACACACATCTTTGTGTAACACGTACATGATTCAGCATGTTTATATGTTGAGCATAGCTTAACTTTTAATTGCCTGTGTGCTTAAAGCAGTGAATGTAAAAGCAACATAGGCAACTGAAAGTTTTCTTGTGAAGTCTTGTGTTTGCCAAGTGAATGATAGTTTAAGCCATGGCGTAAACGTTTGTGTTTGCTTTTAGCGCCCTATTGTATGCAAAGCTTGTTTTATATTTTATTTATTTTTGTCTTTCCAAACTAGCAAGCGATGAAAGACACAACATTTTGTCAGAGTAAACATTGTTTAATATGCTTTATGTACGTTTTGTAGTTGCTTTATTTGAAAGTACTTTAGGATTTCAAAACTTTCAACACCAAAATCTCAAGATAATGCTGTTGTTGCTGCCACTTGTTCATATTGGGACTGACTAAGATCATAGCTAAGCATTTGCACTACAGAAACATGTTACTCACTCACACGCTTGTTTGTATTACATTAGGCTGGGTCAATTCGTTTTAGACCAAAAAACTTGAATAGCACAAAACATAACCAAAATCTACTTAAAATCTTAAAACAACCATTATAATACAGGCGCAGGCTTTTCGGGAGAAAGCTTCAAAATTTAATATACAACATTTTTTTCTCTTAGTCCAACTTTATAGTTAATTACATATTAAATTTTGTTTTTAATTCCCCAAGATTATCAAATATTTTTTGTGGTAAATTCTACTGATCCACACCTTTACATAAGATAAGAAAAGAAAATTTAAACCTTGCACTGACAGAGAAAACGCTTTGGTTTTAATCAACTTAATAAATAAGTCCTGACTGCTGTTATTACTTGGTGCCAGTGCAGTTTGAATTTCACAGATAAAATTTTCTATATATCTATAACTTACGGCCTCTGTAAAAATGACACCTTTGGTCGGAACAGGCACGATATGCATACATACATATATATACAAAAATATCTAGATGACAAAAAAGTAAGTGTTAGAGAGAAAAAATGTACCAAAAGAAAGCAAAATGAAAAAGAAACGATTTCAACATGGAGGCTCTACAAAATTTCAAATGTGTTTAGCTGGAGCAAACACATTTGTTAGTGTGTGTGTTCAGGTGCGTTGGTGTTTAAGTGCATGTTTGTGTTACAGCTGAAATTGATATTTAAATATGTATGTACGTACAAACATTACTACATACATGCTAGCGTATTTAACGAGCATTAAACTGTGTCAGCATCTGAGATGCTAGTGTTACTGGGTTGTTTGTAGGCAAATGTGTATTCAAGTGTTTATGAATATTTAAAGACCGTTTGCTATTTTGTAACAATGTTGTGTTGTTGTTGTTTTACAGATTTCAAAGCACTTAAGCTTGAAAATGCTTTAACACAGGATATGTTAGAAATAAGAGAAACATAAAAAATTAAGTATGAGGCCTAATGTATCACCAGAAAATGGTTTTAGCAGCACAAAATTATGACGAACCCAAATTGGAAAAAATATGACTGAGCCTGCAATGTTATACAGATTTTGGTAATGCAAAGTTCAAAATGAAAAATCTCCTGCCTGCCTGGCATTTTGGCGATTTTATATACCAAAATCATTAACATGATATGAATTTCTAAAAGAATGACATTTGCGATGATAAAGTCACAACTGATGTGTTGAATTCATACATGTGGTTTAAGAACCATATATGTGATTTCAATATCACAAATGTTATTATAAAACTGCAATAATTATTTCAAAATCTATGGTTTCAAAAGCATATGTGAAATTTGACGTGTGATGTTAAAATCACATTTGTGGTTTTAATATCACATGTGCGATTTCAAGACCACATGTGATCTGATTTCAATCCACATACATATATATGTGATTTCAAAATCAAAACTATGATTTTACACTTACATACGTGATTTGAAAAAAAAAAATATATATTTGAAAATCACAAGTGTGATTTTAAAATGGTTTCTACGTCAATGCTTGTGTCGTTTTTTTTTTGCCGACAAAGTTTCAGATTTTTAGTCCCAATCGAGCGAAGACGCTCCAGATATAAAAATAATTAAACTATATAGCTCTTTTACTGTCAGGCCCACAATGCCACTAAATTTCGCTCGTTCGGCGGTTTACATGCAAAGCAATAACAAAATTTTAAATTTTTTTTTTTTGCTGTTTTCTCTGTTGTTTTGTATGCGAACGATATCGAGTAACACTGCGGGCATGGCAACTCATTCTATGGACAATTCATGGCATGACAATTCATCTTTGAGCGTGTTTACCCAGCGAAGAACCTTTATGAAAAAAACTAAGAAATTGTAATCTAGTCACTTAAAGAACAAGCCTTTTTAATCTCAATTATTATATTTCTACTTTTCGAATATTAAAAAATGTGTGATGGAAATCAAAGACAAATCAAAGCAGAGCTTTCCATTTTTAAAATATTGGAAATTTCTTGAATTAAAGATATTTCATATCCATTCTTGAGGAAGTTGGAAATACCCTAAGGAAACGTCAGGAACAAGTTCAAATTAAAAAATGTAGTATTGTCTTTTAATTAATGAATCCTTGTAAGCCTGGTTTGGTTTGACAAAAAATAAAAGGAAATAATATTCAGTTGGAAATAAAAGGTCCGAGTTAGGAACAAATTGAATATAAAGATATTTTTTGTTCAAATATTTTTTTATATTACTTCGCAAATTTTTGTCGAAGGATAGCAGGATAGCAGGACAATATTATTGTCCTGAAGAGGCTATCCGAAGCATAACGACAAAAATATACGAAGACACATAAGAAGATTTATATAATAATAAATACCCTTAGTTCTAGAAATCACTCATATTACATAAAGTTAAACAAACAAAAAAAAAAAAAAAAAATTCATAATGAGATACAGATTTTACTGAAAATTAAAAAAAAAAATTTATACTATAAAATTAATTCTACAGAAAATTATTATCAAATCTTTATTAAAAGTTTATTAAAAAGAATTAGTTAAGCTTTGGTTTTTTCATTTACTTTCACGTTGAAATATTAAATTTCAAGGCCATTATTTTATGAAGTTTTAATTATTGTAAATTAAGAAAAAGTATAATTAAATTGTAAAAAACTTTAAAATAAGAATTATTTAGCATCACGAATCTTATTGATTTTATTGCATTATTTGTGCTGAAGGACCATTCTTTTATATTTTTGGTTGCTATGGTTTTGACAATAAAACCCATTCCTTTCAGGGACATTTACAGGTACAGGTTTAAATGATCATATGAGATGGGGGCAATAAAGTAGTTGTAATGGCACTCTTTTAGAGGCAACCCATGTTGGCTTGGCTAGTACAAGTGATAGCAAAATTACTTACTAAATTACATTAAAAAAATGTTCATGGACATTAATCAACATTTACTGCGATCTTCTTATGACAAACCACCCTTAAGAATATTTATTGAATACCGTATTCATTGGCTGGGATGTATAGTATGGTAAGCTTTTATTAACGAAATAAATCATTAGAACATACCAATCTCAAATACACTCTATGCCAGATAATTTAAGAACAACTATTCAAAGATCGAAATAAGGAACATCACTATAGCTCCTACATTACTTATGCACCATTTTCTAATTTTTATTTCTTCCCACACATTTTCGAAAAAAAAAATAAAATAAACCAGTTTCTTTTAGCTTAAACAATATTTAAATAACTTTTACAAAAAAAAGCAACAATCTGAACTGTTAATAAAATAAACTACAGATTTTTGTTTTCTCGTAATTGTTTTATGCTAACAAACTTTATTTTTGCCATGATTTTCTGTTTCATTTTCATTCTTAACTTCATTTAACATCAATTGCTGTACACACACGCACCCAGTTATATAAATTCACAAAATAAATAAATTAATGCCAAACCATAAAAAATAAATAAAATTCCTACTACACGTACAATGTAGTACAACGAAATTATATGTGTAAGACTGTGGCAAAACGACGAAGCAACAGGTCTTCTGAAACAACCATGCACAAAACGCAGCATACAAATTCGTTTATCGTTTTAATAGAACGTGGAACGTTTATTATACTAACAATGTGGTAGACAGAGAAAATATGTAAAAGAGAAGAAGAGACAAATGAAGAAAAAATAAAATAAAAAATAAACTCTGCACAAAAAAACGGATAAAATAGAAGATAAAACGTTGCACACGACCAAATAGAAAATATATTGTATTTTCTACTAGGTTGCATGTGGGTGTTTGTAAGTATATTGTTGCAAAAACTTATTCATGCTACAACAGTGTGTGCCGAATAAATTTTTCAGAAAATAGTTTTTTGTTTGTTTTTAATTTTCAAATTTAAAAAGCATTAAGCACAAATTCAAGTTGGCACTTGAATGCGGTTTGTGAAAACTAAAAGTTATATGAGGCGTATGATTTATAATTTAAGCAAAGCAAAGCATCAATAGCTATCATACGTCAAGCGGGGCGTATGATTGCTATTATTGTTGACTAAATTAATTAATAACCTATGAAATTCTTGCCAAAATAAAATATTGAGGCTATTAAGTATTTGCCCTATTTTTTCATCTAATATTTTAGAACTTTTCTGCCGCCACTATTGTATTGAGAGCAACAGTAATTACCTAAAGCTCTTATATAGCGTACTACTAACATAAATAAGACCTAACAAAAGCCGAAAAAAAATCTACGAAATAACAAGCGAATGCCACAAAATGCTCCATAAACAACAGCAAACAAATTCTAATGTGTAGTAAGCTCATACACAGACAACACAAGAAATGCTTTCATGTACTCAAGCACACAAATGATTGAGTGGCAAGATGAAAGAAAACACTGAGAAAGGATTGGAAAAAAACGTTTTAAACATCATCATTATCATTTTGATTTAAAAGCGTATTAAAAAGTTTTTACATTAATTTAACTTTTTTCTTCTTCTTCTCCATTTTCCCTACATAAATTAGTATTACGTATTTGTTTTTGTTTTCTGTGGCAAGGTTGGTAGTTGTCTGTTTTTCTTTCCTTTTTTTCTGTACCTTTACAAATACCTCGCTAGTTGTTCTTGCCTCTGGCAGTAGTAAAGTATGGTGGAGATACAAATTAAAATAAATACATTTATTTTTTTTTTTTTTTGAAGAAGTTCACTGGAACTGGAGAGACAACGAAATATATATTTTAATGTTATTTTTTAATTTAAAGTTTTTTTTCTCTTAAGCAAAAACAAAACTAATTTTTAATAAAAATTTTTCGAAACATTTGCAATTTCCATTGAATTCAAATAAAAAAAAAATACCTAATAGACAGAGCAAGAGTTTTCTATTTGTTAACAAACAAAAACAAGTTACTTTTAGTTTATCTGACAAACCGTGCAATAGTCTCCTGTTTTAAACAAAAATAAAACCTGATGAAAGTTTTGCTAAATGTTGTAAGTGTATGAATGCATTTGTATGAGTTTGTGCTGCAATTGTGTTTGCAAATCTTAACTAAACTCTCATTTGCTTGACGGCTCTGGCATTGTGTTGCAAATGTATTCACTTTTAGATTTGCTGTTTTTATTTTAATACATTAAAGTTTTTTGTTTAACTATTAGTCGGTTCATTGTGCTACATGATGTTGAACTCAACCGTTAGTTTAATCAAAATAGAGCACAAGATGGCAATAGTTTTATGTATATTACAAGGCGAAATTGTTCAAAATAATATTTTGATTTGAGCAGATGAATAGAAAAATTATCGAAAATATTATAAAGAAAAACAATTTTTTTTTTTTTTGGAAATATATCCATTTAGTGAACAGTTTATATTAAAAGTTTATCAATTTTTCCTGAAGATGCCAACAAAATGTTGGTGAAATATTGAAAATAAATAAATAATTGTTCAAAATTATTTTTATAAATAAACCAAAGATCAAAAGCTTGAATAATTAATTTAACACTATAAAGATCAAATAGTTTATCAATTACTCTACGAAATCAGCACTAAGAAAAACAAATCATATATGTTTAAATTTTAGTTAAAAAAGGGGTCAACTTTTTTTCTTATATTTTATATATTTATTTGAGGTCAAATTCCAAAAGACCTTGAGCTCAAATACATATATAAAATACAAATCATATATAGTTACAAAAGTCATCAGTATTTCAGATTCTGCGACTTTGTTTAATTTTAGATGTTTTCTTTTCTAAGTTACGACATTTTTGAAGACGCTAGCGCAGACACGTTCTCATAACTTTAAAATGACGTGTTGGATTTTATTACATAATGTGTGAAAATTCAAAATCATGCAGGCTTTAAAATGCTTTTAGTATACTCAACCTTCAGTTACTTTTTTTCAACAAAACATAGAGATTTTTTAAATGTTTTTTAATTGGTGCAACTAGCTCCAGAGTGCAACAGTCCCCTATAAATGTTTACTCCTCAATTGGAATATAACTTTGATATCTATCAATTTTCTTTCGATTTTAACATACAAGTGTCTGCATTTTTCGGGTTTAATTTGAAAACTGACAATACTTTCTACTGAGTATGACTACGAATGTCGTAAACTGGTTGCTACTTTGAACACCCAGATTATGTTTTAAAACTTTTTCCAGAAACAAACATTTTTTAAAACAAATTAAACCAATAGCCAAAATAGTTTTAGAGAAAAGTAATAACATGGCGTGTAGTTTTCTATACAAAATCAACCCAGTAACCAAAATTGTTTTAAGCAAATTTAACAGAATAACGAACTCTACTAAAATTTACTCAAATAACCATAATTTTTTCAAAGAAAATTAATCGAATACTGAAAACAACTCAATAAGAGTTAAACAAGTCAGTGAAAAATTTACTGAAAATTAATTGCTTTTTTCTTTAAAAAAAATGCAAAGAAAATTAATTTTTTTTTGACACTAACTTCATAGAAAAATAAATTTTATTTAGTTTTATTTTTCTGTTGTAAAGAAAGCAAAATTTTTCTCTTCGCACTTTTCTAGCAATTGAAAATGGTAAAAAAATTAAAGTGTTTTTTATATGTGTTTTATTTGAAAATTTTCATACAAAAATTTTTTAATTTGGATATGAAATAGATATTAATTTTTTTTTTAATATAAGCGTATAAGTTTAATATTTGTCTAGAACATTTATAAAAGTAGTATTCATTTCAGCTGTTTTCTCCTTTGAAAAAGTGGAGAAAATAAAAAACGCAATAATATTTGAATTTTATTCAAAAAATTTTCTCTTTGCACTTTGATTGCTTTTTTACGAGTTGAATCGAAAAATAATATAACAAATTATCATGGAAAATATTAGATTCAAAATTCTAATCTATTTTCAGAAAACTTTAGCGTTTAAAAACAATTTTTTGTTTCTTAAATGTTCTGGATACTCATTCTTCGACCTTTTTAACTTTGCTAGATTTTATAAATGAGCTTAAGGTCACTTATAAAATCTAACAAAGTTAAAAAGGTCGAAGAACGAGTATTAGGAACTATAATTCTTCGCAAAAGACAGCATTATCCACACATTGTCGTGATCTTACATCATTATCCAGATTTCGAAAACACTTCAGTTTTGAGCACAGAGAATAATTACAAACGTAGATACATGTTAGAAATGTTGGAAATTATTAAAGTTCCATTGGAAAACAGGATAAATTTTAAGAAGGATACAGATGGACTAGCTAGAAATTATAGACGTCTAATTACAAAAACCAGAACAGGACTCAGAACATAATATCCTTTTTTTACATTAATGATTTTTCATTCTTTTTTATAAAAAACTAAAAAAACCAAAAAAAAATGTTATGTTAAAAACGTTATTATGTATAAAATAATTATTAACATTAGTATAGATATATATAATTGTATAGATAATAAGTATGTATGTAAAGCCTATTTATGAATGTAAAACCCTTTTTATTTTTCATTTAGTTTGTCATTAAGATTTGTTTTGAAATTTGAAAATTTATAAAATAATAGAAAACACATTTTCCTGAAGAAGATACACAAAGGCGTATCGAAATATCGAAAAAACTTATCAATAAATAGAAAATATATTTATTGAGAATTGAGTGACCTTAAGCTCATTTATAAAATCTAACAATTTTTTGTTTCATGAGAAATGTATGTGTGTACTCATATGTTTTTACATAAGTCATAAATTTAACATCATAATTATGAGAGTATTTTACTTATGTAAAAAAAAAAAAAAACAAATTTATAACTAATCATAAATTTAACATAAGTTAAAAGTTATAAATTTAACATCAAACCAGCTCATAAACAAAATTCAAAAAAAAAAAAATAACACACATACGTAAGTTGATTTCTCTAACGCAGCTAGTTTTTCTGTGTGTGTGTAGGTAGGTGTGAGAGAACGTAAGGCTGTCAATAAAATTGTTGCTTTATCATCATCGTTAGTGTTTCAGCAACATTTCCGGTTTCCGCTTGAATTTTTAGCAGTTATTGTTTTTTAGCTGGAGTTTTCACTTTACAAAAGATTTCAATAATTTGAGGTTGTCATATTTTGTTTATCAAAAACAAAAAAAAACAAAAAATGAACAGATAAATACATATATGCAACCATATTAGGACGCCTACCTGCTAAAAGAATGCAACCAACCAAAATGTAAAATTGTAGCAGCAAAAATGTGTGAAAATTTATATCTATTCCAAGACTATTATTGGAAAAATTATACCTTAAATGAAAAAGCAAACTTTTCTCCGATTACATTCTTTTGCGGTTATGGCTCGATGCTGTATGCATATATATATATTAATTTATACACAATCAGTTGGTTTTCATTCAACATTTACTTTTCTGCTGTAACATTGCTTTTTCTTGTTCAATTCCATTTGCCAACTGAAATATTTTTACTGCATATTTATATTTTACATATTTCGCTTGTCTACTTTATTTCCCAGTTGATTTGGTTGCTCATTTTAATCTTCTTCTGCTTTTGAGGTTTTAGTTTTAGTTGTATTTGTATTTGTTTACAATTTTAGAAACTACGGATTTTGTTTGTAATTTGTGGACTGCTTTTCCTTTTTTATTATTTCTTTTACTAGTTTCCAATATATTCAGCAATTGATTCTCAATGGATCTTTCTTGTTTCCTTTGGCTTTTTGCTGCAAATAATGTTATATTTTGTTGTTTGTCAAGTGCATAAATAAAAATAATTTTTCAATTTTTTTTTTTTTTTTTTGGTTTTTCTTTGCTTTCGCTTTTTATGTTTAAAAATGTTCCACTTGAATAATCTTTTACTATTCATCTGCATGCTGACTGGCTCTCCTGGTACTTAATGAAAACGTTTTCAAGTTGTTGACCATTATTGTTTAATAGCAGTAGAAATATGAATAAAAGTATGCATTTGATTAAAAGTACTTGCAATTTATTTGATGATACATATAAACAAATACTATTTTAGAGAAGACTGCAAATACTTTACAGGATATAGTAAATAGTAAAATTAAAAAACAACTTCATGAAATTTAGTCTTTTTATTTTTGGTATTTTTTCTTTTACATTTCAAAAACTCTTGCTTGGCTTGACCTTTTAATTAAATTGAAATTGAATAAACTCCAAAGGGAAGAAAACATTGCAACTTCAAGCAGAAAGCACAATTTATTGGCAAATGCTACTCAAGCAAATAAAATCAATCTCAACGAAATTTATTCTAAAATTAATACTTTTACCACAGTTCAATGCATTAAGGAGCAGATTTTGTTTAAGCAGAAACTGTTGCAAAGATTTATGCATTTTGAAACTGAGAAAAGGTGCGACAGATATTGATTAAACTTAATTATGACAAAATCGAGTATTTCATTCAAGTTTTTATAAATATCGCTACTCAAGTAGGATATAAAATAGCAGTTGCTTATTCGCAAGGAGGGTCCGAAAAATAAAACATTTAATAAGTATCACCGCTGTTTACAAAAACCTGTAAATTATACGATAGTTCTCAGTCACTGACATCTTTTGGTTTAGGAATAAGAACTTATGTGCCTTATTATGTGACATTCCCCAAAATGACAAAATACATTTCAACTTTCCACGTTACGTCCAAAAAAAAAAAAGGGAGAACAAATAGAATTTTAAAAGCTCAAGCTCTGATTATATTATGTCCCCAAATCGTTCAAGCAAGCACAAAGCAACACGAAAAATATGTTTTTTTTATAACGCAAGAAGACACACACACACACACACACACACACACACACACACAAGATGATACACAATTTAGATTTCGAGTTGCTGCTGCTAAAGTATTTAATAGAAATTACTTTACTACAAACACAGTTCGATTTGGAGGCCATCAAGTCAATATAAAAGACATAAAATGAAAGATTTTAACTAAGATACGCAAAAAGCTTTAAGCCGGCAAGCAGAAGGAGACAGAGCGGAGGCTGACTTTTAATGCTTATGAAAGTCATCAGTAAGTTAAATAGTAACATTATCGCAGTCATCAAGTTAAAGGCAAGTACGGCACGCGCAACGCAGCTACAAACAATTGCCGCCTTCCTTTTTTTTTTTTTTTTTGCTTTTGTTGCAGAATGGTTGGTTATGGCAACAAAAGCTAATTCCTTATCAAATGTTGCTATAACGGCTCGTGTTGTTGTAACCTTTTGTATGTGTGTACGAAAAATTCCTTTTAATAACAATTATCATAATTAGCGTTTTGGTTTTCATGTTACATTGCCTCGCGTTCGTCCGTCTGCTAACCTGATTGCCTGCCTGAGCAGGCTCTTTAGTGGTGTCTGATTTGCCTCCCAACGAGATTTTATCATCAACAAATGCTAATTAGGTTTGCTTGTGCTTTGGATTGAGCAAATATTTTACTATAACTTTTACCGAAATAAATAAAGATGAAACGCGGTCTAGTACAAAAATTTAATTTTGCAAAATAAGTGCTTAGAAGAAACAAACGCTCAGCTATTTTCAATTAATTAACAAGTAATTTGTAATCGCTTTATTTTTGAATTTTCATAAGCAGCAGTGGTTGGCGGTAGCAGGCTTTTGAAAAATTCAAAATAATATTTACTCATATAAATATTTTGTGTTTATTTAACAAATTTATTCATACTCCTTAGAATCGCTCGATTTAGCAAAAGCTTGTGATATGAGGAGGAAAACTTCCACTACCTCCCTTAGCAGGTGTGGCATGGGGTTGGCGTGTTCGATCTAGATATAAAGATCTCGTTCTATCATGTTTTATGGCGCGCAAATATGGGGTTACAAAAAATATGATATAGTTGAGAAACTACTTCGATTTTTCATTTAAAAAATGCTCCTGCTGCCAAGCAATGCTCCAAACTTGGCTTCTTTATGTTGTATTTAGAAACGGAGTTAAATTCACTGTATCTCGAAAAGCTTAAGCTGGACTTTGACTATATAAATAAAGTTCTCAACATGCCTCACAACAAATTACCTCGCATTCCTGCCGAAATGGTAATTGAAAAACAAACTTTTTGGGCTGGTTAGGCTGGTTAAAACTTTGCACTAGAATCGAGTTTACTCTCCTCTGAAGCGGACACTATAAGGCAATTTTGTAGCTCTTTAAAGCACAAGAATATAATAAATTTGTCTCTGACGCAAGAAGCTCTCAATTTCATGATTTATATTCAAAACTAAGCTATTCTTTGGTGCAAATCAAAACTTCCTCACTTTCATTTCGCGCTATAAGTTTAATTATTAGAGCAATATGAGGCCTTTTGGGCATAAACGCCAGATCCTTTAGAAGCACTTCAGTTGGGCTTTGTACCCTATATAACCTGGATGAACTGGAGAATACTCTACATTTGATTGGTATTTGTCCTATTTTCAGCGGATTTAGACTCACGGGCGAGACCTGTAATTTTCGTGTCCTTGTGGACTATTTGGAATCATCCCTAAAATATAGAAATCTAATATTAAATGAATTTGCTTGGGAAAATTTATAACAAATGCATTTGTATTTTTTTGGCTTATGCATATATACGTTGACTAAAGCATATGTATGTACATATATTTAAAATTTTTTCTTGTTTTTGTACAGCACTCATTTTGCTCATCTGGCTTACAACTTAATGTTACGCCAGTTATAGATAATTAATTTATATTTAAACAAAACTGAGTAATTTATATAAATCTATTAAATAAATAGGGAAGAAAAAATTATTGGCATATTGGTAGGTCATACATTTGGCTTCTTTATGGGCATCCTGGGACAGATTAGTATTAAAGGTCAGTTATTCCTGCTGCCAAAGGCTACTGAAATATCGATGGCACAGTGCCGGAAAATTTAAAAATTTCTGTCGACCCCCACTAATAATCACATTAAAGTTTGAGGCCTTTTAGTTTATCCTAGCAGCAGATACTTATTACGAAATAACTACACATATTTAAAAAAAAAAGTTTAACAAATGAAGGAGTTATGAAATTAAAAGGAACTTACAAATTTTTGCGGCATTTCTATGTGATAATATTCGTGAGGACTCACCTAAAACGAAAGGAAAATAAAATTTATATTAATATCATTTAAATATAGAGACAAAGTTTTTGTACATCTTTTTTTAAAAGGCAAATTTTTCACAAGTATTTGTTTAAAGTGAGGTACTTAACTCTACAAAGTACTATTGTGTACAATCACTTTTCCTAAGCAATTTCTGCTTTTAAAATGTACTATTTTAAAAACTCATTGCTTAATAAGTACTATTTTAATAGGTATGTTTTTACAGATTATATTTACGTACTTTGGAAGCTACGATTTTAACACCTATACTTTTAATTAGGTACGGTTTTTTTTCGTCCCCTTTTTTTATATTGTATGCAATTATTTTTTTTTTTTTTTTTTTGAGCTAAAGGTCTTTTTTTTAAATTATTTTGTTATTTTTGTCAATATTTCACTCTCCTACGGATAATTGTCCTGAATCGATCCGAAAAAGAGCGAAATATCAACAAAAATAATAAAATATTTAATAAAAAAGATTTTTAGCTCAAAAAAATATATGTATATATAAAACAGCAGAGTTTGAAAAGTAGAGTTTTTAAATAGCACTTTTTAAAAAGTACTTTTTTAAAAGCTACTTCTTTAAGGCTCTACTTTTGAGATATTTTTATAGAGGTAAGTTCTTGAAAAGTACTTTTTCAAAAGTATTTCTTTCAAAAGCTCAGAAGGTACTCTTTTAGGGGCATTCTTTTAAAAGGTACATCATTTAAAAGATAATATTTGGAACGTAGTTTTTTTCAAAAGTTGTTGTTATAAAAGGTTTTCATTTCATAACGTACTTTTTAAGATGTGCTTTTTCAAAAAAGTACCTTTTCATAAGAGTATCTTTTCAAAAGAGTACCTTTTAAAAAGAGTACATTTTAAAAAGAGTATCTTTTAAAAAGGCAGTTTTTTAAAGTACTTTTCTTAAAAGATACTTTTTAATAGTAATTTTTTAAAAAGGTACTTTTTTAGATAGTATTTTTTTAAAAAGTACTTTTTTAAAAGGAAACTTTTTTAAAAAGTACTTCTTAATGGGTATTTCTTAAAGGTACTTATTTAGATGTTATTTTTTAGAGACCGTATTACAGGTACTTTATTTAAAATATACTTTTTTAAAACGTAAGACTTTTTAAATTTATTTTTTTTTTTTAATATATTCTTATATTAAATTAAATATAATAAATATTTATTTTCCTGAAGATGCCAACAAATGGTTGGCTAAATATTGAAAATAAATAAAGAATTGTTTAAACTTATTTTTTATAAAAAAAAAAACCAAAGATCAGAAGCTTGAATAATTATTAGAATATATTAAATATATATCTTCTTTTAATATATTTAATATATCCGTAAAATGTAAACCTTTGAACAGGTAGTTTTCGATATGTACTTTATTGGAAAGGTACTTTTTAAAGACATTTTTTAAATACCTCTTTTAAGGCACTTTTTCTAAAACTTACTGCTTTAAAACGTATTCTTCAAATACTTTTTTGAAAGGCCGCTTTTCAAGGGCAATTTTTTTCAAAAGTAACTTTATTAAAGGGTTCTCTGTTTAAAGGTAATTTTTACAAAATTACTTCTGTTTTAGAAAGCGTAGTCTTTTCAAGTGATTTTATAATTGGAGGTTTTCAAGCCATTTCCTTTAAATAGAAAACTTTTTGGAATATCACTTTTTTTATAGCAAATTTTTTACAGTTTTATGTTTCTTTTTGTTTAAGCTTGGGATCGCTTTTATGTTGTTTTTTTTAACGCAAAGAAAAAAGTTTAATTAAAATGTTGGATTAATATTTTATTTGATTTCATTTCATTCAAATTTCATTTGTTTGATAAAACTTGCAAATATTATTTGAATTTTAAAAAACTTACTTTAGCTATTGTTTTTAATTGAAACTTAGAAAGTTTTAAGAACAACAAATACTTGATCTAAATCAAACAAAACAATAATACGATATTTTAATACGATTAAAAATGTTTTCAATCAACTTCGACAAAGTTTAGATTTTCCTGAAGACATGTTTTCATATACATACAAAGCAATGACGAAACCTTTAAAAATTAAAAAACGGACATTCAAAGGTGACTTCGAACTTGGACAAAAGAAAATTAAAACTGGGGCTTCACATACAGATGTCGAAGTATTTGCACTAAGATTATCTCAATCCTTTTTTAGTATTATTTCTTTAAATACTGCTGTCTTAAAAGTCAAATTTTTTTTGTAAGAACTGCTGTCTGCAGGCTTTTTTACTAGGGTGCTTCTATGTAGGTATAGGTGTAGGTGCTGCTGATAGAGGACACTCTTTTAAGAGGTACTAGTTTTTTAAATTGCATTTTTTTAAGGTTTTATATATATGTTATAACTAAAATCTTTTTGCAACATCTTATGCTTTTCTTTGCGTGTTGACAGCAATGTTCTGGCGTTTAGGAACACAATAATTTGATTGAATTTGTATGATTAGGTTTGTAAATATGTGGCAATACGCTACCAAACATCGTTTAAACGTACTTTTTTTGCTTTGTTATTTTAAATTCAATAGCAGAGGTATAACTCTAAGAAAAATAAAATAAGCGGAGTATTATATACATATGTATGTACATATACCACAATTTCTTAGGCGAGTGAAAAACCAAATGTAATCTCAAGCCCTTAAACTAAGTCTGCTTTATTATTAATGACACATTCATTTACTAAAATGAATCAATAATAAATAAATAAAAAAAGCACCGAAATCCATTAATAAAATATTTATTTTAAAGTTGGCAAAAAAAAACATATTTCAGTTTTGCAATATTATGCATGCATAAATACCATATTAATTAAGTGATAAGTGAAACAATTAAATAATTAATTAATGTATAGAAATACAAAAATATCGTTGCAGTTTGTAACGCACACACATAAAAAGCTTTTTTTGAACAAAGCGTAATTAATTACCGTGAGCTTAATTTGCATACATATGTATGTACTTAGGCATGTATACGACAATTAACGCAGCCATGCAGAGAAAGTGTACTAACTCAAAATATAGAATCTTGCCAATAAGAGAAGTTTTTTGCCGGTTTTGTTAGCTGTTTATTTGTGGTCGAAAGACTCGTTAGTCAGCAATCAAAGAAAAGTAAAAGGATATTTTTATGGGAGAGCTTGGATTACGGTGTTTTAAAGCTTCAATATAACTAAGCTCCAAAGCTGCAATTTATGACAGAGGCAAACAGCTTACAAAAGATCAATCAGAAAAGGATTTTCGTAAGGATTTCAGTTCTTCGAATAAGTGAAGAAGCGAACATTTTGAGTTGATACACTCTGCTGGCATGACTAGTGTGAATGCATGTATGCCTCTTTGGTTTTTAAGTAAATACTATAAATTTGAATATGCTAGTAATTATATTAAAACAGAACTAATTATTGCACAATCAATGTTTCTGTCTTACGCACACAAAAAAGCAACAACAAACTGTAATATTATTCATTTTTTTCATAAAAATTCGTAAACAAAATACCCAAGACAAACAACATTTATGGAAGTTCACAATAAAAGGCTTAATAAGCGGTGTTGAAGTATGAAGTAAATATTATTATGCAAATTAATGTTAAAACTTTCAAAACAACTAATGCCTTAAAGTAAGCAATATAAAATATATATTATTATATTCTCTGTAACAAATAAATACGATAGCTGTATGGATTTACTATTTGCTAAGAAAGCCCCTTTTCTATAACATTATTTAATACCAAAAAAAAAAAAAAAAACAATCGCTGTCTTGCTATTCAATACAACCTGCAGGAAGCCTACAATGATTTTGGAAAATCTGCTCAATTAATTACCTCACATTCTATTAATTTTAGAAAATAATATCAAATAAAAAAAATTTTATTAAGAAAACAGTAAACTGCGTGAATTTAATGGGAGTAATCTACAAAATTTTATTTCCAGTTGAAAAAAAAAACATTTCAAGTTGCCTTAATTCATAATATAATTTCAAATAACAAGTGTGCACATTAAAAGCACAACATATGTTTGTAGATTTTGTTTTTGTTTTTTTTTTTTTTTGAATTGGCATTTATTGTCCCTTTCAGTTTTGTATAACAAAACTAACTTGTTACCTTCTGTTTTATTTCACGCTTAAATTGAATGGTAAATTTAAACAAAATACTTTTTGTGCATTAGAGAATTGCAACAGCTGCATAATATTATTTTTCAATTTATCTGTCTACGCCTGTACGTCTGTTCATTTCACCATAAGCTACTGTCTATATCTTTCTGGCTTTTATGATTGAATACAATTTTGTGGAAAATTTATCAAATATTTCACTCATATAAATAAATAAATGATGATGCTGACGATGATACATATAAAAAATAATGTAGGAGAAATATGGCTTTCCTTTCAAATAAACTGATCAAATTTCAACAACAATTTTTGAAGAGCTCGTCTAAAAAAATAAGAAAATGTTTCAAATGTACTAGTGCATAATAAAAAATAAAAATTGCATGTACAGTAGGAAGCAAAAATCTAGAGATATGTGGTTAGAAAAATTTAAATTATTGAAATGTAAGAAGAGAGAAATAGAAAAATTTTTATTTTTAGTTTTCCCAGTGGATACTGCAAATTTTTGAATATCAAGACATTGCATTATTTGTGTATGTATCGCTTTAACTGTATGTTAAGGTCAACATTTGCAGAAAAAACGTGACCACTAAAATTTGGCAGGCATTTGTTTTGGCGCACTACTTGCGTCCAACCCAGCAAAAGCACACACACATCACCGCAAATAGTAATAAAAAAAGGTAAAAATAAAAAAAACGTCTTGTAATGAAATTTTAAAACAGCACGATTTAGTTTCCCTTTGAGAAAAAAAGCACATAAAAACTTTGAAAAGAAATGTTTGTATGGTCTTGCTGTTTGAATATTGAAAGGTCTGTACACCAAGAAAACAATTTTGTTTTAAAAAGCTGTGGTTGCTCGTTAAGCAAAAAAAAAACTTAAAAGCAGGCTCTTCTTTAATAAGAATTCAATATAACAGAAGTTAATTCTGACTAATTTTCACACAAATAAATGTTTTATTTTTGTTTGTTTAATCAAACGTCTACCAACACTCCCTATTTTATCACTCTTCCTTCGATTTTCTTAGTTTGGTCACAAAATAATGCATACGTAGGGGTCATGCCCTGGGTACTGGTGCAAGATAAAACAAGCAAGCCTCTGTTTTCATGTTAATGGTGTTATATTTGTATGTCTAGATTTGAACTTTTGGTTGTTTAAGTCCACGTTCATAATGGAAATAAAGGTCTATAAGAAAGTAGTGGTCAAGCACTTTGTGCAAAATATTTGCTTGATAAGAATATACCTTTAGCCACTATAAATGCACATAAAAGTAATAAAAGCATAACATACTCATATAGCTCACAAAAACACAAATAGTTACAAGCGAAAAATAAAAATAATGCTTAGAGGAGGCAAACTTTTGTAAAAAAGACCTAATTTCCTTAAAATAAGACAGAGATAAAGGCGAAATTTCTATTTACTCATTTCACATGTGAACTGACTTTATACAGAGCGAGCGAGCGAGAGTCCTTAGTGGAAATAATTTGCCTACCAACTACCAATTTGCTATAACTTTAAATATAGAAAGCTTCAAGACAAACGCCCCACAAACACTACTCCCTAATTTATCCACTCCAAACACCTATTTTAAAACCATCAGGTTTGGAAGAAAGCATACTTGGCCTGACTACCAGTCCACTTAAAAAAACCGCAACAAATCTATTTTGAAAAACTTTGAATTACGCCACTTTATAGTTATGAATGTCATATGTACTTTCAGAAATCTGCATACAATTGCTTTATAGCAAATTGCTTTACATCAGACATACATATATACACAATTGTGGTATTTGTGTGCTTTTATGCTTGTTTTTGTTGCTGTGCCTCAAAACAACAAAATACTGTGACTCAGTTGCAGCATGCAACTCAATTTTGCCAAAATAATTTTCGTTTATATACAACTGTTGGTATTAATACCCATGTCTATGATTCTTATCAGTCTATATTGACACAAAACACTCCTAGAATACTGCACAAAGAATCTATACCACATATGTAATATTAAAACTGATTGTAAGTAGTTCAGTGTTGCCGAAGGTTTCATTTTGCTTTTGGGTTGAACATTTTCTGCATGAAAAGCTAATAAATAAATTTTTGCGAGTTTTAGCAATCAGGTGTTTGTAACTAATAAGTCTTATTTCAGTTTTATAATATCATAAATATTATACTTGGATAAAGATTATACTTGGATAAATGAGTGAAGCTTATTTGCATCTACGCCAAATCTAGTATATATATACATATAAGCCAAATCTGATAATTTTGACGAGCTTTAGCATGCAAAATAAAATACAAAATAAAAACTAGACTCTAGTACACTAGTGATGCAACTATGATTTTGTGTATGAAGTACTGTGACGCAATGGTTTGTTCATAACACAGTACAACATTTTTCAGGTGATTGATTCGGAACTCAATTCTGATAATTGTTTATGAAAGTAGCCCCAAAAAGAAGAAATTCTGCATCATTCGTTTGGTCTTGGTACCTCAAATAATAATTTAAAAATTAATTTGAACTCAGTAAGTATAGTGTAGGGGAGTTTGTCACGTTTTAGGCTCTTTTGTTTGTCATAACTCTAATAAAAGCGAAACGCGTCCATCGATTTTTATGATTTATGTCTCATTTTGTTCATAGTTTACGCGACTGTACGTGAAACTAATAGGACTTGACACAATTTTACCATTTTGGATTTTTTTATAAATTAAAAATTAAAAAAAATTAATTTCTTTAGGCAAAAAATATTTTTTTTTCGTCATACATTTATTTATAACTGCGAAAATTTTGCTTATGTAGCGAAACTTTGTATAAGCGAATTAAAGAAATTGTAGTTCCTAATTTTTTAAAATTTATTTCAGCTTATTCGGGCTAGTGGTTCTCGAGTTATGACAAACAGAAGAGCCTAAAACGTGACAAACTCCCCTACACGATACTTACTAACTTGAAATTAATTTTTAAATTATTATTTGAGGTACCAAGACCAAACGAATGATGCAGACGTTCTTCTTTTTGGGGCTACTTACATAAACAATTATCAGAATTGAGTCACGAAATCATGTGTTGTACAGTGTAATACTACGCTGTAATAGAAAAATGCACTTAAACGTGGTGTTTCACCTTTGTAAATCAGTTTGTTTAGTCAAACTCTTTACAAAATCAAATTTTATGAAAGTGAAAGCTCACAAGACTTCAAAAGAGGCCTTGTTTAAGATATCAATTGAAATCTGCTAAATTTTGCACAAGTGTACACAGACTAGGAGGTAATTAAATATATTTACCAATGTTGCCAATGCTGGTAGAATCGGCGGCATTGCCAAAAATGAAAGAATTAAACATAACGAACATGGAATGTTTTCAGCATGCTGAATATTTCCGGAATCTGCTTGTGCAGCCACGGTTGGATTAAAATACTGCAAATGATTTACGTCACACATCAGTCTGGTTTAAACTTGTGGTATTGTAAACAACGAGCTTAATCAAAGTGTTCAAGTGAAGTGTTTCATTTAATGTTGGATAGCAAAATAAAGAAAATGTAACTGTTGATCGTAGTAAGTAGATGAGCAGTGTGTTTGTTCTTTTATCATTTGCAATCAAAGAATCCGCAAATCGCTACAAAGCCGCACAAACTTAACAACGTTTTTCATAATTCTACTTGGCAGCACCGTTTTACTTATACAGAAAATATTGAACTGTAAGTCTGTCTCCTTACTCTTGCTCTTATTTTGATACGCATTCATCATACATTTTGTGTAGCATACATTTGTGGGCTTAATAGTAATTTATCTGTCTACTGCTACGGAACAAATAAAATTCTTTAACATTTACGAGTTGTTGTGTGTGCATATGTTGAGTTTTGTGGCTTGCAGTTCAGTTTCGTAATGGTTTGTGCGAAAATATGTTTTGTGTGTAATTGTTTTTGGCAAAATTAAATAATTTTATTGTTGATTGTAGACTTTGGCATCAGCAGTTTATTTATGGTTATGTTTCATTGTACTCTCTTTTTTATTTCCCATTTGATGAATAAAACAATTTGTGAGCTGTTTGTCAACAATAAGTAAATAATTTGCAAATCTACTTCATTAAATAATCCACACTTTAGAGTTATTAACACATTGTGTGTAAAAAAATATATATGTATAAGGCGAATCAGAACAAAACTATAGCTGCGTATGTTAAGATTTTGAAATTTAACAAAAAAAAAAAATATATATGTTTTATATTTTATATATTTATTTTCTTGAGCAAAAGGTCTTTTTTTTTTTTTTTTTTTTTTGTTAAAAGTATTTAATTATTTTTGTCGATATTTCGCTCTTCTTCGTATAGCTTCTTCAGGACAATAATAATGAAAAAAAAAGTTTTATATTTTTAATCAGTTTTTTAGAGATTTGCTTTATTAAGGCTGAAAAATACAGACTTTAGTTGACAGGGACTTAAGCAACGTTTGTTTGTGGTTTTCTAACAGAAAATGCATCCCAAATTATTGCTCATGATAAGTACGAGCATTGATTCATAAAGTAGTGCAAGAAACTGCCAGCTGTAACATAATTTAACTTTTAATTTTCTTGCCTTAATTAATACTGAGCGTTAAGCAATAATTTGGAATATATAGTACTATATTAATAACACAACTTTTTAGCGACATAGTCCGGGCTGTTCTGACAATCACTTTGCTTGAAAGCACGTGATTTCTAAAAGCAAACTGCATTAAAAACCTGATTTCATACCTCCCTTATATAATTTTTCTAAAGTTAAGCCGGCCAAAAATTTTATTCCGAGCTTTAGTAATAATATATAACTGTAACTCATTGAAATAATACTTATTTTGAGCTGCGAAATCACGTGACTTGAAAACGCGTGGTTTGCAGAAAAGGCCTGAATACGTCTTACATTTCACATTCTAAAAAAAATTAACAATACACAATTATTAATTTAGTTTTACTAAAATTCAAAAAATGCTTACTCCCGGCTTCCATCTACAGCACTATTCATTTAACTGTAGTCGACCGTTTGCTTGCATGAAATGCGATCAGAAGCATGGGCCGGGTGAATGTACCTTAGTGACAGATGGCAGTGTATTACCGTATTGCGTTAATTGCTGCGAAAAAGGGCATACTTCGAATTACAGAGGTTGTCCAGTGTACAAAAAATATTTAAGTTTTAGAAGTAAAGCACAAAAGGAATCTAGAGATAGGAAGATTGTGGCAGCGGCCAATGTTGAAAAGGCTTTGAATCATTCTAGGGTTGTTCAGAACAAGACTTTTGCGGATCTCTTTAATGATGGTTTTAAACAGAAGAGAACCGAAAAGCCTTCATTTATTCAGGAATTTATGAAAGTAGCAAATATGTTATGTGCACCGGATCCACCGTCGCTGGAGGATAGAATTCAAACTTTTTTGAACTGCTATAAATCTTTAACGAAAGAGCAAGCAAAGAAAGATTGCTTGAACTTAATGAAAGATATTCAAGAGGTATATGGGCCGTAGTTATATAAATTTTGTAACGTTTAACGTTGGTTCTCTTGTCCGTATAGAAAGGAGAACAGAGCTTAATATTATTTTAGATCAATTCAAAATTGATATTGCATTTTTACAGGAACTACATATGCCCTTCGCTACAAATATATATCTTGATGATTATACTGTTGTGAAGGACAATAATTCTTTGGGCATCGGAATTGCTATCAGTGAGTCAGTCAATTTTTCACGTGTTATTGTTCCCGGTCTTAGTTTTCCAAATTTGTTTATTGAAATAAAGATAGCTATGAATGGTAACTTACGGAAAATTCTTTGTGGCTCCATTTATTTTCGTTGTAATTCTAGACGTCAGGATATGAGCAATGGTTTATCTTCAATTTTAAATTTTTCTAGGGACTACAGTGGATTTGTATTAGGTGGAGATTTAAACGCAAAAAATATTTCGTGGGGCGATTCAGTCAATAATTTTAATGGCGAAGTTCTTTCATCATGGCTTCAAAACGAAACCAGTTCGGTAACAAGAATTTGTGATAATTTTCCCACGTATCCTGGTGGATCATCACACTTGGATCATTTTATATTGAGTAACGATTTGTTGGATAACAATCAGCGAAACTATAAAACAAAGGTGCTGCCCACCTTCTCTGATCACAATCCTTTAGCTTTAAGGATTTCATTGTTAGACTTCAATTTTGTTTTAAAGGTTCCAGATCAATATATTTCTTACAGAGAGACAAACTGGAACGCTTTTAAAGGTGACATAGTAACTGCGTTACTGAATCATTACCCTCCTAACAATAGAAACTTGTCAAATGGTGAGATAGATTTTTTTATTGACAATTTTAGTACATCTTTAGAATTTGTGAAGAATATACACTCTGTTAGAGTGGAGAGCAGAGACAGAAAGTTTGTTGCTTCAGAAAAATTAAGCAAAATGTTGAAATTGAAATACAAGTGGCAGAAGGATCTAAAAGTAATATTTGCTAGAACCCTTAATAGGCAACATTCTCAATATTTATTAATTTCTAAGCAAATTGCTTTGATAAAAATCTTAATAAAGGAACAGATTGAGCAGGAGCAGGCAGCCTTTTTTGACAATAGAGTGAAAAACATAAGACCAGGACCTAGGGCTTATAAAGAAATTTTCAAGATTATTGGCAAAAAAAATCGTTTAGGAGTCAAAGATATTTCTATGAACGGTATTACAATTTCTGAAGAGGATAAGAAATTGCAGGTTTTGAAGGATTACTTTTCCAATCTTTTTCAAAATACTCCACCTAATAGGGACTTATCAGGCATTAAGGAAACAATTAACAATACAGTGCTTCAGGTTTCTAGCGTTACATTTAATGATGATAATACGGCATTGAATGAACTAGGAAGCATAAGATTCACAGATATGAACAGTCTTTTGGAAATAGCTGGGTCCTTAAATAGCAAAAGATCTTGTGGTTTGGATGATGTATCGAATTATATCATAAAAAAATTTCCAATTAAGGCGTTTGAATATCTAACGATACTGTTTAATAACTGTCTGAACAACAGCTATTTTCCGTCTGCTTGGAAAGTAGCAAAAGTGGTTGCGATTCACAAAGTAAAAGGTAACAATGATATAAATAATTTACGACCGATTTCGCTGCTATCTAATTTGGGAAAAATGTTTGAGAGAGTAATATGGAATAAAATGAATGTTGGTATAGGAAATGAATATATTCCAGAAAGGCAATTTGGGTTTAAAAAGGGAAATTCAACGGTCCATGCTCTGCTAAAGTTTCAAACTGATGTGATTCAGAATTTAAGGCAACGGCGATGTACTGTAGCGGTATCTCTGGACATTGAGAAAGCTTTTGACAAGACATATCACGAGGGAGTTTTGTTTAAAATGATACATATTGGCTTTGACCCGTTAATTGTGAAACTTTTTCAAAGCTATTTTGATGGCAGGAAATTTTGTGTACAGAGTTCGGGTAGGTTATCTAGTTACGGAGCAGTCTCGTGTGGAGTTCCGCAGGGATCAGTGTTGGCACCCCATCTGTATAATATTTTTATAAGCGATTTTCCTCATGATTTCGGTATTTCCCAGGGTATACTATATGCTGATGACTCACTGCTGTACACTCACGATGAGTCTCCCAAAATGGCACTTCAAGGTGTTTCTTCACACCTTAAAAGAGTTGACGAATTTTATTCCCATTGGGGAATAAAAATAAATGTGGCAAAAAGCTTTGCAATATGCTTGCGTAATGCATCCGGAAAATGTAAATATACAGTCGTCCCGGAAAGTAAAGACCTTAACTTGACACTAAATGGTAATCAAATACATTTTAAGGATGACATTAAATACCTTGGAGTCCATTTTAGTAAGCTAATGAAATTTAATAGTCACGTGCGTTACAACTTAGAGAAGGCTAATCGAGTTAAGGGAGCATTTGGTAAATTATTTAATAACAAAGTACTGTCTGGTAAGACAAAGTTGCTTCTGTACAAAGTAAGCATTAGGCCGATTCTTCTTTATGCATTTCCGATATGGTTTACCATCTCGAAATCAGTCATGAAAAGAATGGAAATTCTTGAACGTCACATAGTGAGGAAATGCATAGGAAAGAACTATAGATCTTTAAACAAAAAGTACTCAAATACATTTGTTTACGAGAATGCTAGAATATCTCCCTTATCTCATTATGCTTTAGAGCTTATGAGTAAATTTGTTAGGAAATTGTCAGATTCTGAGGGCAGTGTTATACAGGATCTTTTATTCAGCGAGCGGGATTTCAGTTGGTCAAATACGCAATATATTTCTTGTATTGGTATTTTAAGAGAGGACAGCAATGGATTTCCACTTGACTTTTATACACAAGTTACTCCCGGCATTCACAGGGGGTAATACATTTTTATTATTATTATTATTTTTTTTCCTTTTTAGTTTTGTAATTTATTATTATTTTTTACATTTTAATTATAGTTTTTCTTATTTTCCTAGCCTTAATTTATAGAGTTTAAGTTTGTATTATAAGGATTAGTGTTAAGTCTTTTTTTTTTTTTTTTTTGTTTTATAATTAAGTTGATTTATTGTAAACATAGCGTTACTAGTATTGACAAGTGCCGGGAGCAAGCATTGTAATGATCAGAACTAATGGTAAAAATTTTAAAATATTTTGTTTTCTTTTCCACTTTTAAAGTAATGAGCATGTTGCATATTCAAAAACAAATTTATGTTATTAAAATAATACGTAATAGTTTTAAGTTTTCATTAATTTAATGTTAGGTTATTCTGTATTATGAAAAGAAAGAAGTCTCAAATATATCAAATCAAATCAAATCACTATTCATTTATATTTAGTTTTGTAGCATAGTTTAGGGATGAAATATTAAAGCATTTGATTATAAAACTGAAGAGTCAACAAGTTTCAAGCAAAGGATTACGTTTTCGTTTCCAACAGCGGTCATTTTATATTTAAAGCTGATTTTGTGTTATCACTCTGTTGGCAAATAAAGTTAATTTGGCATGTTAAGTATTTGCTTGATTTGTTTGTATTTTTTTTTTTTTTTGCAACATCTAACATGTTGCATTAACTTAAGTGAGAAAGTGTGGTTTTTTTTTTTTGGAAGAGAATGCTGTGGGTATGGGGCTTTTTATTTTCAAAGTGACTTGATAATACCAATGTCAACAACATGTGCATGCAAGTGCTAAGCACAACAGTAACATTAGCAACATCATCTGCATTTTCTACCACTAAAACACTACATATCAGCCAACAAAATAAAACGCAAAAGAGTGCTGACTTTTGAATTTTTGGCATCGTATGAACGGAAACAGTAAAAAGTTGCGGCTGCATTAATAGTGGCTTTTGGTAAACTACAGTAAACCGATTCCTCAAACATTGAAATTGTAACCCCTCTATTTTAAACACGTGCTCTGTTGTTTGGCTACACAAACTTGAATCGGGTTCGGTACAGAACGTAAAATCAAGAAACAAAGAAACGAGATTTAACTTCAACTTTATTATACTTGACGACATTTGAATAGCGCAAATAAAACTACTTGAAGCTAAAACTATTTCTTATTAAGATCGATATTTTGAGGGTTTTAAATCTGAAATAAACAGACATGGTAGTTTTAATTTTTATTTAAAATTCTAATGAATAACTGTTTAGCACTGATTACAATTTGTAATCAATTACATTATTTTCCAATAAAGAATCGAAATGGAGTAATAAATTGTAGTTTCTAGTCTAATTACGATTACAAATAGTCTAAAAATATTCGGTAATACTTTTGAATGTAATGTAATCGAAAAGTAATTAGAATACTTTAAAGCATTATTGTTGATTCGTATTGTCTGTTCACGCCAGCAGTCCGTGATGGCCTTTGAATTAACAACACAGGTTTTCAAATTTAATTGTTTATGAATTAATTCCGATGACACCTAGTGTTTTAATTCTTTTTGGTTTTAAGACCATCAGTTTTTTTTATGTTAAAATTTTTACATGTCGTCTCCTCAACTCTGACACGTGGATTCTGACATGACTTTTTTCTTTTGTCTGTATAAAAAAAAATTCATTTGTATATGTATAATAAATCAAGGTTTTCGATAGAAACCAGAGCTGCATTTCTTGGTGTCTAGCACGAGTGGCGGTTACATTGTCAATTCAAACTAAATAAATATACATATATGTAAAATAATTAAGCAGAATCGGAAATAACTCTTGAAAGTAGTCGAGCTGCTTGCTCGTAAGTCTGAACACTGGCTAAATTTTGTATTTTTTCTTAACAAGACTACTCATTGCACCAAATTTCCTCCCCATTCAGATCAGTGACCGAACACCGGCACTGGTAATTTTTAATAATTTTTGATTTCATGCTCTGTAACTTCTTTACTCTTTTCAAATTTTTAAGAGTATTTTGGAAATATTTGATTTCCCCAGATATGTGTGAAGATGTTAATGAAACATGACCATTAAATGTTTACACAAAAAGGCATAATACTAGAATGCCAAACAAAAAGAAAGAAATGTGCAACAACTTGCAACTCTTATAAACAAAAAAAGCCGACAAAAAAACCAACATCAAACAGGAAATCAGTTTAACAACACAGCATCGCATCCTCCCAAATGAAACGAAAACAGCAACATGGCCAACACGATTGCCTGGCCAACATCATTATCAGCACCCAGACTTTTTGGCAACAAAAACCGAATCAGTCCATTGTTATTTAGGATATATATACCCTGCTGCCAGTTGAAAAGAGTTAAGTTGTTGTAAACTGCAATCTGTTTGTGGGTTACTGGCAACAACAATAAGAAAACCGACAAACACATGTATAATGACTGACACCAGGAGGAGTGAGTCAGCCTTCGTTTGTTCATTGTTCATTTGTTTTTATGCATTCACATTTGTATCATTGGTTTTTCATGGCCATTTGCCTCCCCAAACACTGAAAATGAAGACTATTAACCGAAAAATAAACCCAACAATAACAAATCTTCATAAAAGGAACCAGCACAAAAAGAGCACTACGTAAAATTGTGGCTTACAATTGCATTTAACCACCCAAACATGCAAGCGACCCTCTGCAATTTGCATAAAAAAAGAGTTCACATGTTCCAAGTCTGTTGTGGCCTTTTGCTTGCCATTAAAGTGCTTTTAACATATTCAAACTGTCAGTTTAAATGTTGTGTTATTTGTTTGCAAAACTTCCTGTGATTTTTGTTTCTTTCACTTGCGATATATTTCGGGTGTGAAAATTTCAATTTTATGACAATCAGCTGAACTGATGAACTCACCCCTACGCCAACTATTTTTGCAGTAACAAATAGACTTCAATTTGGTTTTAAAACGAATTTTTTTAAATTAAAATTATTTTTTTGCAGGAATGGAAATTTAAGTAAATGATTTTGCACCAATGAACCTTGAATCTAAAAATTAAATTGCCATAAGCAAACACAAACAGATTATGTGTTACGACTGATGTGGTATTCAGCTAATTTTTCGCGATGTGCTACATGAAGTGCTCCTGGCATGGTTCTCGGCCAGCTCACTTGGGTCCTAATTGGTACACAGAGCGAAAACTTTCTAATAGATTCAATAAGATTTTCTCATTGAAACGTTTTTAGGCTGAGGGGTATCCCAGCAGAGAAAAAAGAAGATTTTTCTATGGGTATTTCTTATTATTTCCATGTTGCAAATCTTATTAATTGTCTCAACAAGAAAAACACATAAAACCAAGAAGAAAACTTGTTACTCACGTTTGTTTTTACTCAGTTTCCGATTTGCATGGTACCAAAAAAAAAATTGTATAGAGTAGAACTTATTGATTCTATTAGGTTTTCTTGTAAATGGTATACAATAAGGATTTCTTATTGATTTTATTAGAATATCCTATTAATTTTTCCCTATTGGTTTTATTAGTTTCCTATATAAACACACGTAAATCATCTTTTTAATTTCATTAATTGTTGTTTTTTCAATAAGGTTTTCCCATTTAAAATAATAAGGAATCCTACTTGAGAAAAACCATAGAGATATCTTATTGATTTTGTTCTACTTTATTAGGTGCTTTTTTCTCTGTGTACCGAAGTGTTTATAATCCATTTTACACCCACTTGTGCCTGTTACTGAATTTTTTTTAAATTCTAGCCGATTCTTATCAGTTTGAAAATGATTCAAGCTTTTATAAATTGTTTTAAATAAATGTTTTTTAATGTGTCTGTATCTTAAATCCAGGGCTGCATAACAAGCTTTATAAAATATCAATCAAATGTTTTTTAAAAAGAACTTTTAAAACTGCTTTGTTTGCCATCATTTAGCTGATAAATATTATTATAGCCGCAGTTGCGTTAACTATGCTTGGCGATTCCCTTTTCAAAACTCCTTTGAGCCCGATAAAATGCGATTTTAGAGCATAACCTTTAACCCTGCTTTACGAAAAAAAAAAAAACAAAAACAAACCGTAAGATATGTTGCACATTTCACAGCATGCGAACAATTTCAGCCTTTTTGCTTTAATAACCGGTTTAGTTGTCGTTCTTTTTTATTACGACTAAGTAAACAAGTTGTTTTTTTTTTTAAGTTTTCGAACTATTTGTATTTTTCTAAACAATTTACGCAAAAAAAATTTGCATTTCAATAAGAGTAAATTTCTGGCATTAAAAATTCAAAACTAAAATAACAGTGCATTGATGTTATTTTCGAAGTAAAAGGGTGTTTTGTTTGGAATATGTAATGCATAAATATTTAAAATTCTTAATGGCAGTGGATTGTCCCGTGTTATAATTTTTGTTATTATTACTTTTTAACTTTGGCGACTGCGGAACTCGTGGCTTGTCTGCAGAAACAAGCAGAGCCTGCGACCCCGCAGACTTCTTAGCAGAGTACTCTGCCAATTCTTCTATCCTATTTAAGGTTTAAAGTGGCTTCGATTAAAAACAAAATGATAGTTTTTGTCTCAGCAGCATTTAAAGCTACTTATCTAATCGCTTTATCTACTTGTTAATGAAAAACTTATTTTTTCTTTCCTATAGAACATGAAACGAATCTCTTTTTTTCTGCTTTTAGTTCTACTCATTTCACTTTTTGAAAACGTGAAAGTAAATGCTGAATTAAAAAACTGTTAATCAAAATAAGCATGAGTATTCTGAAGCTCGTTGCTCTCAAATAGTTAATAGTTAGCATATTCAAAAGCATAGTTTTTTGTTGCAAGTTGTTTGAAATGTTTGCAATCCGTGGCTTTTTCATATTAAGTATATTAAATGAAATTAGCAGTTCATTAAATTATGACTAAAAGCAAGTGCTTAAAGGTTTTCCTACCTTATTAAAACATTTGAAATAAAAATGTTTATTTAACTTTAACCATTTGCTAAGACCTTGTCATTGGTTACCTCAATATTAACTCCAAATTTTTCAGCAAACGTTAAAAGTTATCAAATATAATTTGTTACCGCCACTACTGCTTTATCAAAAAATTGCTAGCTTCACGTACATAATTTGTTCTGCAAAGACAGCTCTACTAAATGTCATATTATATGTTTGTATTGGTTGAGTGACTTTATATTTTATTACGCGATCATAAAAATCCAAAAGAATTCCAGGCGGATTTTTCAGATCGATGTGCAGATAAAAGGCTTGGAAATCAGCCATTTTTAGCTGAGTTATCTTGCCAATCTAAAGCGGTGACCACACCAAAAAGAATTTTAACGCATAAATATCTAGTTTTTAAGAAAGTCACAAGACCATTTAAATTGCATTAAAATTGAAATAAAGAAATTGTAAATAAATTAGACTTGAGCGTTTATAATCTATAGTGGAAGCCACCAGGGCAAGTACCTCGGCAACATAATTAATTAAATATAATTCATTAAATTATACTCTTTAACAGTGGTTTGAACATTTAAATTGTAATTCGTGACTTTGTAAGGAATTTGTTGTGGTAGCTTTTCAAATTCCATTGCAGTAATTGTGTCAGTATGTTGGCTCTTAAGAGAACAAAAATTTAAATTACTTAGAACATAGCACCACCAACTTCCCAGAAGAGCGATAAACAAACTGGTAAACGAATGATTAGCAATTAGTTTTCGAATACGCGTCTTATTTTATTGATTCACAAGAATATTAAGCAGCTACAAGGAAAAACATATTTTAACAATTGCGGAAATTTTAAAGACAGCTAACGAATGACAAAAAAGTTTGGTTATATGTGAACAGCACACGATATAATATTTTACAGCAGAAAATTGCCTATTCCTTAGATATTTTAAATTATTAATTTTATCGAAGGCAATTCTAATTATTTTCAGCACTCAACTTTGAAACCCTTTAAAAATTCACCACTACTTTGCTCATTTTTTTTTTGTTTTTGTTTTTTTTTTTTTTTTTTTTTTTTTTTGTAATTTTCTGCATAAATATTTAATTTATTTTGGCATGATGTGTCAACGTACACAAAACTCTCATCATCATTTCCGTTTTATGAATAAATGCAAAACTATGAGGTCAAATGTCAGTGTGGAGTAATAATGTGGGTGCCAACAAAATATGGTCAGTGTTAAAATATTAAATATTTTTGCCATTTCAACTTGTTAATATTCAAGTTAAAAATGTATAAGTGTTATTGCACCAGTTTTGCATGCATGTGCATGAACGTTTGCGAGCAGAATTTTGCATGCACCTGATTACCATGACAAACAAGCTGAAAGTAACCAAAACAACCGAGCAGGCAGGCAGCCTCCTTTTCCTTTCACACACACATACACACACCCACCCTGTCACAACTTTCATTACAAAAGTCATGTAATAAAATTCATATTTACAAGTTTATAAATATGAAATTAACACATCCAAGGAGACATTAAGAGTAACACAGAGATATTTAAAAATGTATGCTTTTACAAACATGCTGCATACAACTTACATATTTAAATGTTTTTTTGTTTTAAAACAAAACTTTATGGCTTAAAACAAGAGTGCATTTGTAGGGGTGGGTGTGGCTTTGTGTTTATTTGCCAAAAGTAGCCAATAACTTTTGCAACCGGAAACAGAATTCATCAACAATATCAAAATGTCAACTAAAAGCTTTGGCTGCAACTGATGATTGTGGTTGTGTGGATGGAATGCTGTTGATAATGATAATTGTGTGAGGTTTTCTTTTTGTTTCTACTGTTTTTTTTTTTTTTTATTATGTATTAATTTATATAAAAAATTTTTTTTATTTAAAAAAAAAAAATTATGTTAACAACTATAACAAAAAAGTTTTATGAAAAATACTTCGAATTTATTACAATTGCCCCATTCACAAGCTGGTCGTATCGTTGTTAAGTTGTATCGTGAGCGAAAATTTTAAACACAATTACAATTTGCTAATTGTAAAAAATGCTATTGTAAAAAAAAAAAAAAAAAAAAAAATTTTAAAACATCAAAACATTCCTGAAGAAGATATCGGTTGTGATATCGAAATATTGAATTTAATAAATATTTTTTAAAAACAAAACAAGGGACCTAAGGCTCGAACAATCACAATTACAATTCTTACAGAGATACATAAATTGTTTGAAAATTTATTTGAGTTTAAAAAATTGTGTTTGAAATTGCCTCTCCAAATACGACTTAACAACGACTTAACAATACGACCAGCTTGTGAATTAGGCAAATATTTTTGATGTTTGTGTACAATCTCTTTGGGGTGACTTAAAACTTAAAATTGCTCGACATATGACATATTTTTTAAATGCAAGTCGGCAGTGATTATCATTTTCGAAATATAGTTTTTATATACATATAAAAAATATCGAACATTTCGGAATTTAGATTGGAAATGCCTGGCACTACAAATATATCTATCAGTAAAATAATAAAACCACATATACATATGTCAATAAAATAATAAAACTGCTTTTAAGCTCCTACACCGTTATTCATAAAAGAAAAACGTTGTTCGAATACATTTTAAAACAAATTTTATACGGAAATTTCGTTCTAAAATGTAGTTATTACAACAATGTTTTATTTTTTTTATTAATACCAGTACTGTCATCTAAATATTTCCCAACGAAATGAAACCACACTTTATCTACTATTAAGAAAGAAGCATAATTTTAGGAGCGATCTGCTTAATCTATTTCAAAAGGTTCACTGCTGAGCAATCCATACTGCTGCAGCCGATTGTGTTAATCTAAGACTTGCTCTTTGTCTACTGGGTGTGCATCAACGGAACCTACACTAGGCTCGTGCATTATTAGAAAACGAATTTTTCTGCATGAAATATTTTCAATTCAAAGCCAATTTGTTTGCTGGTATTAACATATGGACGGCTGGTGGACGTCTTTCTATATATAATTTTTTTTCTAATGCCACAAAAATAAAGTTTTTATGCCAATCTAAAGTTATGCATGTGAAAAACATACAATATTCATGTTAAGGTTCAAATTTTCAAACAGAAAAACTGTTCTGTGTGTTCTGTTTAATTTGCTTTTTTTTGTTTAAAAAAAAAAAAAATTTTTAAAGTAAATTGTCATCAGTTCTATTCATCAGTGGAAAATATCAAGTGCAAAGTTTTTTGCTTCAACAATGGAAGAGAGCTCATATTGAATTATAAATTAAGGACCCCGGGTAATAAAGTCGTGCAGTGTCAATTAGAGAATGCTGGAAATGGGTTTAGTATGAAAATTAGAGATAAATAAAAATTTACATGTAAATCAATTTGATGTCAGCAAAATGGCGTAAAACAAGGGTTAAAGATTTATCCCTTTGAAAAAAAAAAATTGGAAAGAAATGGAAGTCGATAGAGCTGAAATAAAAATAGACAGCAGTGAGCTGTAATGTAATGTAAAGGTGAGAATAGTATTTAACTATAAGGAGGGCCAAAAGAAATCACCCTATACGAAGTTGCTCTTATTTTAGCAACTAGCGGCCATTGTCAAATCTGTTTTTACATTTGTGAACTGGACAGCTGTAGAATACCAGTGAACAAGCCATGGAGCGATACACTTCCCCCGAAACGCGGAATAATCGTGTCTATGACAAAGTGGACGATTTTTTGGCCAAAATCATAACGTGCGCGTACGTAAACAAGCAAAAATATCATTTCTGGGCCACGTAAAATACACGAGTAATGCACAGGGAGCCATTACATCCGCTCAAAGTGACTGAATGGTGCGCTGTTCACGCTTGAGGGGTCATCGGGCCATATTTTTTGTGGAGGACGCCGCTGGGCAAGCGCTACGGAGCCATGTTAATCGAGGTTTTTCTGCCGCAATTGAACGCAATTGATGGAGCAACGGCGCAAATTGCGCGAGCCACAGCCGATATTCTGAAAGCCAAACTACATCGGATACTTCTTTTCTTCCACCTGTTATTAAGTTTAAATTTTTTACACAGCTAGTGCAGGTGAAGTGTTGAGTATTTGAGCGCCAAGTAGTGACCACTGAATTAGCACTTTTTAACCAAATTTAACGGAAAATGCGAAACAAAATACAAAATCATTGTCTAAAGTGCATCAGCTGTCAAATTAAAGAAGACAGTAATTGAAAATATTAATTATATTTATATACTAACGACACTCATCGTATAAACCTAAAAAAAAAATCCTTGAAAGGTATTGAGTAGTATTGAGTACATGAAAGAGTGAAGAAAAGTAGTAGAATTTACCAGTACTAGTGCCTGTCCTGCACGGCAAACCGGCCCAGATAATTGAATAAAATAAACTAAATGGAGCAATTGTAGAAATTTTGTCACACATACTACCCTCACATTAACCCCCTAATTCATAAAAATTATTACTGTTATTTGGCATACATATTTGTATGGAAAATCTGTCAAATAAGAGCTTTGTAAACCTGTTATAATTCTTATGAATTAGACGGTAACAGTTTAGCTTACCATAGATTATTTTGTATTTGTTTTTTTCTTCTTTTCATGGCGTTTTCTATTATGAAATAAAACCACCCCCACCGCTACCTTTATACAATTAAACAATGTTTAATGAACACGCGCTCTCCTAAATTATTTAAACTTTTTCGTCTGCCCAAGCTGCTTTAATAAATTTTGCAGGCCTAGAAACAAAATTCGGTGTTTGAACTCTCCTTTTTCATGTAACGCTACAATTACCTTAAAATGGTGTTAAAAAAATAGAAGAAAAATGACTGCAAAACTTTTTAATAACATTGATTTTTATTTCCTCTACAAGTTTGTTTTAAGACTACAACAACTTTAGGGTCTTTTTACAAAAACGAGCAAAAAAAAAATAACCTCTACAGTTGCCGGTAATATTTGCCATTACACACATACATACATGCACACTACTATGTGTACATAAAAAAGTTCTTTTTTTTATGATTCTTAATAAAGCATTTTTTTTTTTTTTTTTTGCTGTACAACGCGAGCACGAGTGGAAATTGAAAAGAAAACAGGTCATATTTTTCTAGCCTTTTATTTTATTTGCCATTTATTACTTTTTTATGCATTTTTTTTTTTTTTTTGCTCATTCCGTTTCGTGGGTTTCATTTTAAGCCATTTTTTATTCGGTTTTTTCTTAATAAACGTCACTGTGAGTCAAATACACGAGACAGCTAAATTGTGCAAGTGTTGGCAAAAGTTTTGTTTTAGGGCCAGGCATATATAGTTATTTTAATAACTAGCATCAAAGTTTAAAAGGTTTTAGATGACAAAATATTTAAGAAAATTGAGAAATTTTAACATATCATAGAAAAAAAAATCAAAAATATATAACCACTTTGAGACAATCAAAAACGAACGCTATGTATGCTACATATGTACATATGTAGAAGCCAAATTATATAGGCCATATTCATAATAATTATTGTAAGTTTATTAAGCTCTTATTTGACGTATTTCTACGGAATATTTGTCAAATAAACGTGTAATAAACCTTCAATAGTTTTTATGAATATGGGTGTAAATATGTATATACATATTTATAGCTTGGCTCCTTCATGCATGTGTAATATAAATTACTGCTGTCATTATTAATTTGGACCGAAAATCCCTTTATATCTGTACTTAGTTTTTCCAGCAACTCTACAAATAGTGTTAAATATAAATATTCATTAATTTTTAAACGTTTTGTCATTTTAAAATAACTGCACTGATTACTTCTGGAATAAACTACGGTCAGTTACTGCGAAAATATTCTAAGTGTAACTTAGACCATTTCTATGCTGGATCGCTGTTGGCTGTCGTTTACCATTGACTTCGTTTTCTGATGATTCTTAAATTTCAATTCTCCATTTTTTCCATCTAAAAACCAGTCTTTAAGTTATAATTTGCTCAATATCAGCATATTTTAAGTGGGAGAGCATCAACTTTAAACAATAGTTAATTTAAGCCTGTGGGGCTTAAGTTCACTCGTTTGACCCTCGTTATGGGTTGGTGTTAAGATTTAAATGCCGGAAATTTACTTACAATTTTACAAAACCACAAAAAGAAACCGAAATAAAGAAAAGCACATAACTAATTTCAGTCCCTTGCCAATTTCACATTCATTTTATTGTATTCATTCAATTGCCGGATATATTAGGCATCACATGCAGCCACCACATTCACTCACACGCTCACGTGTTCATGTAAAATTTTCTTTTGAGAATTCATTAATATTGTGTGGCGGCTGTTGTTTTTGAGCTCTAATAAAATCGTAGCAAAATATTTGATTTCCCATACGGCTTTAAATGATATTGTGGCAAGAGAAGTCATACTTATTTCAAAATGCAATAAGAAATTTAGAGAAAATTCTAGGCGATGAATAAAGGTACACGAGTAAGACGATAAGGGCAAAGAAGAGGCAATTCGGAAAATTTTTTAAGCAAAAAGAAAAAAAAGAGAAGTTTTTTGCTAGCTTGCAGAATCGAATTTATGACCTTGGGGACTCTTGGTAGGGCTCTCTACCAATTCATCCACCAAGGAGCTCAACTGTAGAATCAACTGCAACAGTAGAATTCACTACAACAGTATAATCCACTGTATGAAACTGTTCCCCCGGGGACACATAATCCATCTTGTTGATCATAACCAACCCGACGGGAGTTGACTAAAACCTTAGGAGAGCAGGCACCTAATAACTCTCACCCGAAGGGTGAAATTCGGTACCACTGGGATCAGTACCCCAATAACTTCCGTAACTAACAAATTATATATACACACACATACATACATACGCACGTGCATATGGCAAGAAACTTGATTCGCTTTTAGGGGATATATGTATGTATGTATGCTGGAATCTGCAGGAGGAAGAGGAATGACTTTCTAAACAAACATTTACACTTCAAATTACCGCTTTACCGGTTAATAAATGAAAATATAATGCAAAACGCAATTATAAACAAAATATAAAATTGTACGTGTATATTTTTTTTACTAACTCAGCGTGTTTCAGGTTGAATAACTTGTTAGTTATGGAATTTTGCCCCTTGGGTATCGATATGCAAGTTGTTTTTTACTTCCGTCAGTTAAAACTGCTTTATTTTGATAAGCAAACAAGATGTTTCTTCCATACTACTTCCATTTCATAAAAAAAAAATTTTTTTTAATTTTTGAGGCTTCGTCTGGTGACCGTTTGAAACTGCAATTATTGATTTTTTGTGAATAACTTCCAAGGTTGTGCACCGATTTTAGTCGTTTATAGCTTTTCTTGCTTGACACTTTATTTGTTATGAATGTATGAGAATTCATCAGCATAACTTTGTTTTTAGATTTTTTTTATGCTGTTTTAAAAAACAAAAAATTTCGAACTTTTGCAAAAAAAATTTTGTATTTTCTTAACTACTAAGCCGATTAAAAAAACTTTTACAGTTGTTGAAAGGCAATTTTATTGCCGAATTTCGGTTTTTGTAGTCTCTCCAAGATTTGAAATCGTTTTTGAGTTAAAGGAATATATGGAATCTGCAGGAGGTTATCCTTCCTCCTTCATTTTTAAAATAACGGTATATCTCAAAAACAAGAGCTAACCTAAAAAAAAAAACGGTTAGCACCACAATGGGTCATAATAATAGTTTAAGTTAAATAATTTTTTGTTTAATTATTTTTGTATTAAGTTTATTAGGCTCAAGTTCTTTCTATATTAATTTTGTGATTGATATTAATTTAAATAAGACAAAGAAAACATCATAGACATTTAGCAGGGTGGACAACTAGTTATTTCAAAACCGACACACTTTTTCGTCAGCAACCGTCTTTGAATCATGTTTCTAAAGCGACAATCATGCCACTCAGCCACCCAAGTTGTTGTATGTACTCTGTCTAAATATTTAATTATATAAAAAAAACACCCATAACTACTATTTTATTTTGTGTCATAATAATAAAAAATAAATTCACTTGACAGTCGCTGGGCCCAGCAAAGCATTTGAAAAAGCCAAGAAATGAAATTTGAATTACCAATATTAGAAAACTATATATAGGAAGTTGTAATACAACTTGGTTATCTGTGTGGTGAGAAGGTCTCACCCGGTACATATGCAATAATTGTATTGTATTGCATTGTGACTAGGTTGGTCCAAGATGGCCCTTTGCACTGCGACCATAGATGATCTATTGTGCAACCCTTTGTGAATCCAATGTATTGGCCTGCAATAGCCTGTGTCTTCTGCGGCCTAGTGCCACACATTCGATAATTAAGTGTTCCCTTGACTCCTCTTTTCTACGCAGAAATCTGCAGATTGGATAGGCCCATCCTGTATAGGTGCTTCTTGCAGGTATAGTGGCCTGTTAGCGCCCCACACAGTGTGCTTAGGTTCTTTCTATTCAGTTTTAGCATTAAATTTCTTTGAGTGTTCCAGACCTCTAGTGTCGATCCACAGCTTTTCTGTGATGGATGATGTCCATTTCCCCATTTCCCCCTTGAGGGGGAAGTTTACTAAAGCCAAAGGATGAAGGCCCCATTGGCTCCCCTTTTTACGTAAGTGTCAGCCAAGTCGTTACCCTTGTGCCCCTCATGACCTGTTACCCATATCAGACTGATCTGGTTGTGAGTCATTCAGGTCATTTAGCCTGTCGTGACATTCCAGTATTGTCCTGGATGTGAACGTACAGCTGCTCAGGGCTTATGCAATGATACACTGATAGTTCTGGCACCTGCCTGCCAAAATGTGTAATTGTATGACCAATTGTATACATACAAATTATTACAATTAGACATACCTGCTTTAAATTGTGAATAAAATCAACATTTGCTTATAGACTTTTATAGCCTATTTTATTTCTTGGACATCTGGGAAAATGTGAAAAATGTAAAATGCTGCTCATCTTTATTTTTTTTTTTTATAGAATATTAAAAACAAAAATAAAAGAATTTTGCATGAAAAACAATTTATTTTGCCATTGATTTCTGAATAACTTTGAAGTGGGAAAAGATAGAAACAAATTGTATGCAAGTAATTATGGTTAAATATATGGGCTTATAGTAAATTTACACTAGTAATTCTTAAACCAGTTTATGAGTATAAGCTAGTTCCATAAACTATACCATTTACACTAGCATTTTAGACAGTTTACTTGATTTAATTGGCAATTTACAATAAATTCAATATCAAAAATAAAATAATAGTGTGGAGGCTTTTGTAGAAAAAAAAAATATTTATGTGTTTTTCCTACCGATTGAATAAAATTCAATGTAAAATTAATTATTTGGCGTGGAAAAGAAGGAAACGAAGCACCTCTTATTTTTATCATACATGCTTAAACTTTATGTATTTTAATAACACCAAGTTTTTAAATTATTTAATTTTTTAAAATATTGATTTCCGTTTTTTTTCCCTTTTTCTATTTCAAATTCGCCTGGCCTTACCAGACGGAAGCATAAAAAAGAGTCGCATAAAAAATCCTTACGTGATAGAGAAAAACTGAAAGCAGATTTGGATTTACAGCACCAAAATACATATACACCGGTATTCATAAAAAATAAAACGTTCCTCAAATATATTTTAAAACAAATTTTATATGAAAAATTTGTTGTAAAGCATAGATGCCCAATGTAGTAGTATTGGTGAGAGTGACAAAATAACACTGGAAGAAAACAATTTGCTATTCATTTTATTTAGTCGTCAACGAGATTGTGCCACATGTGTGGCGGGTGTTGTACATATTTTAGTAATACTCTTGGTAGTCTGAAATATTTTGAAATAAAAAGATTCTTCGAAGTGTTTATAAATTTTCCCTGAATTAATCATTGTTGATGTTGCAATTAAAAAGTAATGAAATCTTCTATGGATACTCTTATTGCAGTTACGCAATAAAAGTATATTTCTCAAACTAGAAGAATTCAGCTTACTGCGTTTTTTTGAGCAAATATAATTCATATCTGAAAATATTTGTTCGCAAAGATACGTTGAGGGAAATAAGGATAAATATTTCAATGAAATCTTCTTTATTTCGGGATATATTGTACCATCCAGATTTTTCCAGAGTTCTATATTGATAAAATTATCAGGGAAATCTAATTCACTTCGAAGAATAATAAGTTCTGTTTGGATTGGAAATTTGTACTTTAATATATCGCATTTAAAAGGGTTTTGAAAAATATCCAGTAAATGCTTAATATTATCAAAATCCTTGTCGTAAATAACAGAAGTTTTCGGAAAGTACGAAAAGTCTGCAGAATCAATTTGAGCTGCAAGTAAAAATAGCTGAGTTTTAAAATCCGAAAGAATTTTAAACATAATCATATACATACATGTTCATGAATCATAAACATGTTCACTGACAGCAGTCTGGATGACGAGTAAAATGTAAAATAACACACAGAAGTTCTTCAAGTGTAGTTTGTCTCTCGCACTCAACATGGTGATTTCCTATTGGTTGATTGACGATCAAACAAAAGAGCGTAAGTATACGTGTGAGTTTAATTTGCTGATATCAGCCACTACTGGGCATCTAGGTTGTAAAGCGTGTTTTAACAATGTTTAATTTTTTATGAATACCGGTGATAGTCTACATATTTTTATTCAAAACACAACCAAAAAATTTCATTTTCCAGAACAGTGTAATGTGCGGAGTAGTTACTTGGACTAGTTTTTGGATTGCTGTGACGTAATGTTTTTTTGGATTACACGATCCTCGCTTAGGACATTATAATGAAAAAAAGGAGCATTTTTTCCCATATATTTTGATTACTTTTGGACTAGTCGTGGTGCCTTGTGGAGTACTCGCGTGTAATGATGAATACATTATTTGTTGATATTACGTTTATCGAGAAGAGTTCGAATAATAAAAACTAATTAATTTAAACCATTAAATTGTTAAACTTCTTTTTTAACTAATCTGGAACTGTAACAATTAATTTGTTTAACAAATAATTTAGAGTTTAAAACATGCCATCATCAATATATTGAAATGTTCTTTTCCTGCATTCAAGTGACTGCAGCCTACAAATTTTGCAATCTGTTCGGAATACTGTGCATGTGGGTTTCCTTTTCGCTGTGTCTTAAAATCACTTGTGACATAAAGAAAAGAAAAAATGCCACTACAGTCATTCAGTTTCCCGGAATTCTTTTTGTAAACAGACATTTGTTTCAGTTCACATTTATATACAAATAAATATGGCTTCTTTCTCTGTAACCAGGGACTGGGATGCAATAAAAAGCTGCAACAAGGTAACATAAGGAAACGTCTACAGCCACTTGGGAAGAATGTGTGCCACTAAATAAACTCGCCAATTTTGTGACAACTAAAATAATAAAACAAAACGAGGAAGTAACTATCAAGTAAAACATTTCTCCATTAGAAGAAGAAGAAGCAGGAGAGTCGCAACAGCACGTTGACGAGGCAAAGAATGAAAAATATTAAAATTTTTCAAAAATGAAACAGTTGTATTATTTTCTTTTAAGCCCGATACTCTGTTCAAAATTCCAGGTGGAATGCTTTCAAAAAAAAAAATGTACATAAACTAATCACGAATATTGTGGCTAAAGGTAAGTACTCTGTTTAAAATTCCACATGGAAAGTTGTCAAAATGCATGTTAAAAAAAATTCGCATGAATTTTTCGTGAAAAAATGTTGCAGAAGTAGTACTCTGCTCATGTTGAGAAAAACATATGAAATGTATCTGGCAACATTTTATTTTTGCTGCAAAATAGTTGATGTGGCAATTCTTCCACGTGAATTTTTTTTTTTTTTCATCACAATCCAAATTGCAAAACATGTGGGTTTTGTTTACAAACATAAAACAATGTAGCATACTTTTAATGAAAAACTCGTTAAATTGTGTAAAACCGCGGGATAGACAACAGTAGATACATGTCAAATTTTCCGTACGAAAAAATCAATGTTGCTCAACATTTTCCGCAGTTTTGAACACAGTACTTACCTTAAAGAAGTATTATGTTCATTTTGTCGAGAACAATGAAAAGTATCCAGCAACATGTTGCTTTTGCTTGTGGCAAATGGAATTCACAGGAACAATTGGGTTTTATATGCAAATGTTAAGCCAGGTGTTGTACATTTAAAGAACAGAAAAACGTCTCAAATAATGTGTGTAAATTGGCGGAATAGGCAGTATTGCCTTGGCATCCAAAAACAATGTGGCTCAACATTTTGCACACTTTCGAACAGAGTACCAGCCTTTAAACATTCAAAGCTTAAAAGCTCAAAGATGGACGTACGGATGTTGTGGAGAACAAAATTGCATGAACGTATGCAGGTGGGAAATATTTTTTTCATATCACTGTGCGCATTTAAGATGTTATTCGGCTTTGAGTTTTTATTTAGTTCATAGTCTGGTTTGTTTTTTTTTTTTTTTTGTTTTGAACATTTCCGTATGCCAGTAACTCCTCGTCGCATGTTATAATACAAAAATATCATTGCTTTGGTTAATGTTAATTAAGTATACAAACAGAAAGTAGAATTGCGTGAGCTTTGGTTGCCGAGTGGTTAAAGCGGCTGTGCCAAAATTGTGAAATTTGACACGTCCAAAGTTCATAGGGTGCTGATGAAGGGTGTTTGCTACCCAGAAACAGCCGGTTGTCCACCTAGCAAATAAATTTTTACTTATCTTTACTTAATTGATATTGATTAAAAAGTAGTGAAAACCCAAGGGTTGAACTTGAGCCTAAAAAGTAATTTAATATAAATGTATTACAACACAGAAGTTCAATAACAAAATTAAAATTTACAGCAAAATGTTAATAACGCAGGGCATGGCGAACATGTTCAAATTGTATCAACAAAAGAGCATCTAGATCTCAATGATGCATAACAGAACATGTATTAAAAAGCTTTCATATAAACAGAGAGCAACAGTCTTCTGAGACGACAAATATCGTCCAAGACTGCAAAAATATCATTGCTTTGGTTAATGTTAATTAAGTATACAAACAGAAAGTAGAATTGCGTGAGCTTTGGTTGCCGAGTGGTTAAAGCGGCTGTGCCAAAATTGTGAAATTTGACACGTCCAAAGTTCATAGGGTGCTGATGAAGGGTGTTTGCTACCCAGAAACAGCCGGTTGTCCACCTAGCAAATAAATTTTTACTTATCTTTACTTAATTGATATTGATTAAAAAGTAGTGAAAACCCAAGGGTTGAACTTGAGCCTAAAAAGTAATTTAATATAAATGTATTACAACACAGAAGTTCAATAACAAAATTAAAATTTACAGCAAAATGTTAATAACGCAGGGCATGGCGAACATGTTCAAATTGTATCAACAAAAGAGCATCTAGATCTCAATGATGCATAACAGAACATGTATTAAAAAGCTTTCATATAAACAGAGAGCAACAGTCTTCTGAGACGACAAATATCGTCCAAGACTGCAAAAATATCATTGCTTTGGTTAATGTTAATTAAGTATACAAACAGAAAGTAGAATTGCGTGAGCTTTGGTTGCCGAGTGGTTAAAGCGGCTGTGCCAAAATTGTGAAATTTGACACGTCCAAAGTTCATAGGGTGCTGATGAAGGGTGTTTGCTACCCAGAAACAGCCGGTTGTCCACCTAGCAAATAAATTTTTACTTATCTTTACTTAATTGATATTGATTAAAAAGTAGTGAAAACCCAAGGGTTGAACTTGAGCCTAAAAAGTAATTTAATATAAATGTATTACAACACAGAAGTTCAATAACAAAATTAAAATTTACAGCAAAATGTTAATAACGCAGGGCATGGCGAACATGTTCAAATTGTATCAACAAAAGAGCATCTAGATCTCAATGATGCATAACAGAACATGTATTAAAAAGCTTTCATATAAACAGAGAGCAACAGTCTTCTGAGACGACAAATATCGTCCAAGACTGCAAAAATATCATTGCTTTGGTTAATGTTAATTAAGTATACAAACAGAAAGTAGAATTGCGTGAGCTTTGGTTGCCGAGTGGTTAAAGCGGCTGTGCCAAAATTGTGAAATTTGACACGTCCAAAGTTCATAGGGTGCTGATGAAGGGTGTTTGCTACCCAGAAACAGCCGGTTGTCCACCTAGCAAATAAATTTTTACTTATCTTTACTTAATTGATATTGATTAAAAAGTAGTGAAAACCCAAGGGTTGAACTTGAGCCTAAAAAGTAATTTAATATAAATGTATTACAACACAGAAGTTCAATAACAAAATTAAAATTTACAGCAAAATATATCTTTTTATGTTTGCATTTTTTCCCATCTAACGGTAAATGTGTATTTTCTACTCAACCCCATTAAAACAACACAAACAGCCAAACAAACAGACATATATTTTATTGAAAAAAAAATTCGAAGAGAACAAAAAATTTACATTTATAACAACAAATCTCTTATGTTTTAAAGAAGAGCAAACAGAAAAAATTTTCTAAATTTTATAACCACTATCTAAAAAATAACAATATCTAACAGTTAGATTGTCGGCACTAAACAGCACAAGAAAAACAGTGAGAAATGGAATTAAAAAAAATATATGTATGTATATCAAAGAATGACGGAATTTATGTGGCAGCGGAAGTGCTTTTGCGTTAAAGAATGAGTAGCAGTACTTTTAGGCGCATTACCAACACTAGGCAAGTGAGTGGCTTATAATAAAGTTTTTGTAGGTATTATTTTATTTTTATAAGCACTAAAAATAGCTGTTGGCTGCTTGTTTTCTGCTTTTTCATTTCATTCACCTCCTGCACAAAAGTGTTGAAGGAATAATAAAACATTTTTAGCAAATGAATAATGTCTGTTGGAAATTAATTTTTAAAGGCATGAAAATCAATTAACCCATCTTTTCATGTCAATTTATTGCTCTGTTGCGTTACGCTTTCGTACTTTTTGTTAACAGGCAAAATAAATGAATTCTCAGGACAACAAATGTTAGCAGTCATAAAAAAGCAACTACGGAAAGGCATTCTTCAATTTTACTTTTGGTGTATACATATTTCCGTAAACACGGGCAATTTCTTGTGATTGTTTTATTGATTTCTTTTACCCTTCTCTCACAGAATGTATCACAAAACAATAAGTTAATTTTGCCCAGAAACCCATAAATCCGTTTGTCATTTTAAGAGCAAAATATATAAGCCAGGAGGATAAGATGTTATAAAACATATACACGTTCGCAATCTTTTTCCTTTCCAAAGCTGCTCTCCGTGCAATTAGTGTATAACAGAAGAATGAAACTTAATGCCAAAAAAAAACAAACGAAAAAGAAAAATAGGCAGAAATATTTTTGTATGTAGAATAGATTATATAGATTTTCAAACTGACGCTTCATGGATTTTCCTTTAATAATATCATATAATAATAATGATGGTTGTGTTCACTTCCACATCACATTTTGTCAGAAAAAGCCTATGGTCATCTCACAACGTGACAATTGTCACCATAAAAAACAAAAGGCTGCCACTTTTCGTGACAATTATAAAATTGTTTTTTTGTTCACTGCGAGAACTCATATTGCTGAGAATTACGAAACATGTTTCCGGTCAACATTCACTTAAACAGCTAATAAACAACATTAGTTAGTAAACTCACTTGCTTCAAGAGCAAGAGAGTTAATTGACACAGGCTTGCAATACTCGAAACCTTTTGATGCAGTTAGAGAACTGGGCATATAGAGCCCATTTAACTCTCTGGAATAACGAAACGATGGAAATCAATGCAAGAATTCTATCGGAGGATCACGACGGGCTTGCTATATTTTAGTAGAATAATGGGAGTAGTGACAGGTCACTTTTACCAGACATAAAATAATTACGGGGCATATGCTGGAGGAAATTAAGGAACTTTGTGAATGAGACGGAAATTCTATAGACCTACGGGTCAAACTATTCAGGGTTAAAGCCGCAGAGCGCACAACAAGCATATAGTAGCTTAGATGTACGTTGCAAGACATGGGCAAACAAAGCCCCTCCAACAACCTATGTTGTTATGTTACGCGGGCCGCCGGTCATGAGACCGGCGCACTTGGGTCCTAGAAAGGTCCCGTTGTGTTACCCGAAATAGGCTGTAGGGAGATATCCCCACACATGCCCCGCCGGTTCCGCTCTGAACCAGCCCGATGAACGGATAAAGGAGTCCACCCTATCCAATTCGCATTCCAACACTTCCGGTAATCCATTTAGTGTCGGTCTGCCCAAGTAATTTGCTCTCTTATCGATCATTGGGGCCGGTGAGCAGTAGTCTATTCGATCTGGAAGGTCAGCTATTCTTCCAATTATCGATGCATGCCCTGAGAAAGCATCCCTCCACATGCCACCTGCCTTTAACCGTGTTGCCGAATTCATAGCAATTTCCTTGACCATGAGATCAGCTGGTGTAGCATAGTATAGATCAATCAACCTAACCTAAAACTCTAGTTTAAGAAAACGTTTCTATAATTTAATAGCAATTTAAACTCGACTGCAGTAAATCAACGAACCGTTTATTGCCGATTGTTTTTAAAAATAAAAATTTGGCAACGTTGTAACAGCTGATGATTTCTACTATTTGATGACTGAAGTTTAAACGCTAAATTTACTAACTTAAACGCAAATTAAGCCACAATCGACTACTAGAATTTGGCCTGGCATTTTGGCAGCAAATGGATTATGTATATAATTTAGTTTGACGTGTTTGCATTCGTATTTCACAGCTTGTCAAAGTGAAAAACTGTATAAATTGTAAATTTTTTTAATTCGGTTTTCTGTAACAAGAAAATAACATTTTATTTTTGTGCACTTAATTTTGTCAGTTTGCTTTAAAGTTCTTGTTGATTCTCTTTCATTTTATTTTTGTGTTTTTTTCTCTAAGCAAACAATAATAAAAAGCTAGTTAAGGAATAAAAGAATACACATATTGTTTCATACCAACTACCATCCCTTGCCGTACACACACGTGCATATGGGCTGCTCCATATTATTGAACATGACATTTGTCTACTTATAATAGGGAGCAGATTTTGCCAAACTAAGAGCAACTATAAAAATTTCAGAGTTCTTTCTAAGTATTTTGTAAGACAACACATTCATTTAAAAAATTGTTTTCCAAAATATAAGGAAATATAAGGCTATACCACACTGACATTCAACATTTTTGAAAAGGTTCATTTTTGGACCTGAATTAATACATTTTAATTGGCTCTTAAAGCAAATAAATAATTAACTTCACATTTGAATATTAGTTATTAAGTTCATTCCACCCCTTTCTGGTTTAATATTATTTAATTTTTCGAGATTTAGGGTCGTCTTTATTTATTAGTTTTATTTGCCGATATTTCGTTCCCCTGTAAACTAAATATTGTTATAATATTTCGTTATTTTGACCCCTTTTTTTCTCTTATATTTTATATAATTCTAACAGACCTTAAGCTCAAATAAGTATACTAAATATTGTTATTTAGAACGCTATTTTGGAATGACTTTATGTTAAATTAATTTGAATACATGACACACCGTATGTATGTTAAGGTTAAATTGAGTCTTTTTATTATTGCCTAACATTTATATCAGGATATAAACAACAAAATACTTAAGATTATAATGTAATGTCGTAAGAAATGATAATGAGAAATGGAACAGTATCAAACTTAACAGTATATGATTTTAAACAAGATAGTCAAGATAATAAGAAAATGTCTTTGTTCCCAGGACTATCAGGCCATTGAGAGCACATCACTTACAAAAATATGCCTTAATCTAAAAATTAAATTAACAACTTAAAAAAAACAGAAGACAACATTTGAAACCCTGTGAGAGTCAGGAACAGATTTTTTAGAGCATAAAGAAAGAAAAGGCCTTATCGCCAACATTGTTCTCGTATTGTAACCCCAAAGGAGACAAATAAGAAAGATGAGTCCAATTTGAGAATTTTCCACCTCCTCAAGAATATTGTTATCGTGCGCATTTAGCGGCTCAATATAATTTTGAATAGGTGCAAAACATAAAGCTTATAGGCGTAACATAAGATTCTTTATATAACACAATATTTGAAAATCTTTTGCAGAAAAGTTTTTTCCAATACATATTCCTGAGAACTTCCTTGCAAAAATTCCAAACTTAAACAAGATTGCGAATGCCTGTAATAGAACCGGCCTCAAGCACGTTTTATAAATTAATAATTTAGTTTTAACTGGCAATGATTTATGGGACAATATTCTGTTAAAGCATATCTCCGGTATTCATAAAAAATAAAACGTTGCTGAAGTACATTTTAGAACAAATTTTTCATATAAAATGTTTTTCAACAATGTTTTATTTTTTATGAATACCGGTGTATATCTTTTATTCGAAAATCTTTATTTAGTCTTATTCGAAGAACTTTATGTTAAGGTATTCTAACGAAATAACGTATTCATTCCATAAACTTGAACTTGGACTTTACGTTATTGAAACTGCATTCTTTTTCAGATCAATAACTTTTCGAATTGCTTGATGCGCTTTTGCCGGCATATTTGCTTTATCTACTTCTTAAGTTTTACAAGTGTACAAACTAATCGAATGCTAATTTATTCTCCAAAAACAACGCGAGGCTCGATAATAACCCACTTGATGAGACTACATGAGCTTTCCTATCAAATTCATTGTCAAACATGATTGATACAAATAACATTCCAAGAACTTCACACACACACACACACACACACGAAAAAATACTGCAATGTTTGAAGAAAAAGATGTAAAATAACAAGTCAAATGCCAATATAAATAGAAAATCAATTAATGTAAGCTTTGGTAGCCGAGTGGATTGAGCAGCAGTGCAGAAATAGTGAAATCCAAAGCTCATAGCGATGCTGAAGAAAGTTGTTGCGTCCTCGAAACAGCCCATTTATCAGTGTTGGGCAAAATACATGCTCTGATGTATTTAAAATACAAAATACATGAAAGATGTGTATTTAAAATACAAAATACAAATACATTTTTTCCATGTATTTAAAATACTGCATTCCAAAACCAAGTATTTGTAATACAAAATACAGTGTAAAAAAAATATGTATTTAAACTACAAAATACAAAATACAAAAACATTTTAATTTTCTTTCATAAACACCAATTTTCCAAAACTGATATCAGACAAATAATCTCTTGATGGCGAATAAAGAAAACCGGCTAACGACAAAATCTCAATAATTTCTTATTAGAAAACGAGATATTTTATTGAAAGACATATGTATAACGGAATTAAGAAATAAGTGACAATTAAAAAACGTTTCACCAAATGCTATATAACTATATATAGTCTATCCAAGTCAACATTTGATGGATATTTTTTTCTCTTGTTCTACATTAAAATGTCGAACGCTGTTTTTCTGTGTATTTTATTTTTTCATTATTTAACTTTCTGACAACTTGGCGACTTTCTCAATGTATGTGTATTCAGTTGCGTTTTCCTTACACAGGTACTTTGGTAATTAAATTGTGGTATTGCTATTTTTTGGAAATAAAACATTAGCAAAATTTTCGGATTTTTGTTGATGTATGAATGGAATAATTTTTAGCGCATATTTTTTAACATAAATTCAAAATGTAATTTGAGAGCACGAGTATTTGAAATACAAAATACTCAATCGCTTAGTATTTAAAATACAAAATACAAATACATTCATGAGACGTATTTAAAATACAAATACAAAATACGTATTTGTATTTTAAATACGTATTTCAAATACATGTATTTCAAATACTGCCCAGCCCTGCCACATAAAGCCTTTTTACACCGACTGGCATCCACGTGAAACGCATGGAAGCTGTTGAAAATGTGAAACAGTCGTTTACATTGACAACATCTTTCATGTATTTAGTGTCAAAAAAAAAAAAAACAAGACGCAAAATTTTTGTGAAAAATAAAAAAAAAATTAAAATGGACTTGGAGGAGGACTTTTGGACTTTTTTCTTTCCATAGGTCAAGCAACATGTTCTCCATATTTATTGACCATATGATGGGATTTCTTTTGCACTGCAATTGATGTGAATTTATTTAGAAGTAATTAAAAATTATAACAAAATGCATGTTCCTCTCATTTTTTTTATGTTAAATTTGTTTGCTGAAATGTCATTTTGCAAGTGATGGTACAAAAGCAATCGATTTTCTGCAATTTTTTTAGTGACGGCACTAAAAAAAATCCAAAGATGTAAGATGGAGAAAGGGATCATCTTCAACTGGTGTAAAAAGATATAGAATTTTCGCCCTGCATAATTCATATGGGAAGTTGTAAACATCTTTGCAAATTGATGAAAGATGTAAGATGTGCGTCAGTGTAAAAAGGCTATTAGCTATGACAACTTGCTATTCTTCAGTTAAATTTATATTTAAGCAAAATTCAAGAGATCTCTAGTTTTTCACAAGTCTAGAAATGCCCATACACACACATGAGCATACAACAACTACTTTCTATAAGCTTAAGTTGCAATTTTTATTACATTTTACTTCTATGTGTGTTTCCCCTGTCGTTTTTCTAACTCTTTTTGCTCCCACCCTCTATAACCATGTAAATGTTTTAAAATTTGTTGCTTTGGTTTAACTTTTGGTTACATGATGTGTGCAGGTGTGTGCGTACGTGTGTATTTGTGCGCCTGTCACAATGGGTGTTGTTGTTTTTTTTTTCTTTGTTTTTTTTAGCAATGTGGCTTGCAGTGTTTACATCATGCATATGTATATTTGTTTCTAATTTTTGTTACTACTCGTATTGTGTTGACTTGGGTTTCGTTTTGTCGCGTCTAAAATAATTTAATTTTATCCTTTTTTTTTTTTTTTGCTTCATGGTAAATCACATAAAGCTCTCAACAATGTTGTTGTTTATTTATGCAGTTTATTTTTTCGCTAACTAAATGTTGTTTTCTGTAACAATTCTGTCGTCATGCATTTTTTTAATAAAGTTTTTACAAATCAAACAAAAGTTGAAAAGAATAAACAGAAAAACAGTAGTGTTTTGAAAAGCTAAGTGTAATAAATCTTGGCAGAGCATTGTTTTTCATTCACTCAAAAGGTTGAAAAAAGTCAACGTAACGTGGCGTAGCCTTAAATCATGTGCTTGTTGGAGGGGGAGGGGGAGGGGAAGGGGGAGGGGGAGGGGGAGGGGGAGGGGGAGGGGGAGGGGGAGGGGGAGGGGGAGCACCGGAAGTTAGCTTAAGGCAATGACTGTGTTTTGTGTGCTAAAAGTGTAAGCATTTAAAAATGAAATCACAGTAATGGCTTGCTATTGACCAGTATTCATTGATGTGAGTCGCGGTATTTAATATCTTAGAATTTGCTCCTCCTCCCTCGAAGCGATTTATTTTCAAAATTTCATTAGAAAGCCCTATTCATAAGAATTCATAATTAAACCTTTCAGTTGCTAGTCTCAATGGGCAAGAGAAAGTTTTGTTTTAGGCATCTACTACATTCAAAAATTCACGTCTGAAATTAATCATTGTCGCAGTTGGAGTACAGAAAAAATTCAAATAACAATTAAATTAACAAATTATTAAAAAAAAAAAAAAAAAAAAAATATTGTGAACTGAAGACAATTGCCATGGAAGTGCCGAACTTTTCCTGCTACTTAAAATCTAGTCAGATACTCCTAGTCCAATTTGATTTGCTCACAATTGAGAAAGACAAACTCAAACAGAAATACTGAGTCTACAGAGGTGAAAGGCTGCCAAAGCGAGATAGAAAATCAACTTATACTCTATACCTCTTGCTTCCAGAAAGGCGCGAAAACTCGCAGGAGGAATGTTTCTTACAGTTGCTTTAATCTATTTAACAAATATATTTAATCTATTTAACAAACATTTTATCAACTGGTTTGGATGATTTCCAGAAGTTACTTTTTTCACCTCTCTGTACTTTGTGACACTAATTAGAAATAAATTGACAATGCTCGATTTTATATTTTTCGTTGCTGTTTATGCTTCACTTTAATTCAACTTGTTTTAGTATCACCTGTAAAGCAAACAATTTTGAGGCCAAAACAACATTAAAGAAAAGGTTAATTTAAAATGTCAACAGAGTTAAAGCAAAACAAATTTTTTTTTTTTTTTTGGTATTTTTAATCTTACTTATTTTTACATTTCTCTTATTTTTGTACTGCACAGTGTTTTGTCCACCTCTGATGAAATTCGAACTGCAACCTCACAGTGACTGATCCAGCGACTGAGATAAAGCCAAAGCAATTGGACTAGCCAGCAATTTTATCAAAGAGTTAAGTTATAACTAAGACATGATATTTGTGCAGGTTTAATATAATTTTTTTTTTTGATCAGCAATAAGTTTGGGGAAAGTTCGGTAAAATGAGAGCAATCATGAAGTTTTCTCAATAATATGCAAAAAAGCACGGGAAAAAAGGACGGGAACACTAAAAGCCATATTTCGTCTTGAAAAAATAGCATATAGTATTTTTTGATGCTGTAATGAAAATTGAAATGTACGTATTGGGAAAATTAAATGTTTTTCCGAATACCTTCAGTGCTTTTCAGAAACCTTTAGATGAAATGCTAATTGAGAGACATCAACATTGTTGCTATGTTGGTTGATTTCGATGATTTTCTGTTTGTTTATTTTATTGTTTACCTTTTGCAACAGCTGATTGTTTAACTACTTGCCCAAACAATCACGAAGAGCAAGAGCGGGCTGTTTCGTGCAAGAGGAACAAAAATATTTATTTCTCTTTCAAGAGCTCTCCTCACTTGGACGAACTTTGGGTATGGAAACAGTTTTCGTCCAAACCAACAAAATCGTGCAAAATACAGAGGACTCTTAATGTTGAATAGTGGATCGAACTTATTGTATCAGGTTAAGTTAACATCATAGTTTTTTATTGTGCGTATTTTTTTTTTTTTTCATAAAACAAACTAGAGCACTTTTTAAACCAACCATATTTATTTATTAGCATTATAGCAGATGCATTTTGTTGCCATTGTGTTTAACCAAAAGTCAACTATTTTCGTAAGTGAAACAAACACTTGAAGCAGTACATATGTATATCTATAAAGCAGAATATAGGATTGTTTGCTTCCTTAAAGCCAAACGAAAAAACTTTTTAATTTTCTTTCTCGAAATGTAATTTCTTAAATTTGTGCATGTAAGAGTGTATAAAAGTCTATGTCAGAGTCTTAAAAATAAATTTTATTTCTCTTTCTTAACAAACAAATACAAGTTATTCTGCTAACGGAAATACACATTATATGTGGATATGAATATATATGTATGCCCTGCAGCTAAATTGGTAAAAGTGATAGATTTGTGTTAAGACGAAGAGGACAAAAAATCTAAAGACTACATATAATGAAAAATTTTTTGTTGATTACACTGATGGCTGAAATATTCGAGTGTCCGACTAACTAAACACGAGACTTGTGGGGCTTCAAATACGCAGAATATGCACAGAGCGAAAACTTCCTAATAGATTCAATAAGATTTTCTCTTTGAAACGTTTTTAGGCTGAGGGGTATCCCAGCAGAGAGAGAAGAAGATTTTTCTATGGGTATTTCTTATTATTTCCATGTTGCAAATCTTATTAATTGTCTCAACAAGAAAAACACATAAAACCAAGAAGAAAACTTGTTACTCACGTTTGTTTTTACTCAGTTTCCGATTTGCATGGTACCAAAAAAAAAAAATTCTATAGAGTAGAACTTATTGATTCTATTAGGTTTTCTAGTAAATTGTATACAATAAGGATTTCTTATTGATTTTATTAGGTTATCCTATTAATTTTTCCCTATTGGTTTTATTAGTTTCCTATATAAACACACGTAAATCATCTTTTTAATTTCATTAATTGTTGTTTTTTCAATAAGGTTTTCCCATTTAAAATAATAAGGAATCCTTCTTGAAAAAAAACCATAGAGATATCTTATTGATTTTGTTCTACTTTATTAGGTGCTTTTTTCTCTGGGTGAGCAGAAAAACCACAGAAAGGAAATATTGACCTATTTCTTCACTAAGACGAAAATAAAGTTTGTTTCAAAATATATAAATAATATTAAGTAAAATTGCTTCATAGGACTTTTAATTCGATTTTGGATTAAACTGACAACAATAATTTTTGTTATTCAGACAACAATGATGCCTCTAGTTTTAACATGCCAATACAGTTGAATAAAAATATGCATCAATATTATTATTATTTCTTTCGTTAATTTTAATTTATAGTTATACTTTATGATTTACACTTGTGAATTACTTTATCGAGCTTTAGTTTGATTTTACTTTCCTTATAAGCAAACAGTGCCCGCAAAGTGCTTTTTCTATCGAAGCGTAACATTAAACAAAGAGTTTTGTGCGCAAAAGAACACATAAATATCATATACCCCCCAAAAAAATTTCACACAAAAATTTTTGAAAATTTTCTACTTTACATTAAAAATAATTTAAGCTCAGATAAATACAAAATGTTTGTTATCTAATATCTAAGTAGAAAAGGATAAAGCATCCTAAACTCTTTAAGAAAATTATTGAACTTGTAAAACCTTGGAAGATATTTATAAATAAAGAATTGAATTGAATTGAACACATAAATTGATCCGCCTCGTACGTGGCGTAATATTTTGTGGTCAGATGAGACCAAATTAAATTTATTTAACTAGGACCGGAGTCCGCTTTAAGATCGAAGACCCAAAAATAAAAAATATAGTCCATTAAAACTGTCAAACGTGGTGGAGGTAATGTTGTGGTTTGGGGATGCTTCTCATATTATGGAATTGGACCGCTATATCGCACACAAAACACAATGGACACAAAATTGTATAGAAATATTTTGGGTGAAGTCATGATGTCTTCTGCTGACAGGGAAATGCCATTTCAATGGATATTCCAACAGCACAATAATCCAAAACATTCATCGAAGTTGGCAAAGTCATGGTTCGCAAACAATCATGTGAAGGTTTTGGAATGAATGGCCTTCAAAGTCACCAGACTTAAAGTTAAGAAAAATTATATTAACAAAAAGCACATACAAGTTTAATTATAAAAAAAAATTAGAACTGTAGAATAAAAGAATATTATAAATTTCGCTTAGAAAAAGCTATGACTCTGGCGGCTCTAGCAAAATAAAACCGTTTTTCCTGTTAAGATTAAGATGATACAGAAAAGACTAGTCTGAAACTAGTATGTAGCAATATTGTAATCTAACCAGTTGAGGTCCTAAAACACCCGGTCTATATATGGCAAAAGCACGGATGAGTAAATAATTTCGAAGACATTAGTTTTATACCAGGAACAACTGACATCTGCTTTTGGTCTTTGGAATGTTTTGTTTACAAATTGCATACATGCAAGAGCACACAAACTCGAACAAATGAGAGGCAGAATATAAAGTAGTTCTGCTCACAAAATCCATTAACTGTTCAATAAAACTGAATTGGTCTTGAAGGCAATCAACACACTAGATCGATTCACTCACAAGAAAATCTTTTGGTTATTGATGCCACTTTATTTAACTTTTTCTGTACGCAAGATTTCAAACAGAGCTTTGATTGCTGGAAATAAATACATTTTATGAAAATTTTCAAATGATTATCAAATCGCACAGACTTGTCAAAAACTCGTGCACTTTTTATCCAAACGCGTCATATTTCGTATATGGCAGATCAAGAGTTGGTGTAGGAGAGTGAATCACGGATTTAATTAAACAGGCACGCTAGCAACTAGTATATTTCTAGTTTTGAAGTAGTCCTTTTGTCTGCATGGTGTAGGTGAACTTACATATGTTTGACAACGTGTGAGTATGAGCATACGACAAGTATAAATTTATACTGTGTGCATGTTTCTGCTGTTATCGTTATCGTTGCTGTTGTTCAAGTTTTTAACAATATTTGTTTTGTTTGCAACAAGTCAACAGTAGTTAGAAAAAGTAAGCATATTTGTTGCTTCAACTATTGCATTGTTGTTATTGTTATAATTCTTGTTCCCTCATTGTTGACAATTGTTTTTGTTTAAGTTCTTCAATTCTTTTATATTTGTTGTTTTTTTTTTTCTTTCTTCCAGTTGCAATGACTTATTTACTTTTAGTACTTAAATGGAGTTTATAATCTCTTTTTTTCTATTTGTTAAGTTTTTTTTTTTTTGTTTTTTTGTTTTCTCTTGCTTTTTCTTTTTGCTCTTTGCTTTCATGAGGTTTACTCTACTGTTGTATCAAGTTAAAAGTTTGTTTGTTTTGCCAACCATTGTAGTCAACAATTCCATTAATTTAATAAATTTGTTGATTCTTGGAAGTAGGAAAAAAAAAAGTTAATTAAATTGTCTTAAATTTGTTGCATGTTTTGAATATTTGGCAAATGAAATTGTTCAGAATTTATTGCTTAAGACCTTGAAATTCTTCAATTTGCTAGGGCATTGCATGTTTTTAGGTGCTTGCTTGTTATTTGTTAATTGACTGCTATAATACCCAATTAGCCAAACAGTTGGTGGTTTATCAATGTATATATTTAGTGTAGCATAAAGACAAAGCTTAGGAATTTCATTAAAAATTATCTTGAAGACAGCAAAAATAAACTATTTAACATAAACTTTTTTTTTGGACAAATTTCCTCATTGTAGTTGAATGACACTCTTCTAAATTTAAATGTATTTTTGCATAAGGCAAATTTGTTGCCAGTTATGTTCTTTGTAACCATAATTTAAGAGTATATTTATATATTCAGGAAATATGTTCGCGATTTTTCGCCAACTGTCTTATTCGTACTTATTTTTGTAGACTGCCGTAAATCTATGTTTCTATTTGAGAAAAATTTTCGCGAGTTTTTGCAGGTTATCATTATGTTGTTTGTAATTTTTCTTTGACATTTTCACAATCTATTTTAAATCAATTACAAGTAATTTTCGTCAGTTTTCGCGGTTTTTGTGTTCATTTTAATTTTGAATTTTGAAATTTAATCGCAGCTTTTTGCCAGTTGTCGATTATTTTACTTTAAGTTGTACGTTTTTTGTGTTTGCGGGATTTCGTTAGATATATCCTCTTTAATACTATATTTTCTCAAATATTCGAGAATTTTTGCTCTTTTCTTTAATTGTGCTGTTTGTAATTTTTCGAAATTTTTATAGATCGCTTATATACATTTTCGCATTTCCAAAAATGTTGCGGTTAATTGTGTTTTTTTTCGCCTTTCGCTAGTTTCCCGTAGCTTTTTGCCAGTTGGTTTCTTTGTAAGAAAATTTTATAGACCATTCTAAGTCTGCTTTCGCTAGATTTTATCACTGTGCTTATTTAATTTTTTTTTTTTTTTTTTGATTCTGTAAATTTGTTTCTTTTTCATAAACTATTCCAATCCTGTTTTTTTATATGACAAATTTCTGCTTGATTTTTTGCTTTGTTGTCTTCTACGCAGCTATTTTTATAAACATATTTAAATCCTTTTTGTAAATTGTTCGTGGGTTTTCGCATCGTGCTTTGTTGTACCTGTTTTGAATATTATCCCAGTTTGCCTGTAGAGGAATCCAATGTATGACCATGCCTATAATATTTTTCTCCCCAATATTTTTTAGAACGCGCCAACTTGGTGCCGCTCCTCCTTAAGGTTGCTAGTTATAGGGGCGCCTCGAAAATCACAACTTGCCCCAAGGTGCCCGTAGAGCAATCATAAGTATGACCAATCCCTACACTCAGAATATTTTTGCAGTAACTGACCGTAGTTTATTCCGAAAGCAGTTATTTTTAAATGACAACACTTTTACGAATTTGTGAAATTTTAGTTTCAACTGATTTGTACAGCTGCTTAAAAAACTAACTACAGATAAATAAGGATTTTCAGTCACAGTTAGTAATGACTGTAGTAATTTATATTACATATACACGAAGGAACCACGCTGTTAATATGTATATATGTACATGTTTATAATTTGGTTTCTACATACACTTGTAGCATACAAGCTCTACTTAAATTTATTGTAGCATGGTTTTCGAGTCGAAATGTTGCATGTTCGAATCTCAGCAGAGGCAGTACAAAAATTAAATAAGCGAATTGAAAAACAAGAGATAATACAGGTGGATAACTATAAGTAAAAAAATCACCACCGAAGAAAAAAAAATTGTTTATTATTAGTTGATTACGCATTAATTATTTGGCAGTTAGAATAAAAGAAAAATTATGATTTTTACCGATTGGATTCCGTAGACATTTTAGCATTTAAATTTAAATGAAGTTATTAGTAAATATTAATGTGAAAATAAGTAGGACGGTTGTTAAATGTAGTTTCATTTATTTTACAGAGTGTTTTTAGTTAATTTTGCTGACAAATTTCTCCGAGTGTAATAATATTTTCTACCAATGCTTTTTTTTTAACCTCATTAAACGCGCTACTGTGCAAAAAATAAAAATAAAAATTTAAATCGCACTCCTCCAATTTTTTTTTACCTTTGTGCAACTTTTATTTTTCCTCACACTAAAAACACAATATCGGCAAATTGTTGTCCATACAAAGTGACCTGGCCTAATGTACAGAATTTTTGAGCGATTAAAACTTATTTTTGAAGTCCTTATTCGTATTGTACTTAATCAATTTTTATACTAGTCGAATTTTTCGCACACAATTTTTTTTTTTTTTTTTTTTTTTTTTTTTTTTTTTTTTTTGTATAAATTATAGGACCTCGTTAATATGGGTTAACGCTTTTCCAAATTAAAGTGACGGATCTGTTTAATAAGCAGCTTGGAATTAAAATTTTGTTAACAATTTTTCTCGATTTGTCTTTGTTCGATATACATGCGTCTATTTTAAGAGGATGCGGCGCAAATTAAAAAATAATTTGTCCTCTAGTAATATATTCCATTTCAATTTGCGCAAATTCGACAAAATCTAAGAACCAAAGAAACAACAGCAACAACACCATTACTGGCAGCAGAAAAAAAAATCACATTTTGTCGTTACAATCGACAAACATTTTCTTAGTAATAAACGAACGCTTGGGATTGCAGGTTTATGTTAATGTGTTTGCGTGTGTGGGCTGCCAGGAGCAGGAGTATATTGAAACATTTCCTTTATACAACCACATGAATACAGCAAGCAAACGCATGATGTGTATCAAATGTTTTAAGGGCATAATAAAAACAAATACAAGCGCATATGCAAGTGTATGGGTTTTGGGGAAACGTTGGAATACTAGATGACGACGATGATGGCTCCCCAGGCAGAAAAACAGCATTTCTAGTCTTCAATGCTTTTGTGGAAAGACAAAACAGCATAAACACTCATTATTAATATTTTCTACAAATGATGCATTGCTTTTTAAACTGTACTACACACAATTTTCTTTTGTACTCAGATGTATATTTGGCTTTTTGTGAATTTCTATTTTGGGGGCTGCCTACCGCCTGTTGCCAGTTTTAAAAAGTCATTATAAATTTTGTAATTTTCACACATGTTACACATTTAGATAGAAATACTCCTATTTGCCTAGAAACCAAAAAATGGGATACGTTTCCATTTTGCTTAATTTAATTAGGAGATTTTCTTTTGTGTAAAAAATGTTGAACAAAGAGAAGAAAATAAAAAGTATTTTGCTTTATGCAAAAATCGTTTACCTCTTAATTCGATACTTTTTTGTGAGACCTATTAGGCTTAATGAAACTCCTACTAAAACTTGTAGTAAAATAAAATTTAAAACATTATTTTTACTTTTTTTTTTATTGATGAGCATTTTTATTTCTGCGGCAGTTCTCTGCCACCCCCTGGTTAAGGGAATGAAATAATAAAAATCCCATCCACAAATTGAATTCAATTAATTAATAGCTTAAACTCATTATAAAAGGTTTTTGTATTATTTTATTATATATGGCTTTCGTACAACAAAAGGAACAAAAGAAACAAATAGCACACAACAACTAGTAAAATATACAACAACTACAACAAGAAAAAAGGCAACGATGGATAGAAACCCTTCTCTACAAAGCTGTAACCAGCAGAACCAAAAATTCCTTTGTGTTGTAAAATAAAAAATATAAATTTTTGATAACTAAATGGGAAAAGTAAGTTAATGAGTAAAGGTCTGCACGCATTCTTCTATTGTTTGGTGGGCTGGTGGGCCGTTCAGAATATTTAGCCACCACCAGACACAGTGGAGTCAAGTTCAGCTCTCCAGCCACCTGCGGAAATCACTAGTCATTTGTTCTTTTACTTCATACATATATCTTTTCTTTTTGATTCACCACTAGCAGGAGCAAAAAAAAAAAAAAAAGAGTTATATGGAGAAAAAGGATTTTACTTTTATATAAAAACCATTCATTATTCTTAAGTTCAGTATATTTTCTTGAACATCATTAGTATTGTACTGAATGTGGCCAGTAAAAGCACTTCATCAACATCAGCAAACGTTACTCTTAGAGGTAGAAAAGCGACAGGGAAAGTCACTTAATAAAATATATCGTGTACTGTAGCACGCTTTTATTTAGTTAGAAAGGTGTTTGGTTTTTATAATGAAATATTTTCTTTTTAATAACAACTAATTGCTGAGGACTACCTAAAGAAAGTTATTAAGTAAGTTGTGTAACATTTCAGAGAATATCATTTTTAAAACTCAAAACTAAGACTCAAAACAATTCAAAATGGCAAAATATTTTTTAACAATTTGAAATTTACTAAAGTCCAGCTTTGCAAGGATGTGCTGTCAGATGTTTACAGATTTTATATACGAAGCTGATGTTGGTTATACCATAGTAGAAAGAACCCCTTAGCCCGGTTTTCAAGAGCAAGTTTTGAGTAACTATGAGAAAACTTAAGACTGAAACTAAAATAAAAATTCAGTCAAGTACAAGGCTGGCTCGCACACCTAGGGTATGTATGTGTAATGTACGTATAAAATGGCATATGTGAATACATATATTAAATAAATTTCATCTCTCTGTCTCTTACAGCTTGAGAGTTACGTTTGATTGCTGTTTTATATTGTATGGGGACACATAGTAGTTTTCAGCTTGTTGTTGTTGTCCTTTGCTGTAAGAAGGCATCTGGGAAAACATACACTGTGCGGCTCTCTATCTCTTACGGTTCGACAGTTATAGGTGTTACTCTACGTTGTAAAGGGACACCTGGTAGTATTACAGTTGCTGTTGTTTTTAGCATTTGTTTCTGTAAATACATATTGTTACGTTTTAACCTTTTCAAAACGTTTTCCGTAGATTCTTTAATTGTAATGAAGTTAGAACACTCAAGTCTTCAGTTTACAATAACCAACAGTTCAACACTTTATTTATTTGAACACACTATACTTGTAAACACTTTACTAAGAACACTTTACTAAAAGAACAACACTTTCACTTAATCACTTTTTATTACTTAAGACACTTTACACGTTAGCGCAGCTAAAAATCGACTGACTGTTCAGCGTTGAGCTTCGCTGCTTTTATACTTCCAATGATCATTACTAGAACATTCTAGACGTTTACAGAAGCTAATCACGCCACATCTATAGTGCGATGTGCGATGACTCATCATGAACAAAAGATATACACACATACCGACATACATGCGATGTGCAATGACTCATCATGAACAAGAGATATACACACACACCGACATACTTACACGCGGCAGCAAAACTCAAGCATCTGAGTCGCGCACATACATGCACACACAAATATTGTATCGTGCGGTGGTGGTTTCTTTTATTTCGCTGTTGTGCTTATTTATCCACACATGTGTGTCAGTATGTGCACACTCGCTGTGCTGCCGTTTTGTTTATCAACAAGCTTCTATGTATGCATGTGTGTATATACCTCCTGTGTTCATTTACAAATAATAACAAGACAATATACGCACATATAAAATAACGATGATTTAGTACGTTCTAGAACAATCACAATCGGTCCGTTCACGACCAAATTTGTAACACTGCCGCCCGCTCAAGCCTGTTCGTCCCGAACAGGCCCAGAACCACTACTTCCGTACCTTGCGAGTCGTTCTAAGTGTACAACCTTCATTTTGGATCGATGGCTGTTATGCTTCTGTATCCTGTATACAACGTCGTTCAACCTCTTAATCACCTTATACGGTCCATCCCAATGCGTTTGTAATTTGGGAGACAGTCCTTTCTTCCTTTGTGGGTTATATAGTAGAACCAGTTGTCCCTCGCGGAATCCGTCGGAATTTGCAGCTCGATCGTACCTGGCTTTCATTTTATCGCTGACTACTCGAATTCTGTTGCGTACAAATTCGTGTAGGTCATGCAAGTCGCTTTTCTCCTGTGAAGAATTCTCGGCATCCTCATTCTTCGGTACAGGTTTTATGCCAAATTCCAAATCTCCAGGCAGTCTGAGTTCTGTTCCAAAGACAATTTTTGCTGGTGTTTTAGACGTTGAGTCATGTACGGCGGTCCTGTATGCCAACAAAAATTTTTGAATGTGCTCATCCCAGTCTCTCTGATGGTCGCTCACTACTTTCCTCAGGTATTCCTCCAGCGTGCGGTTAAATCTTTCAACCATACCGTCAGATTGCGGGTGAAGCGGTGTTGTCCTGGTTTTTCTTATTCCATAGAGCTCGCACATTTCCTTAAAAATTGCAGACTCAAAGTTTCTGCCTTGATCGGAATGCAACTCCATCGGAACACCATATCTGCACACCCAATTATTGATGAAAACATTTACCACAGTTTGAGCCTCCTGGTTTGGTATGGGGTATACTTCTGGCCATTTGCTGAAATAGTCCATCACCACAAGGACATAACGATTACCGGCAGTACTGACTGGAAAAGGACCTGCTACATCCATAGCTATTCGCTCAAAGGGCGCACCCGAATTGTACTGCTGCAGGTGTGCTCGAGTTCTCCGTGCTGGACCCTTCGCCGCTATACATTCCTTACAGTTTGCAATCCAGTCGGCTACTGATTGTTGCGCTCCAATCCAGTAAAAACGCTGCTTCACCTTTTCCAGTGTTTTATTAACTCCAAGGTGACCACCACTGGGACCATTGTGGAACTCTCGCAAAACTTCCGGTATCTTCGATGATGGTACAACTATTAAGTTAGAAGTTGTTTTGCCATCCGCACTTTCCCATATACGGTATAAGCATCCGTCTACCAGCTGCAAGCTGCCCCATTGCGCCCAATAAGCTTTAGCGAGGGGACTCTCAGCCGCAATTTCATTGCGTGCAGGCCTGCTATCACTCTGTTTAGCAGCTATTATTTTTCTGAGCACCGGGTCATTTTTCTGCGCCGTTGGCCAGTCTTCGTGGGAGTCTATCTGCGTTAGCCGAACATCAATGATGGACTCTTTCTGTTCGGCCTTGATGCAATGTCGGCATTCTATACTGCATGGTCGTCTCGAGAGGGCATCCGCATTATTGTGTTTTGTCCCTCTTCTATGCTCGATGCTAAAGTCATAGCTCTGCAGCCGTTCAATCCAACGTGCCAACTGCCCTTCGGGGTTTTTGAACTGCAACAACCATCTAAGCGCGGAGTGATCAGTCCGCAACGTGAAATTCTGGCCATACAAGTATTTATGGTAATGCTTAATGCATTCCAATACTGCCAGAAGCTCACGCCGTGTCACGCAATAATTTCTCTCTGGCTTTGAAAGTATTCGACTATAATAGCCTACTACTTTCTCGACTCCATCTACCACCTGAGAGAGTACACCTCCTATACCGAAGCCACTTGCATCGGTATCTAGCAGAAATCTTCCTCCAGCAACCGGGTATGCCAGAACTGGTGCTGTGCACAATAACTCCTTCAGCTTCTGGAATGCTCGTTCCTGTTCGTTTCCCCATTGGTATGCTCGTGACTTCTTAGTCAGCTCGTGCAGACTGGCGGCTACGCTGGCAAAATTTGGCACAAATCGTCTATAATATGTGCAAAGTCCCAGAAAACTGCGCAACTCGTGAAGATTACGTGGCTGTGGCCAGTCCCTTACGGCTTTTATTTTATCTTCGTCCGTCGAAATGCCATCTGCAGTTACACGATGTCCCAAATATTTCACCTCTTTCTGGAACAATGCACACTTCTTCGCGCTAAGAGTGAGTCCTGCCGACGATATTCGTTTAAAAACTTCCGCCAAATTTTTCAGGTGCTCGTCAAACGTTTTTCCCATTACGATTATATCGTCGAGGTAGACCAAACACGTCCGCCAGTGAAGCCCCTTTAATACCTGTTCCATCAGTCGCTCAAATGTGGCTGGAGCATTACAGAGCCCGAATGGCATTACTCTAAACTGCCATAAACCATCTCCAGCACTAAACGCAGTCTTCTCCTTGTCCTTGTGAGCAATTTCTACCTGCCAATAACCACTTTGCAAGTCCAATGTTGAGAACCATTTTGTTCCGGACAGCGTATCTAGGGTATCGTCAATCCTGGGTAGTGGATAACTGTCCTTTTTCGTGACGTCGTTTAGCTTCCGGTAGTCCACACAAAACCTCGTGCTACCATCCTTTTTCTTCACCAAAACTACCGGTGAGCTCCACGGGCTAGTAGATGGTTCAATTACCCCACTCTTCTCCATTTCATTGACTAACTCTTTAACCTCGTTACGCTTGGCCAGGGGTACACTTCTGGGCGCCTGTTTTATGGGCCTCGCTTCGCCAGTATCGATTTCATGCCTCACAATAGCCGTTCTCCCTTGGCTCTTACCGTTCATGGCGAAAGCGGAGGCGTATTTCCTGAGCAGCTGTTTGGCTTTGTTTTTATCAGATGCTGGCAGCCCTGTGACCCATTTCTCGACATGCTGTTCAAATGTTTCTCGTTCTTTAGGTGACAAGCTAGTAGATTTTGGTTTGGTCTCACAATTTACAATTGCCTCTGCTGGAGTACAGCTTCCTAAATGCGATTTTGGACTTACGACCTTCTCACTGGTTGACAAATTGAGCACTCTAACTGGGACTTTCCTATCGGCACGCATTTCCACGAGAGCTTTCGCTGTTAATAAATCGCCCGTTATATTTTCTGATTCTACTACCCACAATCGACTGTCCGCACAATCTCCATTCGTTCGAGCCCATATCAGTGCCTCAGATCGTGGTGGAATTCGTTGAGTATCTTCAGCAACCAGTTTCAGCACATGGGGCTTATTTTCGTAGCCAACATCTAACTGTATCTCCACGTCACGCCACGTCATAATTTGTTGACCCATGTGCAGATTTATGCCATGTGCTATCATAAAATCTGCACCAATAATCACCTCGTCAACAATATCGGCGACAATAAACATGTGGCTGACGGTGATGTTAGCTATACGCACCTTTGCCTCAGACTTACCATAGACGCTAGCGGTCTCCCCAGTAGCTGTACGCAGCCTCACGTTACGTAGCGGTTCAACCCTTCCTGATACCAAATCAGGCCTTATTATGGACTGCGACGCTCCTGTATCTATGGTTAAAGTTTGCTTCTTCCCATTGATGTATCCACTGACAGTTAAGTTGCTGTTTTTCTGCTGCATCACTGATATGGAGATTGTGGGGCCCTCGTCTGTGGGAGCCAGCTTTTGCCCCTTAAAGCTGACTCGTTTTAGTTTAACGGTGACTCCTGGGGCTGTTGATAACTAGCCCTTTTGCTCGGCCTCTGTGGAGATACGGATCTTGTACGCTTCCTGGGAGCTTTACAGTTGCGCTGAAAGTGGCCTGCCTTTCCGCAGTTAAAACACTTAGCTCGGCCTTTGTTCGAGATTTCGGCCAACGCTTGCAACACTACCTCTTTAATCGTACTGGCCAAGCCATCTCCTGGCTGCTGAACTACCTCTAGCTCCCTTATTTTGTGGACCTGTGGCCTTGAAATTAGTCTGGCTGTCTCCTGGGCCAACGCAAATGAGACGGTTTCGGCGAATGAAGGCTTTTGTGTTGCACATACAGCAAGTTTAATGTCGGGATCTCGAATTCCGTTCACAAATGCCTCCGTCTTGAAATGTTCCAAAAACGAGTAACTCTCTCCAGGATAGCTAAGCTGCACAAGACGCTCAATCTCCATTGCATAGTCCTGAAGAGTCTCATTGCCTCTCTGCACTCTGCCTCTCAGCTCCATTCTGTGGATTTCCTTCTTGTGCTCTCCACCATACTTGCGTTGCAGAGCTGCCATGATGACTTCATAATTGTCTCTAGATGAAGCGGGCACAGTTTCCAGGACATGTGCAGCGACACCCTTCAACGCCAAAATTAACTCAATGCACTTCTCTTCCTCCGTCCATGCATTTTTATTGGCCACAGTTTCAAACTGAAACTGGAAAATGTTAAAAGGTGTGCTGCCATCAAAGGTGGGCGCTTTTATTCTGCTCGCGACTTCCGGAATGACTCGCACTGGCCCCTCCTGCAGTTGAAGGCCATTCATTCTAGCTTCCAGGCTATGAAGCTTTTGATCGACCTCATTTTCCAGGGCAACAAATTTTTCTTCCATGGCATTTACTCTCTGGTTTATAGCGGAAGAAAGCTTCATCAAATTTTCATTCGTTGTCGTATGTTTTGCGTTTATTTCTGCTAGAAGCATTTCATTATTCGCTTTCATCATTACATTTGTTGTAATTGACGCCTCTTTGATAGACTGCATCATAGCAGCAAACATCGAGTTTAAGTCCATGCTACTTGCAACTGCTCGTGTACTCATCTCCAGTTCTTCTTTTTCTTCGAAGTCATGAGTATTGATGTCCAGGCCTAGCCGATGAAACTCCTCCATTAGCCTCTTCTGCAGCTCCACTTTATTACCAGTTGTGGGCAGATCCAACTTGCACAACTCCTTTTTCAGTTGTTCCACTTTAAGCTCGTCGAACTTCATTTTACAATTTCACTTCTGACACCAATTGTTACGTTTTAACCTTTTCAAAACGTTTTCCGTAGATTCTTTAATTGTAATGAAGTTAGAACACTCAAGTCTTCAGTTTACAATAACCAACAGTTCAACACTTTATTTATTTGAACACACTATACTTGTAAACACTTTACTAAGAACACTTTACTAAAAGAACAACACTTTCACTTAATCACTTTTTATTACTTAAGACACTTTACACGTTAGCGCAGCTAAAAATCGACTGACTGTTCAGCGTTGAGCTTCGCTGCTTTTATACTTCCAATGATCATTACTAGAACATTCTAGACGTTTACAGAAGCTAATCACGCCACATCTATAGTGCGATGTGCGATGACTCATCATGAACAAAAGATATACACACATACCGACATACATGCGATGTGCAATGACTCATCATGAACAAGAGATATACACACACACCGACATACTTACACGCGGCAGCAAAACTCAAGCATCTGAGTCGCGCACATACATGCACACACGAATATTGTATCGTGCGGTGGTGGTTTCTTTTATTTCGCTGTTGTGCTTATTTATCCACACATGTGTGTCAGTATGTGCACACTCGCTGTGCTGCCGTTTTGTTTATCAACAAGCTTCTATGTATGCATGTGTGTATATACCTCCTGTGTTCATTTACAAATAATAACAAGACAATATACGCACATATAAAATAACGATGATTTAGTACGTTCTAGAACAATCACAATCGGTCCGTTCACGACCAAATTTGTAACAATATATTATGCAAATGTTATCCCTCTGTCTCTCACGGTTCGAGAGTTATAGCTAATTGCAAGTTTTCGTTGTATGGGGACACCTGGTAATTTTCGCTTTGTTGTTATATTTAATATTTGTTGTTGTAGCGGCAAGGAACAAAAACATCCTGTGAAAATTTCAACTCTTTAGCTCTTACCGTTTCGGAGAATGGACGCTGTGACGGACAGACGGACGTAGTTGTTTCGGTAATAGGGTTCCGTTTCACTCTGATGAGTGCGGAACCCTAAAAAGTATGATTTTGGATGCTTAAATCCCTTTATAAGTTCACGCTGTTACGTTCTGTCCAACAACTTTCCACTGGTAGCACAAATTTACCAATATATGCATGTATATTTTCGTTAGTACGGCTACTTCGACATGCAAACCACAAGCCTTCAGTTTTGGGAGGTCCGCGACTCCCGCTACAATCCTATAAAGCTCAATGCTTTCAAAGCCTGGCTCTTTATCTAAAGTTTCTCCTTATATTTAGGTCTAGTATCAGAACAGCGAGATCAGTTTTTTTTTTTTAAATAACTTAAGTCGTACAGTACTTGGCAACTGGTTGCACATGTAGCTGTCCCCTAGCTTAAAAATTTACATTTCTCTTACGTATATAATAATTAATTTATTCTATCTCCGTTTACTAAGTTATTAATAATTATTTATTGTTACTTTAAGGACGCCTGCATGCGTACATATGTATATGCGCTGCTTAGTCACAGCTGAGCAATACCATGTCGCTTAGCACTCGTTATTAATGGCAATAGTTTGCTGCACCAAGAGCTTCTGGCTTCTGGAATAAAAGCCTTTTGAAATAGTCAACGTCAAAATCTGACACACAATTTTAATCAACAGCCACTTTTTTAAAATTCCCTTTTTTCTTCTGCATGACACAAATATAAGAAAACCCTCAAACATCTTAAGAAATAAGAAGCCAGAGAAGTATACAAAACTAAAATAATAAAATGATGGAGGATACTTTGAAACATTATTATTATTTTTTTTTTTACTGGGAAAAGGAACTTTTTTTTTGCAAGAAAATTTCTTTATTAAATATGTCGCTCAGAACAAAAAACAAAAAAAAGCATCAAAATATGAAGCAGTGAGATCAGGGGAAAAAAAGTTTATCTAATATTGCTTAAACCACCACAGAAGAAGTGTTGTAGGTTTGTCTGGCTGTGTGTCTGATTTTATGGTTATATGTAGGTTGGCAAATACTAGAATAAATTGCTTAAAATGCACACAATTTATACTGCTCTATATAACAAAAAAAAACCTCTTTTGATATACAAAAAAAAAACATATGAATGAAAATATAAAAAAGGGATAAAAATATAAAAAGTATAAAAATGGTAGAAAAGAAATCTCATCATGTTTTACAACATTAAAGTATAAAAAATATTGAAAAATATACAGGTAAGTAAAAATTTTATGTTAAATATTTTATCAAAAATATGAAAATAAAAGAAAACCCACACCCTTTGCGTGGCTCCTGGTATATGAAAAATAAATAAAACTAAACTTACACACTCATACATACACACAACCAACCAGCATCTTTCTCTGCCATGAAAAGAAGCTAAAGAAGTCTTACTATCAACCTGGTGGATTTTGTAAGAAAAATGAAAAGTAAGAAGAGTTAATAATTTTTTAAGCTCCAAAAACGAAGAGAAACACTTCAACCTACAAAAGACGCCAGCAAAAGGAATACACACATGCACTGTCAACATAAAAAGAATCGTTTCGACTGCATTTGCAAACTTGATAAGACTACAGCTTTTATAACAAACACACACACACACACACACACATACACAACCAAACACCACTTGCATCCATGTACCACATATAAAGATTCACCTTTTCGAGAAAAGTAGTTGAAATTGCATGAGGATGCAAGTGTTTGATTTTATATGAACTACAATCTTTAAATGAGAAAAACCCAGGAAGACAACCATTCAAACATTTCATGCTTTGTACACTCAGCCAGACATGCGAAAGAGTGTCTATTTGTCGGTCTGTCGGTCTGTCTGTCTGTCTGCTTGCCTGTGTGTTTATGTGGGAAAAGCAAATAAACATTTTCGCTAACGTAAGATTCAAAACTCGTCCGTCCAACCGTCTGGCTGTGAGAGCAAGAGTGGTATGGAAGTTTATTTAAAATTCAATTATGGCATAAAAGGCGAAAAATGTATGAACAACAAACAAGTAAGTACATAAGAGACAGCTTAAAGCTGGTCAAATGGCAAAAATAGCTTATAATACCACACGCGCGCACACACACACATGAACACATTTTATTTATGCGAACATACAAACAAACACCTGTAAGGTCGCCCCTACCCCACTAAAATTAAAGAAAAAAAAAAAGGATTTTCTCTTTGTTTGCCCAATTCATTTTAATAATGTGGCGATTGTTGTATTCGGTAGCAATTATTCTTTGCGTTAAGATTTTGCTGAGAAGTTGTGTTGGAATTAATACGAAAATGTTAAAGTTTATTACAATTGCCATGAATTGCAGTTTCATGTAAATGAAAATGATTAGGGTTATTCTTTCACAGTAACGCAAAATAATTGGTTTCTTTATCAGCAATTGTTAATAAAAGCGGGGAGAAAAAGAAATTGCTTAACAATAGTTAATACCCGCTTAGAAAGGAAAAATAATTGTAAAAACCAACAACTTTTGTGAACTATTTACTGCACAAGACAACTTTAAAGCATAATATTTCAGTGTACGAAAAAACCTGTGCTAAGAGAGTGTGTTTTTAAAACGAACGCAATTTAAAATCAAGCCGAATGTTTTGAGAGATACATATTTTAAGAAACTACTACGCAAAATTTACATTATGCAACAAATATACATATATTATGACTGAAGAGCATAAAAGGCAGGTTTTAACCCTTTGGCCATTACAAGTCGGTTTCTCGTGGGTATGCAAATAAAATAAAAAAATTAAATAAAATATAATAGAATAGTGTAGAATAGAACAAAATAAAATAAAAAAAATGTAAATCTAATACTCTGTTCACACTTGCAGCAATATTCAAATTATAACAATTAAGGCCATTATTGAGACTAAATTTTCATATAATAATTGCAACAAAAAAAAATCCAATTAACTTATTGGCAATTAAAAGATAATTGTTTTAATAATGAATACATTTTATAATGCAACACTGTTAGATTTGTATTAACAGTACTAAATGAACAAGCTTTAACAACAACATTACTTATTGAACAAACCTTGTTAAAAGTTCACTAATCAAACGTCAACAAAATAAATAAACAAACAAAAAAAAATAAACAAATTTTTACAGAAAAATTTAACCAATAATTTCTTTTCCTGTCAAATGCTAATTGTCGTAGCAATATTAATAATGTATGAATACCAAAAAGATATTGTCAATTAACTGAATATTGTTTCAATTAAAAAGACATATGTGAACATAAAGGATAAAAGTAAAATAAAATTTTTGATGTTTTGATTATCTATTAAGCCGGGTCAATTTGTATATCGATATTCTGATATTGAATTTTCGATAGCTTTCGTTAGGCGCAAAAAAATATACCACGGCATATCAAAATAAAGTCATTTTCCAGGCAACCAACTTCCATTATTTTTAACTTATATACAAGGCCTTCATAGAGCGGCGTGGTATGGGTTCAGTATGTTCGAAAAAAAAAAAGAAATATTGAGGTGAAAAAAAATTACTGAAGGTTGATCACAAACTGCATCCTCTACCAGTAATCTGTGGTCTCCTCCCTAGGTAAGGCTGATTGGAGGCGTTTGCTTGCCCTATATCTTGCGATATACACAGGAATGCTGCTGTGCGCCTCGTGCATTTAACCATAAACAGTTGGACTGATAGGTTTATAGGAACTTGGGTCATTCACCAAATTCACATTACCCTACATAACCCATAATCGGGTTATGTGTGGTACTGTGTCTCTTCCAAGGTTTCCTTTCTATGTAGGCGTGATGAGACCCAGCATCACCTGTGTTGAAAAGTAAATGTAAAGAAATAAATTGAGTCAAGTACGAGGCTGGCTCGCACTCTTAGGGTTCCGTACGTATGTATGTGTAATGTATGTATGAAATGGCGTATGTGAATACATATGTATATTTTATAAATTTCATCTCTCTGTTTTTAAAGCTACTTTATGTTGTATGGGGACACCTAGTAATTTTCCACTTGTTGTTGTTTTTGTAATTTATTGTTGTAAGGCATCTGAGAATACATACACTGTGCGAATTTCGACTCTCTATCTCTTACGGTTCGAGAGTTATAGCTATTACTCTACGTTGTAAAGGGACACCTGGTAGTTTTATAGTTGTTGTTGTTTTTAGCAACTGTTGTTGTGAAGCATATGAGAATACACATATTGTGCAAATTCCATCCCTCTGCCGCTCACAGTTCGAGAGTAACGGCTAATTGTTACTTTACGTTGCATAGGGACACCTGGTAGTTTTCGACATGTTGTTTTTAGCATTTGTTGTTCACAAGCATCTATAAATACATACACTATGCAAATTTCAGCTTTCTATCTTTTACGGTTCAAAAGTTATAGTTTGGTTGTATGGGGAAACCTGGTAGTTTTCGGATTGTTGTTGCTTTTAGTATATGTTGTTGTGGAACATCTATAAATACATACACTATACAAATTTCAACTCTCTATCTTTTACAGTTCGAGAGTTATACCTAATTGTAACTTTTCGTTGTATGGGGACACCTGGTAGTTTTTGACTTGTTGGTTATAGTGTTTGTTGTTGTAGAGCATCTATAAATACATACACTATGCAAATTCCAGCTCTCTATCTTTTACGGTTCGAGAGTTATGGCTAATTGTAACTTTTCGTTGTATGGGGACACCTAGTAGTTTTCGACTTGTTGTTGGTTTTAGTATTTTTTGTTGTAGCGGCAAGGTACAACAACATTCTGTGAAAATTTCAGCTCTCTAGCTTTTACCGTTTCGGAGAATGGACACTGTGACGGACAGATGGACGTAGTTGTTTCGGTAATAGGGTTCCGTTTCACTCTGATGAGTGCGGAACCCTAAAAATTATGATTTTGGATGCTTAAATCCCTTTATAAGTTCGCGCTGTTACGTTCTGTCCAACAACTTTTCACTGGTAGCACAAATTTACCAATATATGCATGTATATTTTCGTTAGTTCGGCTACTTCGACATGCAAACTACAAGCCTTCAGTTTTGGGAGGTCCGCGACTCCCGCTACAATCCTATAAAGCTCATTGCTGTGATGGACGGACGTACTTGTCTCCGTAATAGGGTTCCGTTTCACTCTGATGAGTACGGAACCCTAAAAACTATTAGGGACTTGTCACTCATTTGATTGCTCTTGGTACACTGCCCAACAGCCAAAACACCAATGGATGACCACTATATTTTTTGATGTGTTCTGTTTATCTAAGTACAAAAATCATAAAAATTTTAAATTCTATGGATCAGTTTTTTTTAGAATTTTTTTTCTAAAATATGAGATTTTCTTAAAGGTTGATCCAGACTCTAGGTATATCTTAAAATACGTCAAAAATTTATAAATTATGCCCGCTTTAAGTTTTGCTAAAATAATTTTTTTGGTGTCGCTAATAATCTTGAAGTTATTAGAAAAAGAAAAAAAAAGCACACCGACCCCGCACCACGTTTCATTAGGGAAGTCCCATACAAAAATCGAAAACAAATTGAAATTTGAAAGACTCGAAAATGAGTTTTCGACATGTCGCGGTGAAACTTTATTTGCTCTTGATAAAATTTATCGAAAATTCGATCGCTAAATCGATCGACCCTACTATCTCTGTATGACTCTTACTTCAATACCAAACCTGGTCCAACCTTCCCATCAATATATTTGAAATAGAAACAAATTTGAAAAATTCGTTATTTTAGATGAATTTAAGCGAACGATCAAACAGATTTGATAGTGATAAACTGGCAGTTATTGTAAGTTTTAAATGCCTTAGACTAGTCTAAGAAAAATTTTTTTCACGCGCTGTTGCTGTTTAAAAACAATATGCACTTATGCCGTGCTCGTTTCTGCAGCAGAGGGCAACATGTTTAGTTTTCTATGGCAACCATAATTATGAATAGAACTGTTTTACTGTTATCTTTTTTATAATTTTTAGGTTATGGTGGCATTTTCTTCTGATCTTAGTTTCATTAAAATCTTAAAAAAGCATTTTAGAAAAAAAAGAAGCAAAATAACTGCATAATTTTGTGTAGAAACGAAAGCGGCATTGGTCATGGCCTGGTTTCGATGCAATTTGGGTGCTAATGAGCGTCGTGGTGGTTAAAAAACAGCCGTGTAGTGCAATTCACTAACTTAGTTTACCGATTAATTCAGCGTTAAAAATATTTAACTGGAAAACATTTGGCTTTCTGATTCATTAGTGATATTTGACCACAGTTACTGGTGTTAAGTTAACAACTAGAAATTGATTGTGGTTTATTTTAACCACAAAATGTTAAAGTATTCTAGTATAATTACAAGCCAATGTTCTATAGCTTAGTCGAGTCATAATCTATTTAATGTGACTTGACTTTGGGTGAACTACTTAATTCAAAATCATTAGTGGTGAGTTTGGTTTGTCAGTGTTTTAAGTAAGGACGCCACTTGATTCTGAATTTAATAATATGTTGAATATGATAGTTTATGAATCACTGAATCGTTAGTGCAAACACCAAATGCGGGTGTTTAGTTTAACGATTGGATTATCTTTAAAAATTACTGAATCGCACTACTGGTATTTTCGCCAATTAATAAGTCTTTAACTTTACTTTTCTTGTCTTCTTTAAAACTTTTTATCACTCTCATTTTATCACAAAAGATTATTATCAACTAAAACTTTTTTTCAGACTTTCTAGGCAACTAAAAATGTTCCTTACAACCTTGACATGTCTTAGGTCCGGTAGTGGAAGACATGAGACAAACTTTTTTACATTTGAAGATTTCAAATCGAAACTTTGAGGATAAAATATGTGCCTTGCATACCACTTCTTGCACTGTAGGTGCGTTTATAACAAGTGATGAGGGTTAAACGAAAATGCACATAAACATGCAGCAGCCAAGTTTTTACCTAGAGAGCATGTTACTTCCATTGCATTCTGAAATAATTACAATTGAAGTCAAACATAAGCTGTTAATGTACATTTAAGCCTCAAATGCATGCCGCAGCATGCATAGTTAAGCCTAAAAGGTGTAATTTGTTTGCACTAAAAATTAATACTGAAATATAAAATGCCCATTTTAGTCTAAAAAGTCTTGAGTGCCGTTTCAGCAATTTTTCAAATAGATTATTTAAGTTTTAAAAGATGGAAGAAGGCTGCAAAGGTAATCAAGGTAATATATAGTGCAAAGCTAGAGTTAAGAAAGAATTTGTTTGTGCTTTACCTTTTTTTTTTGTTAGACTGGGACTACTAGTACTCAGGGGATGACCCCTATATATGCACTGCATTGTACTGGAACTAGGAATAAGGCTTTGGTAGCAGTTTTGCTTATGTTCAATTGGAAATGTGAATATGTGGTTTGTTTTTAATTTTTCTTTCTGTAACGTTCGAGCGAACTTGTAGCAAATAGAATTTAACGTTAACTGACAGCTAGAAATGGATATATATTTTTTGGTTATTGTTTAAATAACAAATAGAAATGTTTGCTAAGAGAAAAAATAAGAGTGTTATTCGCGAATAAAATAACTATGGGTAAGAAAAAACTGTTTTTTATTTGTGAAAAAATAAATTAATTGCTTTCACGGAAAAAGTTATATGAAATTCTTTTCTCCAGAAAACTACAGCAACGCACAGAGAGTGAAAGTTAAAACTAAGGAGTCGTGTACACAGTAAAAAGTTCTCGTTTAATTTTAAAACTTAGTGGTTTATATTTAAGACAAATTTGGTATATAATTAAAATTTTAATCCAAAATAGTTTAGATCTAAAACTAAAAAAATGTTTTAAATATTTCTAAACAATAATGGGAATAAAACTAATACCAAAACTTTACTAACATCTCTTTTTTCAAGAAAAATAATTCCTGTTCGCTTAATACCTTGTTCATACATGCATTTCTAATTGCGATAATATTCAGTTTATTGACATAATATTTTTTGCGTTCATACATACAAATATTGCGCTAACTCAATTAGTATATGACAGCTGGAAAAAAGTTGTTGTTTTTGTTTTGGTAGTGAGAAAGAAAAAGTGAAAAATATTTTCAAATAAGAAAAGTGGAAGAAAAACTGCCTTTTATTAAAAAGATTTTAGTGTTGCACAATACAAATATGGAACTTGTACAAGTAGTGCGTTCATGTTATGACTCCAAAGCGGCAATAATAAAAAGAAAGAGAAATAAAAATTTGGAAATGCTGCAATGTTTAAAAATTTTTATGTTTTTATTATTTTATTTTTATTTTTTATTATTTTGTTTTGTTTGCTCTTGTTGACATTTATCTCGTCATTCATCTCGCATTGTATACTTTTGCTTATTAAACACATCTTTTACAGTATTGTATTTCATCTTTATCTCAATATTCAAAGCAATTTTGAGTTTATTAAGCAATAACTTTATTGACTTTTTGTATGGAATATTAAGCTCAATAATGGACTTTATTGCGATTATCTCAATAAAGGCGCATGTATGAACACGGTATAAGTCTAATGCCGAAACTAGCACTAAATAGGTAGAAATAATATATCAGTCTTTATTTTATGACTTTAAGATTTATTTTAATACCAAAAAAGGGATTGGATTTTTCTCTCATCAGAACCTAGTTCTTTCAAGCTTATAAATAACTCCTAAAAATACTTAAAATTGTATAGTATGTTGTATTTTTAAACACCAAAAATGGCATTAAAATAATGTATGTAAACCTCATATGGTTAAACGTCAAAAATTAAAAATGTCTCTCACTTCTTTTATCAGTGGAAGTGTTATTTTAATTCCGGAAGAGGCATAAAATTCCTCTCTTATAAAAATTGTATACCTTAGAGTTTATAAATGACACCTTATTTGATACTGATCTCGGTATTAAAACAATACATTTTAATGTCATGTGGTTAAATGCCAAAAAGTTAATTTATGCAAGTGTAAAGAAAGAAATGTATATTAAAATAAAAAGTGGTGGAAAATTCTTCATTGTAAAAATTTGTGACGAGGATAGTGAGAGGTTCACGTCAAATGGAATAATAATTTCAAGTAAGTATTGATTTAAAGACTTTTTATGGCTAAACTCTATTCTTTGTCTGATTGACCATAAAGATTTTAGTTTCGAAGCTCAAAATCACTTTTATAACTTTTTGAAACTTACTAAAGCGTCAAAGATATTGATAGCTAATAAATTTGAGTTAAAGTATGGCTACAATTTAGACCTTCCTTTTTTAAGGTTCCGTACTCATCAGAGTGAAACGGAACCCTATTACGGAGACAAGTACGTCCGTCCGTCACAGCGTCCATTCTCCGAAACGGTAAAAGCTAGAGAGCTGAAATTTTGACAGGATGTTGTTGTACCCTGCCGCTACAACAACAAATACTAAAAACAAGAACAAGTCGAAAACTACCAGGTGTCCCCATACAACGAAAAGTTGCAATTAGCTATAACTCTCGAACCGTAAAAGATAGAAAGCTGAAATTTGCGCAGTGTATGTATTTATAGATGCTTTACAACAACAAATGCTAAAAACAACAACAAGTTGAAAACTACCAGGTGTCCGTATACAACCTAAAGAAACAATTAGCCGTAGCTGCTAAGCTGTAAAATGCAGAGTGCTGAAATTCGCGCAATATATGTATTTACATATGCGCTACAACAACAAATGCTAAAAACAACAACATGTCGAAAACTACCAGGTGTCCCTATACAACGTAAAAAACATTAGCCGTAACTTTCAAACTGTAAGAGACAGAGAGATGAAATGTGCACAATATATTTACTCGCATATGGCCTACAATAACAAATGCTTAAAACAACAACAAGTCGAAAACTACCAGGTGTCCCTATACAACGTAAAGTAATAACTAGCCGTTACTCTCGAACCGTGAGAGACAGAGGGATGAAATTTGCACAATATGTGTATTCACATATGCTCCACAACAACAAATGCTAAAAACAACAACAACTCTAGAGCCGAAATTTGAACAGTATATGTATTCCCAGATGCCTCACAACAGCAAATTACAACAACAACAACAACAAGTCGAAAATTACTAGGTGTCCACATACAACATAAAGTAGCTGTAAAAACAGAGAGATGAAATTTATAAAATATACATATGTATTCACATACGCCATTCCATACATACATTACACATACATACGTGCGGAACCCTAAGAGTGCGAGCCAGCCTCGTACTTGACTTAATTTATTTATATTTGGAAAAAGAAAGTACCTTTTTCATGTTTGGTAAAATTAAATGTATATACATATGTATTAAATGAAGAACCCTTTTTGCTTTTAGATATATGTATATAAATAAAGAAATATATATTATCTGAAATTCATGTGAAATTACTTTTCAAAATATTTCAAAAATGATTAGTTTTAAGGAAATAGAGTTTTTAAGACCATATGAATGTCATGTGATTAATTCCAATATATATGTATTTATCAAGGCCCGATGTTCTATTAACTATGATGCTTATTCCAAAATAAAATTAAAAAATATTCAAATCCAATAAAAAATTTTTTATTAATTTTCAGAAAGAAATTTTCAGAAGTGTTTACTTTAATCTTCTCTAGATTAAAATCAACACTGGTTTATCATACACTTCAAACAGAGACGTGTTGAAAACAACACCCATTCCAGAATACCATTTATTTCGGATGACATTAATTCTATTCTTTTTTGTATTTAAAAAAACACCTCGCACGGTGTAGAAAGTATTCATGAAGGCCTTATATTAATTCCTATCAGGTATTAATTATATAACATTAATGTGGAATTGTAACACCAAAAATAGTATGAAGAATAATACATATTGGCATTATTTTGATACTCTGAAAATAAAGAGTAAGAAATTTGTCTCTCTCATTGTTTCTCAATATATCTCTTTTTAAATAATACTGTACTGGAATAAATTTTTTTGTATTTGTTATATGTATATATGTACACCAGCTTGGTATTAAAATTAAACTAGAAAGTTTTACCGTGTAGGGAAGTCGCCCAGTATGCTTCATTATATACATACATACGTTCTACGCATTGTACTTACTCTATTCTAGCTTTAAGTTGCATGCAACACTTTCTACGCACCAGGTACTCTGTTTTGATCATTTGTAGTGTAAATAGTTTTGTAAATATTTTTGCAAAAACATTTTTTCGCCTTGCAACAGTTTTACTTTTATACAACGAGTTACCTTCGGTTACAAAAATTAGTATTTTTTGAAAGTATCAGAAATTAAAAGTTTTCTGAATATTCAAAAATTAACTTAAAAAATTCTTTGCTTTAAGATTTCGCTATGAACTTATTAAAATATTCCATAGCTCCATTTGCTGCTAACATAATTAAAAAAAAAAAACTACTAATTATTGTGATTTGATTTTTGATTTAACCTTTCATAAAAAATTATATTTAATATTTAGTTTTTGTGTCATTATTGTTACTTCTTGCTTACCAAATAATTTATTTTCAATATAAATTTTTCATCAGTTCTTACCTGAAACGAAATAAGAAACAAAATAAAGCTATTAATAAAATTATAAAAATAATATGATAATATTGAAACAGTTCACTAATAATATATGAATAATTTTAACATACATTTTAGCATACACATTAATACGACAACGACAAACAAATACTACAATAACAACAACAACAACAACTGCTGGCTAATATACCAACATACAAAAGGGCAAGACAAATTACAGCAAATGCAAATTATTTTGGGTTTTTTGAAATTTAATTAAAATAAAAAGAAATACGCAATTATAACACATTTTACTGCTTGAAAAGAGAAATTCTTTTTTATTATTTATTCAGCATTAAATTAATAAAAAAAAAAAATATCATTTTTAAAATACATTTTATATTCAAGACTTAAAATATTTTTATCTCAAATGTTTCCATTGAGTTTTTTATGCCACAACACGGGTGTGCTTGTTGTGCTGATTTAATAGATAAAAGCAAATTTCAATCAGGTCAATTACTTCCACTTAAATTTAGTTTAATTATTTTTTTTTTTTTTCAAAACTAAATAAATTGACTTTTATGTTGCTGATTTAAGGATTTCCGTAAATTATTGAAATAATTGCATCAAAATTCAATTAAAATCTGTTCTTTATAACAACAACCATAAATCTTTCATTGATCTACAGCCATAAAAGCATTTTAATATCATTATAAAATAGAAAACAAATCTAAGCATAAAATCGTTACTCATAATTATAATTATTAAACAAAACATATAATAAAGAGGATAATGATGATTGTATTTATGGTTGCATGAAATTTAAGCTGCTGCCTGTCGCTGTTGCTGCTGCTGCTGCTGCTGCTTTGGCAAAGGAACTTTCTAATATTCATAATGAGCTTTTTGTTTAAAACTGAAATTGAATAGATTTGCAATTTGCAAAGGGATTTGATCTCAAATTTCAATTAGAATCATATCGGTGTTTGTTAATTGGGGGAAGAAGGAAAAAGTTAAGTACAAAAGGTTTAATTTTAAGGTTTGCTGAAGACGGTTTTAGATTTCAAGTTTGTTATAGTGAAGGGGCTAAAAGTGGCACAGATGAGAAGTTTAAGTGGGGTAAATGAAGAGGTGGCAGCAGTTTAAACGGTGAGAAAATTTTGCCGACATTTTTGAATGACACACAATGAGGTTTTCAATTATTTCATTTGTAAATAAAACTATTTGAAAGCTTTAAAGACCATTCCACAAAATAATTCATCAATTTTGAAAGTAAACAGTCTTATACTGTGAACACATTCGCCACAGCAGACGGCATGAACACAAGACTACAAATGCCGCCAGCGGCATATGTCGCGTTCTAGCCAGCTACTTAAATATGATAAAAAAGATTAAGACACAAGCAATCGTGCTCCCTCTTTTTTGCTTTTTTTTTTTTTTGTTTCAAAAAAACAAGCTGGGTCACTGTTGCAAATTACAAACAGCAAAGAACAGCAAAGAACAGAAATTTGCGAAAAAAAAATTCAAACTACAAAATTTTAATTCAATCGGTTTTTAAGAAAGCAAACTATTTACAAAAATAGTACTATTGCACTATGCGCAACAATTAACTTGAGACAGTTGTTAACAATGTTTTGCAGTTGTACACCATGCAAATGATGCCATCATGAGATAATTCGTGAACAATTGCAAAATACAGACACATGAAAAATACATGCACATGAAATTGGCCTTCAGGACATAAAATATTTCAAGGAGCGCAAGGGACTGGGAACGCGCGGCAATTAGTAAAAAAAAAAAAAAATTGGAATTCGCCAAAAATAATAAAAAGTTGTTCATGAAAAATGTATGTAGTGGTAAAAACAGCGGCTGAATTGAACTGTAAACCTGTACTCTCAATTGTATCTTTATCTAAATTTTACAATTTTTCGGTAGCAGCAATTTTTGCAAGTGTTACACGTTTTTTAATAAATTGTTGGTAAATTAAATTTTTTCAATTTGCAAATTGCGGTAGATTTCCTATATACTTGCTGGCAGCCACTTGTGCTCTTTGAAATGGTTTAGTACCATTTTAATGGAATTTTTAAAATTTGCAAATTTTTTTTTTTTTTTAATTTCAGGGATGTTTCTTCCCACACGTTTTTAAATAAAACTGTTTAAAGATAAGTTTGCCAATATGCAAATTTTGTGCAAATGTTTGCGCTTTTGAAGCAATAGCATCTTCTGCGACTATTTAACATTTTCCGTTTCCACCGTTAATTGAATTTTTGCAATATGCAAACTTTGCAGAAATTATCGCCGTTTTGTAGTTTTTCGTGATATTCATGTTTCATGTTTTGAAAGACCTATTTTCAGTCATTTTCGCAATTGACGAATTCTTCACGATTTTCTGCACGTTGGCACTATTTAGATTTTGTGGAATTGTAATAATTTTTTTTTCCAGTTAGAGCATTTTTTTTCGTTTTGAATCCTTTTGTGCATAATGGCATATTTTTAAGCACTTCTTTATTGCATCCATATTACTGTTGGTTTTGTAGCCAACAAAAAGCTTAAAAACAGTGTAAAACTAGTCATAGGCAGGGTTCGAAGCGATTTGGTTTGCTGATGAGCGTCGTGGCGCACATGAAACAGCCTTGGTATGTACCCCAGCAAATAAATATTCAACTTTACTTTTCTTGTCTTCTTTAAAAACGTTAGTAGCTGCAATTTTATCACAAAAAATAATCACTCTTAAGGCTGAGCAAGCGAAATCGAACTCAGGCCTGATAAAATTATTAACAAATGTGCTGTTTCATGTTATAAACTTGTTGTTTATCCACAAACACTCTCTATTCCCCCTCACCGCCTTGCGCACATCGTTATGTCGTTTCTTGAAATCAAGCCTGATAAAGTTCTTACCAATAGAATTAATGAAGAAATTAGTTTAATTTTACTGCAACGACAAAAACCAGCACAGACAACAACCTTCAACCATATTGACATATACATAAATGCATGCATTCTGTTTTTGATATTTTGTAATCGCTACCTGATGTAAGCCTTACGCTTAAACTCAAAACAATAAAAATAAATTTGTGTAAATATTTCCTTTAGGTAAATTTCACGCTAGAGACTTTTAGCAACTTTTATTCCATAATCAATATTTCGTTTAACTTCTCTACCCTGAGGCAAGTCAGAGTGATGGGGGTGAAAATTCGTATTCCAGATCAGTGTTGATAGAAAAGTATATATTTTGGGAGAACGGTTGCTACTGAAATTCAGAAAAACTGATTCACAAATAGCTGATATGTTAAAAAAAAATTTTGAGAAAAGAATTTTTCACCACAATTAATTTCTTTGAACGTCCTTCGATTATATGTTTTTGTAATCACTTGACAAAATGTGGAATTTATTATGTTAAAAAATGCATAAAGTTAAATAAAATTACTACCACAAACACATAACCAGGTGATAGCGCTATCCTTCTCACTGCTGGCTATAAACAATTACAAAAGCTAGTGATTCTAATTTTTTTTTTAGTTAAAAAAATTATTTACCATTAGTGAAATATGTTCTTGTTCTGAGTTCTTAAAAATCGTCAAGATGAAGGTAAAAATCGTCAAATCGTCAACTGGTCTTTTTTATCAGGAGAAATCGGCACAGTGACAAAAAATCGCCAAGCTAAGATCGCAAGCTTATATTAGACAACGGACACTTCTCGATAAAATTAGACATATTTTTTTTTTATTACAAACAGAAAACTGCGAAGCCTTTTGCTTGTCTGCAGAAATACCCAGAGCCTTCGGCAGAAATCGAACCTGCGACCTCGGAGACTCTTGGCAGAGCATTCTACCAATTCATCCATCGAGGCGCTCATATAACATTAACTCTGCTATAACAGATGACCTTGAACACTAATTTTTCTGCCAGCATTTTGTGCAGCATGTTGACGCCCGCACACTCAGTGCAAGTTAATGTTCGATTTTGGTTGGATTACGTTTAAGCCAGTTAATTTTTAAATTAGTGAATATTTAAACCACAATTAAATAAACCCGTCATATGATCCATCATATGACCGACACTGCTGATGGGTTAATACATCAGGGTTTTTATCATTTTCTTAAGGGCAAAATGAAAAAAACTGATGTAAACATTCGTGTACGTGTGATTTCTTTTTTTAACCAGCGTTACCACCTCAGTAAAGTGATCATTCGTCACCTTTTTTACCCACAAAATTACATTGAATATTATTAATTTCTTTATTATTAAATAAAAAAAAGTTTTTCGAAAAATTTAATTAAACAATTCAATTCTAAAATAAACTATTTTAGAAAAACCTATAGATAAAATTAAACGAAAAACAATAGTCAGTAGCAGTTTTAACAATAGAAAACTGAGTTATATGGAAAAAGCTTCCACATCACAATTTTTTTTTTTTTTTTCAAAGAAAAAAGGAACCTATAAAACATTATTGCATAAACATAGTTCCCCATGAAATTACCAGATTAATACGGGAAAATCAAAATATTAAAAAAATCATTGTAATGGCAACACTGAAAGCTATAAAATTGCTTTGCATGTGTTAGTAAACAGTAAATTAGTTAAACAGTAAATTACCAAATTAATACGGGAAAATCAATATACTAAAAAAATCACTGTAATGGCAACACTGAAAGCTATAAAATTGCTTTTCATGTGTTAATAAATAAGTTGTTAATGTATTAGTTTCCATCAGCTATTTCTTGCAGGGAAGATAATTTAGCGTTTAAACACCAGTCCTCAAACAGTGCAAAGCATTAGCTGCTGGACATTTTCTGCAACGTTGCCATATTTCTATTACTTAAAACATTCAATAATAAACAGTGCACTGATTTACAAATTAAAACTGCAATCAAATCACAGAAAATTATTGTTAAATTAGAGTTCTAACTTTTAACTGGATTTTTTGGCATAATTGTATGTCTCCAAGAGTGATGCCACATTTATTGAAAAAAAATCGGCATCCAAGCAAGACAATTTTTTCAAGGTAACTTGAAGCGAGACTTCTTTATTTCAATTTGCCTTTAATAAATTGGTATGTCACACGCATCTTTTTGCATCTGCCCCAAAACATTTTATTATTACAAATTGTTTCCCAAGGTGAAAAGTAAGTAATGAATTTCCAAACTAAGCATTTATGCAAAACAAAAATTTGCTAAGCAATATATGTATGTATTAATATAATTTTTGTCTTAAGAATTATGTTTTTAGGTAACGTATTTCAATAAAATATAGCCTTCTGCGAAAGGAAAGAAAGAAAAAAATACCGCATCTAAGTTTTTCGGTATGAATTAGTAACAGATGAAAACGTTTACATACTCGTATTCATTCATAAAAGCTGTATAGTAATACGTTCGACATTTATTTGAATAATAAAATACTGAGTTTGTACTTTGATTACTTTTTTCATATTTTGATTTGTTGCAAGAAAAACTTAATAAAAACTTTTTATTGTAGTTTTAAGCACCTTTTCCTGGAAAATTATGTCAAGTTGCAAAAACTTGTATCATTATTTTACCTGATACAAAACAGAGCGAGAGAGGTAGAAAAATTTCGTAAAAAGTGTTTACCATTAGAAATCATAAAACAAAACACAAATAAACCAAATATATGTATAACAACATATTATGCAGGCAAGAAAGATTCGTAACTATGCAAAACATATGGCTGTATAACTTTAGTTTTCTTGACTCTTTAAAAGAAAGTGTTAATCATATTGTGTTACCATAAAAAAAATCTTTCTGCCTCCTGGAATTTGAATATTCACAGACAAAAATAAACTCGCACCGTGTTTTAAAAATATTAAAAAGCTTGGAAAAATAAGATTAATACAAAGCGGCGGCAATTTGTGAACAATTTTAATATGACGAGAAATACACAAAATTTACTTTTTAAACACGAGAGAACGTAACTGAAACCTAAGCGCGAAGAATTAGCTAAATGCAAAAAGAGTTTAGGAACAGGTTTTAAAAATGCTGATAAGTTTTCTAAAAAGCTAAAATCAATATGCATTTCAATTTTGCAAAATTTTTACGAATTTTAGCAATCCCGCATTAATTTGAGTTTGGACTTATTTTACGTTCTATAACTTAATCTTAGTCTACTTTTCAATTTTTCAAACTTTCAAGAATTTCCACACAATTTGCTACTGTTTACCATTTAAAAAAAAATCATTTCAACATTTTGCAAATCTTTTCACAATTTTGCTTGCGTTCCATTCGCTGCAAACTTTGTACAGACGCTTGTAAGATCTTACAATGGTGTCAGAAAATGTGTGGAATATTTTTGACCAAATCGTTAGAACTTACAATTTCTTCCTGACAATATTGAAAGAAACAGTATTGACAGACTATTGCCTAATAATTAGCTAACAATCTTCTGAACACTCTGCGCTATAACTGTAAGATGCATGACTTCTTATCACGTTACAGAAAAATGTGTGTGTACGAGAGCGAGTAAAACAAGAAAATAGAAACCTGAGCACGAGGGATACAAAGATGCAAAACAGAGAACAAATATTAACTAACAAAAACTGATTTTGAGCAAACGAAGTAAAGAGTGAGGAGCGACAAAAGTTTAACGAAGGCAGCTCGATACCAATGTATGTGTCAATGTATGTCTTCCCCCCAGAAAAATTGTATAACCCCCTAAAGTTCAATGTTTTTCTACAAAATCCCCCTAAAAAATTTTAGTGAACATTCTGCTTTAGTTTGCGTATCACTCGATGTATTTTTCAGTGCATATGTTATGATTACAGGCGTATGTTTATTTATTATAAATTTTCGATTTATATGTATGTATTCACATATTTTGGGATCTAAGCACATTTTTATAGGCAGCTGGAAATTGTTATCTGCATAACTAGAAAAATTTAAGTTTCTCCAAATATATTAAGAGTTTGTAAGCCTTCTTCGCTTTTTACGTTCTTTTGACATTTTCGTAAAAAGAGCTTCAATTTTATCAAAGAAACGGAAAAAATTCAATGAAATGACCCATAAGCAAAAAAACAAAACTGATTCAACTCAACAAAACAAGTACTTGAAATTACCAGTTGCAAAATTCTGTACTTGAAACTACCAGATGAACATAAAATATTTCATTTAACTTTACTTTAAAAATCGTTAAAGTCTTCAAATTTATCAGTTGAAAAATCTTCTAACTCCTGCCATTTTACCGTTTAACCAAACACAGAAATCCCCTAAAAATACCCCAAAAATAAATTGCTTCCCCTTAAATTTTCTCCGAAAGAATTTAACACCCCAAATTCACCCCTAAAAGAAAAAAAACCCCAAATCTAGGGGGAAACCCCCTAAACTGGCAACACTGCATAACTACAACAAACACTTCATGTATTTTGTTGGTAGAAATTTTGAATTACTGTCACCCATTTGTTTGCGTATGTGTGTTTGTTTTGTGTATTTTGACAGTTATACAAGCTAAAAGCAGTAGTCAGCTGGACTTGTAAGGCTACCTGGTATCGAGCTGCCTTGAGTTTGACGAAGAAGACAGCATTGTCAAATTACGTGTGTATTTTGATGACAATATTTGTTACGTAAAACACTGACAATCTTTGTTGATAGATAAATGTATTCTCAGGCAATTGTCTGACAACGAAACCGAAAGATTTTCTTATAATTGTCTAAATGGATAATCTTTTTATTGCTCACAATTTTTCATTTCCAGTAGATTGCCAGCACCTTGTTAGCTCTTACAATATTGCAAGTTCTGACCACCGTCTGTACACTCAGAAAACTTTGTCAGTAAAATTAGCTGAAAACGCACTTTACAATACATGAAACTTCATTCAAAAGCCGGTCTATTTATTTTTCATTTAAATTTACTAATTACTTTATTTGAATTTAAATGTTAAAATATCTACGCTACCCAATCGGTAAAAGTTATGATTTTTCCTCCTTTATTATAACTGCCAAATAATTAATGGGTAATCAACTTGTAAAAATGTTTTAGTTTTCCCACTGCAAAAGCTTTCGAAAAATCGATAGCATACTATCAATTGCTAAATCTGAAGCTATATTGAAAAATTTTATCTTTATGCCTTAACTTACACTCACAAACACATTCTAAACAAACGTCCACACACAAAAATTAGCGTTTTATAAGTTGCCGCACCGTTTTGAATACAAGTAAATAAATTTGCCATGGCAATCACAGTTCTAAACCATATTGTAATCATAATTTTATCATTATCATTAAACGTTATCACATGCGTTCTATTTGACACAAAAAAAAAATAGGAAGAAGTCAACAGACAAGTAACTGATTGCCGAAATAACACAATAGTTTCATTGTAAGAAAAATGTATGAAAATATTTTAAAGAGAAAAAAAAATTATGAGCTGGAAATTTTCTTTTATGTTTGTCGTTGCCAACAACTTGACATGACAACTTGGCACAATAATAATTGGAAAGAATGGATTTTAAAAGGGATATTTTAATCAATTCCTAATTTTTCGAGAGTGGTGGAAGAATTTATTCGACTGGTTACCATACCAAAAAAAAACTTATAGCTATGAGATAGAAAATATATTTAAAATATAACAAGCAAACCAAACATGCAATTTTAAAACCAAAAACGAAATTTTCCTTTAAGCATATAACCAGCATTAACAGGGAAGATTTTCAATTAAATTCAATAATATAAAAAAACTAGCTGACCCGGTCCGCGTTGCTGGCGGACGCAAATCCGCCCTTAAAATTTAACCACCCCTTAATAAAAAGAATACCCTTACCATCTTGTTTCAGAGGCTCACAAGTTCCAAAAAGGAGTCCGTCCATTCACTCATCAAACCAGTGTCATATGCCCTTTAAAAACACTACCTGTACTCTTTAAACGAGAACGTCTGGCTACCCTAGTATGTACATTTAAATTTTCTTTATTAAAATCAAATATTTTATAAGCTTCAGAAAATAATTTGAAATAAACAATATTTTAAATTATTTCTGCTATAATTTTGACTATGTTGTAGAATATATTGCCGCTGGGGTCATCATGTAAAATATGTTACAAAAACAGTTCATCAGCAACGTGATTCATAAATTTTAATCAAAATGAGCAAGCAGCAATGAGCAGCAAACCAACCTTCACATACAAACCTAAAAGTATGCTTTCATTTTTTGATTTTTTCGTTTTTCAGCATGTTAATGTTTTTTTCTTCTCCCAATCCGATAAGAGAAAATCATGTTAATACTAGACCATACATAAATAAGTATAATACAGTTATAAAAGTACATTAACGTTTCAAATGTAAATGATGAATTTTGTAGCACAAATCATAAGATTTTGTATGTGTGAAACCACAAACATGCTGAAAACACACACCAGCACACTCTCACGCAACAATTCGTTACGATTTTATTCATGCTATAAATTTACTAATGTAGTAAAGAACAAGGATTAAACCAACATAAATGTGTATGTATATGAACTCATGCAAGTTGTATATACGTCTGTACATGTATGTGTATGTATGTTCAAAAGCATTAAGAGCTACACAGACAAGTACAATATGAATGTATTATTAGATTCTTAACAAGATGAATATGATGAACAATAATAGTCTTTATGGCACTTACAACAACTACAAACTACCATGACTACAACAAAATGCGAAAAAGACAGGAATGATGAATAAAACAGACAATTTCATAAATGTACGTTTACGAACAGACCAACACACATGTGCGGACGGACAGAAACTCAAGTATAAATATTTATACAAAGGCGAGTGAATGGCTGTGTGCGTGTGTGTGTTTCGAAACAATTTCATTCCCCATGTGGCACATTTAAGTAATAAATGTTGCTCTCCATGTTGCTGTTGAGTTAGACTTTATTCATTTGTAGTTGCGAAAAATTGCCAACGCACTCTCTCATACCAGCTCTCACATCAGTTTTACATATTCCAAACAAAAACATATGGATTTTATGGCAATTTTCTCTACTTGACCACTGATTTGCCATGAAATTGTAGGTGTACAGATTATGGGTTTTTCTTTATTTTATTCAACTTTTTTTTCCTTTTTGTCTATATGCTTTGCATACATTTAGGGGAGCAAGCCGGTGTACGTTGGCCTTTACGTACAAATCATATGTATGTTCGACCATAAAAATAGAAATCGCATAAAAGGTTTTAAAATATACATACAATAAAAATGTGTAGTATAATAAAGGCAACACAAATTCGCAAATTTTTCACATTTACATAAACTCAGACACAATTTTATGAATTATTGAATTCATAAAAACAAACAAAAAAGGTCGTTACACAGCTACTCTAAGCTAAAAAATCTGATTATTACAAGATAGAAGAAATAATCTATAATGATCAGACAAATTAAATAATTTATACATCTAATAAAGCCCACTCATATGTTTAGTGCAAAAATCAAGCACATAAGCTTGATAGTTCCAGCAGTTCGAATTGTTTAACAAATGTAACTATCAGAATTAAAAGAATTTAAGAACATTGAAAATGAGTTCTATTATTTATTTGCTATTAGATCTAATTGAAATGTATTATTTTAGAAAAAGAAAACACATAATTAACTGGCGTCTGTATGCCGCCAACATTTCTGACGGGTGCGTAGCATTAACGAATCACGGGTTGAGTAGCATCGAGGGCGGCCTATAGACGGCTTAATATGATAGAAAAGAATTTAAAACAAAATAAGAATTTAAAAACAAAATATTTTTTCTTCATTTAATTATTTGTTATACTGATTTTCTAGTAATTTTTTTCTCTATGATTTATTCAGGTCGAAAAGGTTACCTTACATTTCAATTGGGTCTTAAAGCAAATGAATAATTAAGTTCATATTTGAACTTTCTATAACGTTTCATTTTTTTAATAACCCTTTCTATTTTTGGCTATTTTTTATTTATTTTTGTATTGCTTCTTTATTTCTTCCTTATTTTTTATATTTCATATTTATTTATTATTTTTTTTTTTTGTTAATTTTATTATTTTTTTTATTAATTTTCCTGATTATTTTTTAGGAACTTTTTTATTATTTGTTTTGAATTTTTTAACGTTGTTGATTTACATTTTTTTTATATTTTATTAATTTCTTATTTATTTTTTTTTTGTTTTTTATTTATTTTTAATGTTTTTAATTTATATTTTATTACTTTTTTATTTACTTTTGTAATTATTTTCCTTTATCTAAATAATTTCTTTTAATTATTTTATATCTTATTTATTTTTTTAAATTAGTTTATTTATTTTAAATAAATTTTGTTATTTGAAATTTTTATATTGTTTTATATTTTTTTATTTATTTATTTTTTTTATTTTTTTTTAAATTTATTTTATAAGTATTTTTAATTTATTTTTTATTTTTTTTATTTATTTTTTATTTATTTTTTTATTTGTTTTTTTTATTTTTTATTTATTTTTTTATTTTTTTAAATACTTTTTTATTTTTTTATCTATATTTTTATTTATCTTCGTTCTTATTTTTTATTTCTTTATACATTTTTTATTTACTGTTTTATTTATTTATTTTTTCATTGTTATTTATTGTTTTTATATTAATTTTTTTACCTTCTTGTTAATTTTTCCGTTCAATTAAAAAAATTTTAATCTGTAAATATATTTTTACACATTATTTTTTTTTTATACTCTCATAAATGTTTGTAATTTCGTTTTTACTGATTCTTGTTAAATATTTTAAGCAGATTTTTTATTATTCTTTTTTTTATAATCAATTTTATTTTCAATCGTTGCCACAGTGAAAATAAGTTTGATAAGAAAAGAAAAATTATACAGAAAATTATAGTAAATGTCGAATGTTACATTAGAAGCTCAACTAAATTGAGTGCATAAATTATTTTTATATTTTATTAATATTTTTGATTAAAGTTTGTTTTTATGTTTTCTCTTTCTTTTAAATTTTTTGCTACCTTGCTATTTTCTTATTATTTGTAGTTTTAATGATTTATTTATTAATTTTTTTTTATTCAAACGTTTGGGTTATCTTTTCTTCCTAGTTAGTGCTATATATTTTTTATTGATTGTTTTTTTGTACATATTTGTGCTTTAACACTCTTTTTTTATATATTTTTTTTACTACATATTCTTTTTTTTAATATATTAACTTTTTTGTTTGAAAGTGTCTAATTTTTTTCAGTTATTTTGTTAGATATTTTTTCCGTTGTTTTATTTATTAATTTTTATTCATTATTCATTTATTTTTAAATATTTATTTTACATTATTTTTTTATCACTATTTTCAGACATATTTATTGTTTGTTTTTTTATTATTTATTTATGCTTTTTTAAATCCTCAAATTTGCTCAAAAAGGTACTTTATAATTGTTTTTATTTATTAATTTACTTTTATTTTAAGAATTTTATAATTCTTAGTCTAAAATATGTAATTGCTATAAAGCTTTGCAGCCGTCTTGTATACTGCAGACACCCGTTGATGTTGCTCAACTATCACTGATTTCATATTCTACCATTTCTTGAAAACTAACAATTTAATAGCAATGCTGCACTTTTAGCTGTTCCTGTCTACTTTCGTAGAATCAAAAACCATTTAAATATTTTAAATATTCCTTTTTTTCATGTTTTACTTAATTTTCCTTCTATATATTTTTTTTTTTAATTTTTACTACTTTATAAATTTTTTATTAAATTTTTTAATTAACGCACAACAAGCCTATATGTGCGCAACAATCCTATATTGGCTTAGGTGTATGTCGTAAGACATGGGTAGACGAACCCCTCCATTCAACCTAACCTAATTAATTTTTTTTAACAACCCCGCAATGGCGATACTTTTTGCTGTCTGTACAATATTTTGTTTATATTTCATAATTTTTTTTAGTTCATTTGTTTTTTTGTCCATTCGTTTTTATTTTTTTTTTTTTTTGTTTTTAATGAATCAATTTTCTTAATTTTTATACTATTTTTATTTAAAAAAAAATGTCTTTTTAATTATTTTTTTCGTAATTATTTATTGATTTTTTTTTGTCTGTGATTTTTTGAAGTCTTGAAATATGGAAGATTTCAATAATAAGAAATAGGATTATGAAAACAAAAGTGACCTTAAGCTGAAACGAAGAAAAAATTTATGTATATACATACATATATATTTTGTTTATTTATCTACTTATTTTTTCATACATTTTTTTTTTATTTAGCTAGTTTTTATTTTTATATTCTGTTTCTATATTTTTATTTATTTTTTATTTATTTACTTATTTATTTATTTATTTATTTATTTATTTATTTAATTAAGTTTTTTATTTAATTTGTTTTTAATTTATTTTTATTGCTTCTGTTTACTTATTTTGACATCTTAATATATGAACAATTGCTTATTTTTTCACTAGATTTAAATTTATAATTTAATGTGTTGGCAACGCATATGACAGACCATTTTAAAAAACTTCAGCCGTAAGAATATTGAGTTTTTTAAATACAATATATTCTTCAAGAAAAATAATAATAAAATGAAAAGCAACAGCAACATGCATAAATTTGTACGACAAACAAAATGACAGAAATAGAAAAAAATATAATGATGACAAAAAACAATCCTTAAACGAAAAAATTACGCAAATAATAAATTAGAAAAAATCTTTGTATACTTAAACATAGAAAAACAGCACTCAAATATGTACTAACATGCACATACAAATAAATACCCATACACACGTCACAGCGCACCTACACACATGCAATCAACATACGAAACACATAGACGGACAGACAGACAGTGAGAGGGAGACACATGCACACATCTCAAGGAAGCACTTTTTATATTAAAATGATGAAATGGCAAAATATTGCAGGAAAAACACAATCACCTTAGAATGACTGCTTGACTGCTAGAAGCTGCTGTTAAAGCGCAAAAAATAAGAAATCTTTGCAAGAAATCTGAATAATATTCATAGAGGAATCAAGTCAACACCGTCATCACCGGGAATCCAAGCATACAAAAGACTTTAAACAGAAAAGCATTACAAAAAAAAAATAAGAAACCAAAGAAAAGGAATTTAGTTTGAATTTATAAATTTTTTTTTTTTTTTTTAATATTTTTCTTCTCGCACTCATTTCATTTCAAAGCATTTGGAAAGCTGTGCGCCACCATTTACTTGATAAAAAGTGTTGACACAATATATTGCAGTAGTTTAATGGAAAATCTAGCACATACATCTTAAATTCCTGCAGTTGCACGCACACACTCAACCCCTCAACGACATCAAGTCAAACAATAATATAGACAATATGTCTGTCGTTGTGCCATAATACACTTGAAGGCATTTGCTGAATAGTGGGAGGGAGGAGGACAGTGTCTCTTTCTTATTTATTCTTTACTTTGAGCGCTCATAGGAAACAGCATTGTATTTTTTTCATATCTTTTAAAATTGTATATTTAAATTTATCAAAAACAGCGAAAATATAAAAATAATAAAGTCTGAAAATTACTAAAGGAAAAAAATGTGTGTAAAATTATGCTAGAAATGAACAAAACCTTTGGCAATTTACTGGAAATAATTTGTGTCTTTTCTTGCTCTGCTTTTTTAACTAGACACAGTTTTTTTTTTTTTTTGGTTTTTTTATTTAACTTTTTCAGAACAATATTTCATGAAAATGCACTTAAACTGTTAAACAATGTGTTTGTGGTGTTTGAAGAAAACGACAAAAAAAAAAGTAAGTGCGAAATGAAGTGCATACTTTAGGGAGGTAGAAGGAAATCAATTTCTTTTGCTTGTTAAAAATTTACTTTTTTTTTCTGCGAAAAGCGTTTGTTTCCCAATTTATTTTAAATCTCAAAGGTGAAAAGATGAAAACTATTCCAAACAACAGAAACAAAACCGTGATACAATTGAAGGTGGATCAATAGAATTAAATATGGGCAGTCAGTAGTGAAGAGCTTAGGTAATAGGATGTGGCTAAACGTTGCTGCTTAAAACCAGTGTGCAATCATTCATGAACTGGGCTCGTGGCCATGTCGGTGCTGATGATCGTTGTGGTGGACGTCAAGCAGCCATGATATGTCCCCCAGCCAGTAACTTTTTAACTTAGCTTTAGTCGCTTGTAAAGTACTCTTTACACGCATGTAAAGAGTAGTCTCGATTTCTGCAGGGTAATACCAATTTATCATAAATCAAAATTAATAAAAAGTAAAAAAATTTAAATCTTGCTCCATGCCCAACACATGGAGACACGATTTAGTTTGAAAAGTGGCTGCAACTTTTTTATCTGCGCGAATCAGTCTCGTACTTGGCTCAATTTATTTTCATTAGTTTTTCCTTAAATTTGTCCGATTTTAGTGACCACTTCGGAAGTCTTGGAGTGTCATAGGAATTCAATTATTTAAAATGTGTGTGAGTAGTGTTGTCATCTATCTGTTATACATATGTGTATTTTCCATGGAATTTCTAGACCAAAATTTTCATTTTCATATGTGTGTTTGGTTTTGCTGGCGTAGTTACTGTATTACATATCATTATGCTTGGCTGGGGTATCTAAATAACCAAGCAGCTCAATATGAGTTTTTTTAATTTATTGGGTTTTAATGTTGATTTACATATTTTGCTTTTAATGTAGTTATTGTAAACATAACTTAATTTGTTTTTTTTTTTCTTCAGCATATATGCACTTTATTTGCTGTGACATTGAAGTTGTTTTAAGTTACATGAATCTCTGAACTAATTTTTCATGTATAGAGAGTTTTGACAGCGTCAGCAAAAGCAAACATATTTAGAGATTAAGAGCTGAAGCAAAACGTATGCTTTTAATTTAAAAATTAGAAAAGAAAAAAAAATGCCAACAAATAATTTAAATAACAAAAAACTTTATCCTTGTAAAACAGGTTAACACAGGTAGACAGACATGTGTGATGGAGGGAAAGCGAAGGGTATATTTTAGCAAATTAATTTTTAAGCCTTTTCATGCACTCATACTTGAACATTTAAACTCAAACACAATCAAACCAGAGATGCAAGGATAAATGTATGTTAAGTTTTTTTCTTTTCTCTTTTTTTGCAGTTTGTTGCTGGTGGAAGTTTTTTTTTTTTTTTGGTAATGAAATCAACTGCAGCAACAAGCAGGCTGACTGCCTGACTGGTTGGATGTTTGTCTGTCTGTCTGTCTGTCTGTCTGTCTGTCTGTCTGTCTGTCAGCATCAGCCAAGTAGCATACAAGTACTCAAATTTCAACTCAAGTGCAGTGGTGTTGATTAATAGATACCAAGAGTACGAAAGAGAGCTGTTGCTTAACAAAGTAAGTATAAAGATGAACTTTTTTTTACAGCAAAAAGCTTAACAAAACTGTAATAGAAGTATGCTGAACAACAGTCGAAGCAGCAGAGAAAAGTAAAGCAAGAATTGTGACGCATGGGGATAATACTCATATGTATGCCATACCTTAAAGCACGCTCACACAAACGTTCACACAAATTAGTACAAAAGTTTATGGGAAGAAAAACTTTAGTTCGTATGTTGCATGTGCATGTCAGTTATTTAAAGTATCATGTATAACTCTAGGCAGTATGTTTAAATTCTACCGAGTTTTTCTACAGCCAGTCGTATTATTAGCTTGTAGGAACTCAAAAACTTCTAACAAAATTACATGTGCGTATGTCTATATTTAATAAATTTTTTATACTACACACATCGGCAGGCGTACGTATGCATGTGAGTAACCAAAAATTAGCAAGAGTGATGTTAGTTTAAATTACTTCAGATACAGGTGCATAATAAATAAGCACACGCACGCATCGTCTCGATATTGCGTTACTTTTGAAAATAAATTTAACTTGGATTTGGCTAACGAGGTTTAATTGATAATTAATCAAAAAAAAAAAAAAATATAAGTTTCATAAGAAACAAAACCTAAAACCAGGAATAAAACCAACTGTGATGAGGCTTTCAAATGAAAACGAAAAATGTACACACAAATAAAAAACATTTTACAATATGGTTGGGGCAACAAAATTATGTTCTCTATAACGAGGCGTAAGGTTGTGGCAAACATCATATTCCTATAAAAAATGCCTTAAACATATTTTTACTCATCGTTATCACACGTTTTACTACAGCTTGTTCCTTTTGCTGTCAGCGGCTATGGAAATTTAATTATGGTTATATTTATTTGTAGAGAACAATAACCATTTTATAGTGATCAAGCTATAATTATGACAAGCATGATATTTGTGATTTTTCAAACAGTATTGGTTATAACAAATAAAATGCAGTTTTTTTAACAAAGTTTATATTGTTGCTGTTTATAGCGAATTTTTTTTCCAATTTTGAGACTGTGATTTAAAATTTGTATCGGCTTATTGAGAAAAGTGTTTCTTTAGCGGGGAGATATACAAAAAAAAATTACATAAAAAACTTGAGCTATTAAGACTGAAATAACACAATTCTAGAGCGTTCTAGATAACGAGTATCTTTTTTTATTTAACTTTATTTGTTTTAAAATTTAATGATTTGTTTTGAAATTTGAAAATTTATAAAATATTAGAAAACACATTTTCCTGAAGAAGATACACAAAGGAGTATCGAAATATCGAATAATTTATCAATAAATAGAAAAAATATTTATTGAGCAACAACAGTAAGCTTGAGCTCATTTATTAAAACAAATACAATTCTATAACCCAAACTATGAAACATATGAAGGCCTGCCTTCATTGTGTGTGTAAGCAAGAAATACTAAAAAATATTTTTTAAAAAACCCACTGATTAGAAAAGACGAAAATATAAAAAAGCCGCCACAATATGCAATTGATTTATTTTGATAAAGTTAAAGACTATTTAAAGAATTAAAAAAAAAAATAGTTTCAAGAAGCTGATATTATTTTCTATTGCGCAGGCTTTTAAAGTTAAGACGTTTCTTTCGCTTGATTAATTTTTCAAGTTTATCAATTGCTGTACAACACAAATTTATAGTAGACGCACTCTTTCCTGCAAATATTTGTTTAATAATGATTTGAATGTAATTTTAAATTCCACTTTCTTTTCAAAATTTCCCACAACACCAATCCCCCAAGGCAAGATATTATTTAACTTGCTGGGAAAATGAATTATAATTTGAAGATTATTTTACAACATAAAAGACTTCAAACTAAATACAAGTCATAAAAAACGTTGGCAAAGTTCTTGCAAGGAAAAATTTTTTCTTGACATAATTTCGGGGAACAAATTACTAGAATTTACCCGGAATAATGAGCAGCAGCAGCAGCAGCAGTAGTGTTGCAAAATCTTAAAAGAAAGATGTGTATTCAAAGGGAAAACTTACGGAAAAACTATCCATTCATATTCATTTAATATCTGCTGCGCGCCAGCAAATATTAACTAGCAGCATCTCAGTAGCATTAATAAAAGTGTATATAGGTATGTATGTATGTGTGTATGAGTATGCCCAGCGGGAAATTCAGTTCATTTGCCAACCATTGCATACCAACAATCCAGTTACAGCCGTACGTACTCGTATAAGCAGAAACTTTAGCAGCAGAACAGAAGTGAGGAAACATTGTTAAATAAACCTGCATAAAATATTTAAATACAAATACACACTTTTAGTCAAAGACATCATTAGTATCGCTTTACTCCATAAGAGACGTTTTAACAATGTTGTAAATAGAAAAAAAAATTATATGTTGCCTGCTAGTTCAAGTGTGAATGTGTGTGTCTGAGAACTTTTAAACTGGGCGCGTGCTGTTTCCTCTGCAGCAACCAAACTGTCACACTGTGGTATACACATGTGTTAATTACAATGTGACTGACTTGTAAATGTTTTTGAAGGCACTTTCAACACAACCATACACAAGCACTGTCAGTAATATCCTTGATGTTTGTTTTTTTATTTTTAGGAAATAAGCAGAAGAAAAATATTCTATTTATTTTTGTTTTTCCATAAACGTATGTATATAGCAAATGTCAAAAGTATGTTAAAAAGTTGAAAGAGTAGGTTGGCTGCCGGGCCAGTAACAGGGTGTTGACTTTTGCCCACTTCATAATATTTTTCATATTTAATATATTATTACTTTTTTTCTGAAAATAAATCACTTAAAAGTCATCATATCAAATCATCGAATCAACAAAAAGCGAGAAAAAGGGAATAAAAATGAAAGTTATTACAAAAAAAAAAGTAAATAAATCACAAGAAAATGCTGGTGATTGAAATCCGTTTAGCAGGGAAATATTTGTTTTCTTTTCAGTCCTTTACAAGGATACAAAATAGAACGAAATATAGACAGTAAATATGAAAATATGAGAAGCAGCAAGACGTGAGAAGTAGCAGAAGAGAAAAACAAATTGTATGAAAAAGTTTTTAATAAATTTAATGACATGTCTTTACGCAACGAAAACTTTTGATTTATGAGAAAACATTTCTCAATGACTTTTTCTTCTCAACGATTTGCGTAAGAGTGTAGAATAAAAAATAAAAAAAGAAATAAACATAAATAAAGATTTCCTACAAGAGTTTATGGAAATATTGAAATAATTAAGCAGGGGAAAGTCAACAAGTGAAAATACCAACTCAATTCACATGTGTACAAGGATATGGGCATTTTAATACATCACACAATTTTTCACAATAAATAAATTTGCAAACATTGGCATCGTTATGATTCAATTTGACATGGCAGAGTTGTGGAATACAAAAATACGTACATGGATACTGTGGAGATGGTTGTTTTTTTTTTTTTTTTAATCAGACTGGTTGCATATTTTCTCTTTCTTTCTTTTTTTTGACATAAAGTAAGCTATTCCATTTTGCAATGGTTTGCCATAGAAGTCAACTAGTCCTTTTGTACACAGTTCACATACAGATCGAAAACAAGCTGCTGACTCTATTGACATATTAAATTAACAGAGATTGAAAGTCTTCCATTGCAATACAATTTGTTTTCAGGTAAATACAAAATAAAATGAAATTAGTATGAAGAAAAATCATCACCGAAAAACATAAAATTAAGCGTATGGATTTTGCTTTTGATAGCGTTACCTATTACACAATATAGAGCCTTGGTAAATGGGTTTCAGTTCAAACGAAGGCTCTGCTTGATATTAACAATAAACATTACTACCGGTATTCATAAGAAATAAAACATTGTTGAAACACATTTTACAACAAATTTTTCATATAAAATTTGTTCTAAAATGTATTTGAGCAACGTTTTATTTTTTATGAATACCGGTGTAAATATTACGTATTAAAATTAGCGGACTCAAATTTTGTCTATATTATTTTTTTGATTGATATTAATTAACGCAGACAAAGAAAAACATCAAAGACATTTAGCCAGTTGGACAACTAGCAGTTTCGAAGCCACCACACTTCGCATCAGCACCCGTCCTTGAACTCATGTTTCTAAACTTTAGAATCTAAAGCGACGCTCATGTCACTCAAGTTGTTGTATATTTTCTGTCTAAATTTTAACTACATATATCAAAATAACCCATTACTATTTTTTTTTTGGTTATATGTATATGCATCATTGCATTTGAGTGGCAGGAGTGTCGCTTTAGAAACATGAGCTCTAAGCTTAAGGACGGGTGATTTTGAGCCCGATTTTGCCCATTTTCAATAGCGTACAAGTGGAAATAGCTTAAATCCGTTAAACATCTTTTTCTTCTGCGAAACAGATATGCATGTAAATATATTCTCAGGAAAATAAACCCCCCCCGAAAAACGTAAACAACTAAGGCAAGGTGGCTTCAGCACAGCTAGTTGCTCCCCAGCTAAAATAATTGTGAATTTTTATTATTGAAAAAAAAAAAAATGTTTTTACTAGTTTTAATTCAGGTCCAAAAATGAACCTTTTCAAAAAATGTTTATTGTATTTTTCGTTGGTGCTAATCAACTCATCAGTAGACTTGAATGGCACCAACGAAATGTCGTCGGCATATGGACAGCTGAAAAATACAACAAACATATTTTGAAAAGGTTAATTTTTGGACCTGAATTAATACATTTCAATTGGCTCTTAAAGCACATAAATAATTAAGTTCATGTTTTTACTAGTTTTTAGAAACTTTTTGCTCTTAACTAATTTTGCTTTTTCAGGCTTCAGATCAATCGGAAATCTTTTTGTATAAAACTCTGTATATGTAGGCTTTTTTATCAAACAAAACAGTTTTAATTTAACTTTTTGGTCGTAGTAGACAGTCACTAATGAAGAGCTCAGTTAGTGGGATGGTCAAGCTTAAGATCCTTAAAAATAATGCGATATTAGTTATGAGCTGGATTCGAAACGATTTGGGTGCTGATGAGCGTCATGTTGGTCCCCAGCCTAAGTAGATTCAACTTTATATATATTATGTTGGGTGAAATAACGAAAGTGGGGAGTGTTTGTGAACTTTGATTAAAAACATTAAAAAAAAAGAACATTTATAATTGCAGAGCTGAGTAAGGCAGGATTAACTGTTGCTAATTTATCTGTTTAGTGTCCAGTGTCTATAACTTTGACACTTACCAGTTAATAGCATTTAACAAAACCTCCTCAGCATTGCAAAAACATTGACTATACACAACGAAGAGACGACACAACAACCACAATAAGACATATTACAAATGTATAATATGAAGGAGTTATTTTTAAAAATATATCATGTTTCTTCTCATTATCTCATTTGGCAAAATAAAAAAAAAAATTAATTATTTGATGCCAAATACAATCACATTTGCCACATGTGGCAAATGTGTTTTTATAAGTGAATGAATATAGAAAAAAAAATTCCCATCCATGACCCAAAGGGATACTGAAAACAAAAACAGTTCTTGGACAAACCTGGAAACTGTTTTTTTTTTTTTTTTTGCTAATGAAAATTGTCTATTACACTATTAATTAAAAAATTGTTTTAACCTGTTGCATAATGGCCTCAATTCTCTGCCCACAATAAATCGATAAGTAGGCTTATCGAGGAAAAAATATGTGTATATTATAAAAAGGAAAAAAAAAGACAAACAAAAACTTGTGATGAACACAAATGACAATACATGTTATTTTGGTTGCTACAAAAGCCATTTCGGCATTCAATAGAAAGTAGAAATAAAAAATTATCTATAATAAATTTCTATTTTGCAAATGGAGGCAAATAAAAAAATAATACATTTCAAGCGATTAGATAATACAACCCAAGGGACTCATCATACATACATATGGAAAATATGCGTTATAATAAAATATATTAATGGTGCTGCGTAGGCGAAGGCTGAGGGTACGGTGCTAAGGGCGGGGAGGGGAATTCATTTTTTAATATAATCAAAACATATGCATAAAACCCTGGCATGAAATAAAAAGAGACAATTTGATTTGAAAAATATGTTGGAAAAATATAACAAAAGGGGTTGTTGGCAGCAAATCAAACAAGATAAGAATATTGCAATAATATTAATGCTTTGTATATGAGAAGACACATACAGAGCAATAGATTTAAAGCCATTCAATCAAGACATGGACTATATATAGTAAGTATTAATGTGTTTAAATCAAACCTGTCAAACAATTGGCGTGTAACAATTTTGAGTTTGTTGCAGGCCAAAATCAATATTCAGGAAAATGTTTTAACGTTTTTCTTTTTGCTGCTGCTTTTGGTTTTATGTATGTAACAGCAGGAAAACGGAAATAAAAACATTGTCACCATGGAAAGTTGTTTCCCGGCACAAAGTGAGTTGAGAGAAATAATAATAACGAATTAAAAAGTTATAAAATTATATAAGAAAAGAGAAAAGCAAAACAAAAAACGCTAAGCAAAAGGATAAAACTAAATTTAACTTGTAGATTGTTTTGCTTTTTAGCCAAGTTGCTGCTGCTGCTGCTGTTCACAGTGTCAATAACTGTATTTATTATAACTATTGTCGCTCTGTGTGTGTAGGTGTGAAGGACTTTGGCTGTTGTTGTTGCCTCAGTATTCTAAAGCAACCAACGAAGGCATTAGTGCACTGCCAGAGATGCAGAAAATTTAAATTACTTTTGTTAGTCGGCAGCCAGAACAAAGTTTTCTCTATCCCTTTGCTTTGCTTTTAACAGCCATCCATGGCTTGTTGTCTTAAAGCTACGGAGTTTCCAACGTGTTTTCATTTTGTTCATTTTGCTTTTTTTTTTGCTTTTTTATTCTTCTTCAACAGTTTTTTGCAATTATTTTCGTTTTTATTGTATTTGTTTGTTATAGCTTATTTTTATTATTATTACTAAAAAAATGTTTAAAAGTTAGTAAATAGGAAATTGTAAAACAAATCTTAAGGCTTAACAAGCTTTAACTTCTACATATTTGTAGAGCAAGCAAAAAATATGTTTTGAATTTAATTGAAATTTTTACTTCGAGCTTAACAATTTTTTTTTTTTTTTTGTTTCGTTTCGTTGTTATGAATTTGCATATAACAAAATATTTTAGAAACGTAAAACTGGGAAAAAACCAAAAAGATTAATGAAATATTCAATTTAACTTAAACTAACAATATTTGTTCGTTGTTTTGTTTTTTTTTTTTTCAACATTTTGCATAAAGGATTAAAAACCAATAACATAAATTTTTATTTCATAGCTGCTGCTATTGATGTTATTTGTTATGTTTTCTGCATACTGAAAAACAAAAAACAAATTATTTATTTGGCAACAGAATATTAAAATACTAACGCTGCTATTTCTAAAAAAAAAAATCAATATGAAATATATTTTAGAAAAAATTTTGCGTAGAAAATTTCTTATTTGAAATACATTTCAGAACAAATTGATGTTATTTTTTAAGCAATACCGGTGTAAGATATTATAAATGTTTAGCACCATTTCAAAGCAAAACAAAATATAAAATACAGCTTATTGCTTTCTGTCTCTTTCCGCCCGCCGTGCAGAAGCCGTCGACTTTTGGTTGATGCTATCAATCCAACTCGTCAGCAGGCTTGAATCTTCACTACTCATGTTATTATTCTCACAAACATGTGGTCAAACAAACCTTTAACACAAAAAACAATTTAATCGTTTTCCATTACACTTCAAACGGCGCTCATACATTCAGAAAACTTTGTCAGTAAAATTAACTGAAAACATTCTTTAAAATAAATGAAATTTCATGCGAAACCCGTCCTACTTATTTTTCATTTAAATTTAATTATTACGTCCATTGAATTTAGGTGTTAAAAAATCTATGAAACAGAATCGGTAAAAATAGTAATTTTTCCATTTTATTGAACTATGATATTGTTACGTTTTTACCTTTTCAAAACATTTGCCGTAGATTCTTTAATTGTAATGAAGTTAAAACACTCTATTCTTCAGTTGACAGTACTCAACAGTCCAACACTTTATTTACTTAACACACTGTACTCACAAACACTTTACTAAAAGAAGATCACTTTTACTTATTCACTTTTTATTACTTAAGACACTTTACACGTTAGCGCAGTTAAGAAGAGACTGACTCCTCAGCGTTAAGCTGAGCTGCTTTTATACCTCTCAATGATCATTGCTCGAACAGTCGAGAAGTTTACAGAAGCTGATCACTCCACCTCGCAATAAAACTAGTACAATAATAAACAAAAGGCATACACACACACACACCAACATACATACACTCGGCAATGAAACTTAGTTAAGCATATGAGCCGCGCACATACATGCACACACGAATATTGTATCGTGCGGTAGTGGTTTCTTTTATTTCGCTGTCGTGCCTATTTATCTACACATGTGTGTCAGTATGTGCACACTCGCTGTGCTGCCGCTTTGTTTGTCAACAAGTTTCTATGTATGGATGTGTGTATACACCTCCTGTCTTCATTTACAAATAATAACAAGACAGTATAAGCACATACAGTAGTAGTAGTAAGTGTCTACTTAAGTTTATAATTTTTTTAAAAATGTGTTATAAATTTTTTATTATTATTTTTTTTTTTTCTTTATATTTTATATATTTATTTGAGCTTAAGGTCTTTTGTAATTTGAGTATTTATTTTTGTCGATATTTCGCTCTCCTTCAGATAGCTTCTTCAGGACAATAATAATGAAAAAAACAATCGAAAGTTATTAAGACAGCTTCAAGAATTTTCAATTATGTAGACACTTTACTCCACTACTGTATAAAATAAAAACGATTCAGTACGTTCTAGAACAATTACAATTGGTCTGTTCACGACTAAATTCGTAACAATATTTTACATACATTTATATTAAATTACTTTTTCAGGCTCAAGTTCAACCCTTGGTTTTTTACTTTTTTATCAATATCAATTAAGTAAAGAAAAGTAAAATTGTGTAACTAAGTGGCTGTTTCTGGGTAGCAAACACCCTTCATCAGCACCCTACGAACTTTGGACGCGTCAAATTTCACAATTTTGGCACAGCCGCTTTAACCACTAGACGCAAGCCAAGCTCACGCTATTTTACTTTCTATTTATATACTTAACCAATATTAACCAAAGCAATGCTATTTTTTTCTTCTTTATTCTAACTGTCAAGTAATTAATCTTTTACCTCATTTTATTTAATTATGGTTTTCTATCTGTATTATCTCGCTTATTTAATTTTTTTTTTTACTGCAAAGCTTCTGCCGCGATTCGAACACCCAAAATCTCGACTGCCATAACTGCTCAGCCATCGCAACAATCAGAACAAATTCAACAACAATCAATTTAAGTAAGGAGTATGTATGCTGCAAATGTATGTAGAAACCAAAATATAAATATGTTTATACATATTGACAGCTTGGTCTACTGTCATTATTAACTGAGACCGAAAATCCGTTAGTTATCTGTTGTTAGTTTTTTTGCCACTGTACAAATCAGTTTAATCAAAATTAAAATTACATTCATTTTAAAACATTTTGTCATTTAAAAATAACTGAACTGATTAGATAGTTCTGGAATAATATTCTGAGTGTAGCAAATAATAAATGTTCAAAATGCTCATGCAACGTTTTGTAAAATCAAAATAAATTCAATAATTTTTGTTAATTTCATAATTTAGACTAAAACCTAAATTATAGTTAATTAATAATTCGCCAACACTTTAGTTAACATTTGAAACTCCTGCCTGTTGCCATCAAAAATATTAATAATAACATTGATAGTTTAATAGTTTAATAATTTTTGCCAAACACAAATATATAGATACAACACAAATCACTAATCCTTTTAAACGATTTAATTTTCAGCAAAAATTATTCATAAAGGATGGAATATTGAAATATTGCTTCAAATAATTGTTTGCTTTATTTAATCAGGCAAAATGTTTGGCATGATGAGGTTGGCACACGCAAAAAAAAACTACGGTTTCGAATTATTTAGCGAATGTAAGCCTAAATTTTTTCAACCATTCATTTAAGGTGAAATTTCAATAACTGAATGCCGATCTAAAAATTTTCACACAGCACAATTTGGAATGGGATAGCAATCCACATTTTGCCGCTACAGAGAAAGGGAAGCAATAATAAAGAAAAAATTGCGGCAACACGTACACAGTGTACAATTTAGTTTTTTACATGGCCATCATTATACCCAGGAAAAACATGCAAAGTATTATAACACCTAAAAGTATGCAACATGTTACGTTTGTCCCGTGTCGTTTTGTTTCTACATAAAACTATGCATTTGCAACTAAAATGCAACTTTTAATATTTTAGTGAAGCAAAGATCAAAAGCAAGTAACACTATAAATTGCTACAAAAAAATTCAATTTAATTTTGAGCACCTCGATGAATGTAGAGTGGAATACTAACAGAACCCCAGGTCGCAGGATCGATTCCTGCCGAAGGCTCTAGGAATTGTGCAGACAAGCAAAAAGATTTTGTGTTCTTGCAATAGATTTAGAAATGTGTCGTATCGTTTTACTTAGTATTAAGTACGGAACAAATTAGTATAGAAATAATTTAGGGACTTTGAAACTCAAATGTTTACACTTAAATGTATTAAAGAGGAAATAAGTTTATTAAAAATAAATCAAAATAGCAGTGAGTCTATTATATTTTCAACAACTTGTTTTTTTAAGTTTCTGCGGTAATTTATTATAATCACCCTTGTTCAAAAACGACAGCTGTCGAATTCAAAATCGCAGACTTTTGACAACACAATACACCAACCGCGATGGAAATTGAAAGGCATTCTCATAGTAGATTAGTAAAAATGTCCTATAATTTTGCAAACCATTGCACTTTTTCATTGCAAAAATGACGAATACAATACGAGTTAGGCTGAATATTGCTATATTTTTCTTACTCTTAACTAAAAAGGTATTTTTACTCATTTTAGGTATAGGCAAAGTTTTGCGAATTCAATTTGCAGGACAGACATTAATGTCAGTATTGCATTAGCAATTTATACCCTGCTCAGGTAGACATTTTTTCCATTGAGTCAATATTGTGTTCGTTGAAAGAATTATTTTTCTGTTCACACATACAAAACTCAATTAACGCCAGAAGCATATGACAGCGTTGAACGAATACTCGTATGCTTCACCCTAATTGTCAAAATTTCAAAGAATCTTTATATAAACAAGTAAAGAAAATAAAAAAACTGGGGAATTAGAAGAGCTTCAGTTGACATGGCAGTAAATTTATGCTCCCTAAAGCATATAAACCCCACTTTTTACAGTGTTGTATTTTAGCTTTTTGCAATGCATGAAACAAACTTGTACTAATTGAGCAATAAATCGTAAATTTTTTCTATGGAATATTGAGCTTAGTAGTAACAAATATTGCGAAAATCACAATCAAGGGGTATATTTGAATATGGTATGAAACTCTAAGGATTTTTATAAGCACAGTACTCTTTATGGAACTACAAATTTAATTTAATTTGCACTTACTTCTGCTTACATTTTATGCCATATAAAAATTATGGTACAATAATTAAAGACAAGAAACTGTTTAAACATTTCGGCGAGAATAGCCAGCCAACTGAAAACTTGCTTTTCAGCATTTCCATCACTATGCCATAAAATAACATAAACAAATTCTAAACGCCCAAAAGTATGCAACACAGAGCAAAATACGTGATTTGATTTGATATACATATTTGAGACTTCTTTCTTTTCATAATACAGGATAACCTAACATTAAATTAATGAAAACTTAAAACTATTACGTATTATTTTAATAACATAAATTTGCTTTTGAATATGCAACATGCTCATTACTATAAAAGTGAAAAAGAAAACAAAATATTTTAAAATTTTTACCATTAGTTATGATCATTACAATGCTTGCTCCCGGCACTTATCAATACTAGTAACGCTATGTTTACAATAAATCGCCTTAAAGCAAAATACGTGATTATGTCGCCATAGCAACATCAATATTTCAGCAATTTCATAATTTTAGGGAAACCAAACGGCACCATAAGCAAATTCGTGCGGAATGAAGGTTGCAGCAGAATCAAATCCACTTGGTTCGAATGGCAAATCGCAAAATCTATTCGACTATAAAATAATACTCGAAATCTATAACCTCACTCTTGCTCAAGCGATTCTATGGAAAATACATTTCATGTAATACATTTTTAAGGTGAATTGAAAGATTAAATACAATAAAATGTTTATCTAATGAAACTACATACCATTCAGGCAAAAGGTCGGCCAGTTGGTTTTCATACCATAATCAAAAATCAAATTATATTAAGTGACATTATGACCTAAATTATTGATAATTTTAATAACGTTTTTTATCAGGACCAAACTCTCTCCACTAACACACACACACACACACACACACATACACAATAAAATTTCAATGACACCATTTCTTTTTAAGATAAGCTCGGGGTCTGATTTTTTATATAAATAGTTTCTAATGCTCTTAAGTACTTTTCTAATTGCTATCTATGTTTATCCATTCTAAATCTATTACAAACAACAATAAAATGTTGTTTGTATTTTCCCGCTGTTTTAGCAGCACACAAAACTTTCGTTTAAGTGCGCTGGAAAATGAATTATTTTTTAGCGCTGCGAATAAAAACAATATGCATATGAATGTACATTAAATTGTTTATCAAATATGCAATAATACATTAACTCTAATCGATATAAAAAGGTTTCTGTATAAATACATTAAAAGGATAGTGTTGAAAAAGAAATGTATAAAAATAATAAAAAAAAACTTTATACCTGTGCAACCAAGAGAATAAAAACCCGATCGACTGGCTAATGGGGACAAGCAAACACACACACACACACACACACTCACAAATATGCCAGCGCATGAGTGTCTGCATGAGAGTTATTTCATTATGCAAGTAGGTATGTATATATGTATGTTCATACAAATTTATTGGAATATACAAATGTATCGTAAATGTTTTTAATATCTGTCTGAGGTGGCAAGCAACAGTAATTATTTTCATTCGTTTTAATGATTTTCATTTTCATTTAAAAAAAAAAAATGGAAAATAATTTAGCGTAATTATATGCAGGTCTGCGGTGTATCCTGTTGATGGTATTAAAGAACACCATTTCTAACAGGCTGTTGTCTAGTTAGCAGAGTCTGTCCATTAAGGAGAGCAGATTTTACAAATTAGTATGCAGAAAACGTATAAAGTGTAAAAAATTATGCTAAACAAAAATCAAAATTTTATAAGAAAATATAATGCAGTTCTGTTGAAAACTAATGTAGTAGATGCTGATATACATAATTGGTAGCGGCTATGAAACAAATAGTTGTCCCCCAGCAAATAAATATTCAAAATTTACTTTTAAATCTCCAAATAGATGATCTATAAACATCTTCAATGCATACATGGTTCATAGACGAATGAGCCAACGCACACAGAGCCAATGGGGCAGCAGGTCCAGGGGTCTTAGTTTTGTTAACACACGCAATTTAATGTGCCAGGCGGTGATAGCCAAAGTTTTGCATTTTTCGGCGATATCTTATGCAGCCTACATAGCGGCGATCAGCTTTTACTTTCATGCCACCAGTAGCATATTTAATATTTCTTTTTTGTGTTCGAATCTGTGCCAACAAGCGCCTAAATACATTCTAAGCAAAATCAAAATCAAAATTTTTAAATTTATTGTTAGAACAGACTCGATATCGATCAAGTGGCAGTAAAACTCCTTGAACTTGGCTGTCATATAGAATACAGTGTACAAAACTATTATTCAACAGAACCTAATCACATTGAACCACTCACACACACACACACACGCATTTACACAACCTGATAATAAAATACTAGTGAAAAGAAATTAAAGACAGCAACATTAAAAATGATGATAAGCACTTAATTTAAAAGCGTGTTGGCCTGGCACTTATACTCGCAGACCCTACGAATCGTAATAGTAATGCTTAAACTATTGCTAATGATTTGTAAAAGGAAGGCAAAGGAAGTCAGTAGACGTAGATATGCAAAGGAGTAGATTTGAGGGGCATTGTATTTCTAACAGGAATTTAATATTTAATATAAACAGGTCGAAAGCGAGGAGTGAAACATCAACATTCGCAAAAAGTCATTAAAGAACAGTTGCAGGTGACCACAAAAACAGCTGTAATTTTTTCTGACGTTTCTTTGTTTCCTTTTTTTTTTTTTTTGTTTTTGTTTTAAGCGAAAACAAACACATGTTTTTAATGAATCAATATGCAACACAACTTGCGGAAAATTTGCAAAACAATTGCATATATTGAGAAATTCTGGGTTTTTTTTTTTTTGTTTTGTTTTCTCATGTCATGTATGTTATTATTTTAACAAGTCAGTCCAATTTGTTTTTAATAGATGGGAATTTTTTTGTATAAGCATTTGATTAGTAACGACAAAACGCTTTAAATAAATAATCTCTGCTGTGTTATACACTCGAACTTTAATACCCAGGAATGTTTTAAGGCCAATGATGATAAAAAAAAAAAAAAAAAAAACACGAAACAATATGTTTAACCAAAATTATTTTGTTAACGAGAGTATTCAACAGCGGCATCGAGAAAATTTTTGCTTAATAACAAAAATCAAATATGCTAGAAAAGGTCAATTTGTTCATATTGTTCCCCAGCTAAGAATTAAAAGTTTTGCAACACTCTCTGTTCAAAACTGTGTAAAATGTTAAGCAAAAAAAAAAGAGTTTTATACGGAAATTTTGACGAGAGTCAATGTTGTCATCCCGCGAAGTTATCTAATTCGACGAGCAGTTTTTTTTTTCATAAAAAGTAGGCAACATTTTTTGACATTTCTGAACTATATTCATTCCTATTACATTGGAATCAATATATCAAACTATGAAAAATTATCCACAGTGGCACATCGAACTTCATGATTTACAATTGCTAATAATTCTACCAGGCTTGAGTTCAAAGCAATTTGGGGTATTTATCCCAGCCAGTAGGTCTTCAACTTTACTTTTCTTGTCTTCTTTAAAAATGGTGAGCACACCAATTTTATTACAAAACATGTTTCTGCATTTTGAGAAAGTAAATTCGTACTCAAGCCTGACAAAATTATTACCATTTGTGGACACGAGTTTCTGTATATGGACTTTCGCACAATTTTGTCTGAAACGGGTAGCATACCGGTTTATTCTGAATATCACTTTGCTTGAAATCACATGATTTCCAAAAACAAATTGCTTCAAAAACTAGACCTTATGCTTATTTGTTGTGATTTTTCGCATAATAAGGTGCTTAAAAACTTACTCTAGACTTATTTATAACACAGAATTTTGAGTTGTTGAGATGATCATTTAGAGTTCAGAAATCATGTGATTTAAAAGCATGACTAGAAGGTGTATTTATATAGAAATTTGTTTTCTTTTCTCACTGACCAGGCCGCACAGTGGTTTGATTCTATATAAATATAGAACTAGCACACGCATATTTTGTTGCCTTTAAATGCTGTTGTAGGAAAATAATAAAAGTGTTAAAGATACGTATTTGAAAAGAAAAGCAACTACACATTATTTACATATGGTACGGGTGCACGAACTACTGCTACACAAAAGTATAAATAAAGAGATTTTAAAAGACACTTAAAGCCAAGCGAGATACACAATAAAAAGAATAGAGTACAAGTTTTGATTTACAGGAAAGGGAACAAAGGATGTGTAGAGGTAAAAAGAGTTGATGATTAATTTTTTTTTTTTTTTTTTTTTTTTTTTTTTGTTGCTCTAGACGAAAAGTAGACACAAACCTTTTTAGGAGAAGATAGGTGTAATGAAGATGGCGATGGCATAGAACAATCAGAAGAAGCAGAACTGCAACGACTTGGACTGGAGGAAGAGTTCGATGCCAAGGAGTCCAACTGGCTGCATTTGGTCACCGGTGAGGTGGCTAGCAATAGTTTTGAAGTCTTGTTAGCCAACTCGATGGTGGGACAGCCAGGAGCACTTCCTAGCAAACCAGCACCCGGACGCATACCAACAAAACCACCAGCATTATTGGTCACTAAAGCACTCGCCGTCATACTGGGCAAATACTTGCCACTCAGATCATTGCTATTGATTAGAAAACTAGGAGCACCGCCCAAGAGACCAGGGCCAGTGTTGTTGATAGACGCCAAAGCGTTTGTTGTGGCTAGAGCACTGAGAAAGTTGCCGCCAGTCGCTGCAGTTGCTGCTGGAGAAGAGCTAGTTGCAGAAAGACTAATGGTATTATTTACATTATTAGTTGGCGTTGTTGTAGAAGACGGTGTAGATGTTGTTGAACCAGCCAAGTTGGCGGCATACATAGCGGCGGCCACAGCCGTGCCATTGCAAGTGGGTATAATTGTCAGCGGCGCAGCTGCTGCGCTGGCATAGAAAGTGGCTGTCTGTTGTTGTTGTTGTTGCTGCTGCTGCTGCTGCTGAGCCGTCTGGTTTAATAATGTGTTATTGTATTTGGTGGGTGTTGTGGGCGTGGTGGCACTATTAACCTGCATTTGCATGTATGACTGCAGTATTTGCAGCTGTTGTTGTTGCTGCTGAGCTGCCACAGCCTGTTGCTGCTGAGCATAAAACTGTTGCAGCTGATATTGTTGATGCTGCTGCTGCTGTTGCTGTTGTTGCTGCTGCTGCTGCATTAGAGAGGCTGCAGCTGCCGCTGTAGCAGCACTTGCCGGATATGTGGCCGTTGCAAATGTTTGCGGCGTCATATGCAAATGATGGGGATGCGCTGGTGTTGGTACTGCTGGTAACAGCTGCATTTGCTATTTGTGGTTGTTTGTATTTTTTTTTTTTTTTCAAAATTTTTTCAGTGTTTTTTTTTGTTGTTGTAAGAAATGAATTAATAAATTATATGCAATAAATATGTATTTCAGTTACACAAAATAAATTATAAAATTAATAAAAATTTTGACAAATTTAAATTAATAATAATTAACAATTTCATAAAAACATGAGTGTAAAAAAAGTTTTAACAAATTTAAATCAGTAATTAACAATTTCATGAGTGTAAAAAAAAAAATTCATGACCTTAAAGTGCTTTGCAGTTGATAAACGTAAAGTAAAACTAATTTAATTAAGTAAAGCCAAATGAAGATTAGTTAACTTGTTAGTAATTAAACCGAAAGTGGTTAAAATAGTAAATTTTAAGAGAAATATATCTACTATAAAGTGAGTAAGTGAAAATATAATTATTATTTGAGAATAGATTTCAGTATTAGACAGGGTTATAGGAAATAGAAGTTTAGAGTAAGTAGGTGATAGCAGAGTAGTTACAGCCAAGCAATCAGCATTTATAGCAGAGACAGTAAATAGACAGTTAATATAGTTCATAAGATAAGAGTAATTTTTAGCAGTAAAAATTTGTTAGAAAATAAAAAATATTATAGTAATAAAGTTGAATAATAGCAGGTTTTGGTTTTTTTTTTTTACTTTTGGCTACTTTACAGTAAAATATATTTTTAACTCCCATCAACTCAAAAAAAAAAACGTTTAATTTTAATTTGTAAGGCTTTTTTTTTCAATTTTTTGGGCAAATAATTTACAAGTAATTAAATAATAATTTAACAACATAAAAAAGCCTTATTTTAGCGAAATAACTATCTTAATACTTTATTTGAACTTAAGCGAAATGCAGCAAAGAATTTGAAACATTTTGTATTGTATATTAAAAATATGGCACAAGGTCATTTTCACTTGTTTTTTGTCTTTATAGCCGTCGACATTTCATTGATGCAACTGAACACAAACCAAAGTCAAATTTTTTGTCTGATAGCAAATCAAAAAATGTTGCTTTATTTACTTTTTCCCAAAACGCTAAGCAGGCTTAATAAAAAAGCTTACCGCCTGACTCTGGCAGCCTCTTCACTTATTTGTGACGGTGACACTCAAAGTTCTCTATTCTACTAGTCACTTTGGTAATAATTGACTCACATACATGCAGTCTACCAGTCCTAATACTAAATACAAAAAAATTAAAACTTGACTGACAACGCGGCAGAACGCTAAGCCGCCCATAAACCCATCATTTCGGCGGCGGGTATTAATAAAATGGGTGAGAGTTTAATAAAATAATAATTTCCTAATCTAATAATTCAAAAAATGAATACAAATATTTAAGGGCCACTACGTCTAAATCGGACAACTCAAACAAATGCTTTTATGGGCATAGCTTCATATTTCTCATACTCGCAACTGTGCCGCTAGTAGAAAGATGTAGAACGATTTATGTCAGTGGCTAGTGAGACGCAATAACCCAGTGGTGAACCAAAGTTCGACGTTAAGTCAGCGCTACGGGAATAGCCGGTCGTACTGCTTGGGTAGAGATTTATTTGATACTGTTCTTGGCCCGTAGCACAACCCTTTTGCTAAGGGGCTCAAGCTATCTAATTTCCACTGCAGTGCAATTCCTTGGACGGTATTGGGAATACGGCTGGTAACCCGAAATGCCAAGGAACACCAGGCCTTTGTTATTCTGCCGTTCCAGTTCCTCACAGAGCAGTGTCTGCACCAAGGTCCCATCTCGAAATGCCGGGGGCTCAACGTCCGTCACATGTGATTTTCGGCAGCAACCAAAGCCAACACATTTTACCCAAGGTAGGCACCTCAATCTACGGTCAGGCAAGAAGACCCCGTAGAGTCATCGCACTACCAAATTAACTTTCTGCGGAGGCTTTCACCAGTTCCCTCAGGACACGCGGCTTGCCTAAGAATTAGCCAAAAGATTTGCTTAAGGTGTCTTTAATATACTAAAATGGAACGATTTGTAAGCACAAGTGTTTCAATATTCTGACATCAATTTTCCGATACAAAAATAAAGATCGTAAATGATTTTTTTTTTATACTTCGTAGTGCATTTTTTTTTTGTTCTCATGCGAAAAGATATCGAAAAATCGATTGATCGGAAAATCCTATTGATATACTCTAACCCAATAAAAATTATAACAAGCTTATAAGACTGTTATTTGACATATTTGTATGGAAAGTCTGTCAAATAAGAGCTTTATAAATAAACCTGTTACAATTTTTATGAATTAGACGGTAAAAATTTACAAGTGGTATGTACATATGTACATTAGTCTCAATGGCAGAGAAATTAAGTATTATTAGTATATCTCCTGAAGGAAACCTATAGCCAAGTGGCTCCAAGTCGCTACATTATTCGCCTATATTGGTGACTTTTTCATCAAATTCTCAACAGAGTGTCTCCAGTTTTTTGTTTTATGAACAGTGTTGTGATTGTTGAAGTTTGTAAGCCCACCAAAATCATGAAATAAAAATCGTTTTTATTTGGAACGAAAACACTCCAGTTGATAACATTGAATTTTCAATTGAGTTTCTCTACTGACATTTCTTTCAGGGTAGCGACAATGTCTATAGAGACACAATAGTACCATGGTCGTCATATAGTCGCATTAGAAACACCTAGTCACCAGTTCCTTAGTCAGTAGTTGATTTGTAATGACAAGCACATGTTGAATGTCAACAGAAATAATCATTGTATGAGGTATAGTATGTCACTAGTACTGGTGACCAGGTCAATAGTAAATCACTAGAGTTTTTCTACCGACATTTCCTTCAGGGTACATACATACATGATGTGTATTAGGGAGGTTCGAAAAAAGAATTGAGCTGGTCACCCACTACAACAAAAGATTTGTTGAAGATGACACCGAAAGTTTATATTTTTATTTTTTAATGGCCGATGGCCTTTTAGTTTTTTCTTTTTGCAGTGTGCTTTTAGGTTATTTCAAAAGCTTTGCAAATTTTCTTTAATAGAAGTGTGGTAAGCATTTCTTGAGGTCAAGGTACTTAGTCATATTACTTTAGGTCTAAAGAATAAACGTCTGATCCGAAAACCTTGTTTGAAACTTTACTGCATATTCTTATATTCCCATAGAAGCAACAATGAGAAACACAAAAGTTCAAACAGACCTTTAATACAAAAAGCAATTTTATTTTTGACGCCAGCCTTCATACAACGCGTTACCGTTAGTTGCTTCGATTTGTATTTTTGCAAGCATCAAAAAGAGAAAGTCTACTGACAAGTTGAGTGGCATCAGCGAAATGTCATGGGCACATTATACAGCTGAAAAAGGCAGTAAGCAATTAATAAGGTTTTATGTTTTATCCTCAAAGTATTGCATTTCAATTGCCTTTTGCAGCGAATAAATAAATTAATTTTTGAGTATAATTTATTATGTTTAGTATTTTCATGTCTCCTAAAATTTTTAGCGATAGTTTGCTCTCCTTTCATAAGCTTCTTCAGGACAAAAAATAGTGCCACATGATCTTTTTTCACTTTGTTTTCAGAAGACAAATCAATATTGTCCTCTAAGAGTTCGGCCATAATACTTCTATATAATTATTTCAAACTTCACCTATTAGTTATTACAGTTTGTTTTAAAATCGCTGTCTCGAAGCTGTCAAGCTTCGCATAAGCCTATTTGGTAGCTTTCGCTTCGGTCACGCATAAGATGCCTGCGAAAGTCTATGAAAGTAATTTTTTCTTTTTACAAAATGCTTCAAATTCTTTAAACTTGAATAATTCGCTGGGGGTGTAGATTTTTTTAAGGATTATTTTTATATAAAAAAAAAAATTTCAAACATTAGGGAGAAGAACCTTTTTCTTACCATTATAAATAAAATTAAAGAGCTTTTGTTGTTGTTGAAGCTGAAGAGTTGAGAGTGAAATTTAGTTTCTATTTGAGAGCTTTTGTTGCCGCGTTTTCTCTTCGCACTGTTCAATAGTTTTTGGTAGTGTTTTTCGGATTTTCGTAATTAATTTTAAATATTTTGCAGTTTTTATTTTTATAGTTTCTTGTTTTATATATTTTTTGTCTTTTTTTATTTCCTTCTTTTGACGCAGATTGTGTGGTTTTTAAAAGTTTAGAAGGTATTGCGATAAGGATTGACTGGGGAGAGGATCACGGGTGTGGTAAAGTGTAAAAATGTTTGAAGTGTTTTAAATATGTTTTCCTTTGACTTAGTATTATTATTCTTCTTCTAATTGAACAATTTGTTGTAAAGATTTGGTTGGCTTTTAATAGATAAGATTCAACTTGAATATTTTTTAAATTGATTTATTAAAATGAAATCAAATTTATTCTCTAACAAGATTATGCCATATAGTTTTATAATAAGAGTTTTGGAGAGTGTAGTTGAAAATTTTGAAACACTAAGTTTGAGGATTTTGTCTTTCGTTTTTTTTTTTTTTTTGCTTGTTCTCTTTTCTTAAAGGGCTACAAATACTTTAAGATGATTGATTAAGATTGTCAAGAAGGATATTTTTATTGTGTGAAGATGAAATATCTATGTGTCTTATATAAATATGTGCAAGAGTATTTATTATTGATTGTATTTGGTATTAAAATGTTTGCGGTTAAATAGAGTTTAAGATAATTACTTGAATTTGAATATATAATAATATATATATATAAAATGTAGAAAATTTGTAGTTAGATTGTCAGGGGGCTGCTTAAGTTTATTACAAGTTGTATTTATGTGGCAAACATCACACAGTTTTGTTTTAAGAAAATTTGAAATATTTGTGGTTGAGTTGCCGGAGTAAAAGGATTGTCTGTCTTGAGTAGAAGTAGTTGTTGAGAGGTCTGGCTTCCGAAGGGGAAATCACAAATAGCAATAGCACAAGTATAATCGAGAATTGAAAATTGTATAAGATTTTTATAATAAAATATGTTATAAATATTTTTGTGAATATTTTTTTTTTTTTTTTTTGTTATTTTCTAATAATATTTATACGCTATTGATTTTGAATGATTGTCAAAACGCGTGTTCTTGAGTTAGTGTTCTGCTTTTTAAATACAATTTAAGGATTTATCTTGCTGCTTGTTCGGTTTCTTTGCTGTTAAAAAAAATCCTTCACTAACTTTTAATTTTTGTGGGCTTAAGTCCTAAATTTTACAATTAATTTGATTGTTGAATTGTATTTAAACTACTAGAAATATTTCACAAAAGTGTTAAAATGTAAATGGTTTTGTACCAGTTTTCTTTTTTCAAGATTTTTTTTTTTTTTGCTTACTTTTTGCTTGTAATTGCTGTTTCTAATGAAATTGACTTGGGTTTTGGTTGAGTATCGAATTTCTGTTAAGGGAAATTCAAAACTTTTAGATTGCTAAAAAATTTTCTACCATTTGTCTGGGGAGAGCTGTTGTTCTCCGTAATTATAATAATTTATTTTTAATATAATATATATATATATATATATATATTTTTTTTTTTTGTTTAAACTTTTGTTATAAAACAACCTTACGAATTGCTGATTGATTTGTTTAAAATTTTACAATGTTATTAATTAATTATCTGCTATTACTTAAAAAAAAAGTGTCTACTGTATGTAGTTTTAATATACAATTTTCCAGCTTGATATCTTTATTTTCTCTTTTGCAGTACTAAGCTCTTCTTTCTAATAATTTTTTTTATTTTTATTTTGAAATGCTTTTGATAATTTATTGTTTCTCAATTTTTGATATGTAAAAAAATGAATACTGTTAATTATTGTTGCTTATAGATGGTAAGCAACAGTTTGTTATTTTATTTTCCTGCTGCTAAGAATTGTTTTGTGTAGAGTGTTTGAAAGGATTTTTGTTCAGGATTTATAGAAAGGACACCACAAGTTGTTTAACAGTTGATGGTTGCTACTGCTGCTTATTCAATTTGAAAACGAAAAAAAGGTGTTATTAGTTTAAAAATAAATGAGAAAAATTTGAAAATGTAGGAAATGACAAAACAGGGCACAGGGTATAAAAGAAAACTAGATCTTAATATAACCAGCTATTTTCAAACGCCTAAAAGTATGCAGTAATTTTTATAAAAAAATTTGAAGTCTAAATAGCACCGAAAGTGGGAAACGAAATAACGGAATTAAAGCTATTTCGATCGGAATCTGTGACATACTTGGCAACAACTTCAAGCCAGCATTTTGGCATGAGAAGTTTTAACTAAAACTAGTTCAGTATTCAAACAAATTGTAAAAATATTAAAGCACTGCATTCAACAGCGAAGCGATAAAGAGTACAAAGAGAGTAGTTGAAAATTCAAAAGAAATTGCTTAAGTGAAGGTTTGAGCAGAAATATAAACAAATTATATTATACATTAAAGCAGTGGCACAGAGAATTCGCCCGTTATAATGTACGGAATGAACATAAATACGGATTTTCTATTTAGTATTGTTATTTTTTAAAAATGTTATTTTGAAACGCACTATTACGGAGCTGTACAGGCAAAAAAATTTTAATGCCCAAAAGTATGCAACATTATACCAAATCTGGAGATTATCGAAAGCATATTCGTATGTAATAGAAATTGCAGAATCGATGTGCATGCCTCTCGCAACAAAAAGAGTTTCAGTTTTGACACTAAATATTTCAGCATGTGTGCATTTCAAATGCTTCTCGTAATCTGCGGTTTATCGAAAGCAAATTCATTAGAAATTAAAACTACAGAATCGTACTCATTTCTCTTAGAACCAAGAGAAGCTCAAGCTATACTCACTAGTCAGTTTTGTCCCTAAACGTATTGTCATTTGGGCATTATAAATACATATGCATCTGAATTTAGCGAATCAAATCCATTACGGAATTCAATTTCGGAATAAGAAAGAGCTGAATTCTACTCAGTGTCCTGGTTTGTCTTTTGATATTTTGTTAGCAAGATTTTCGATTATTTAACTACAAATACTAAATTAGTAGAAAAACAAACATAGAAACATAAATAAGCAACAAAATACTTTTAAAAAATAAACAAATAAATTTGCACACAAACAAACAAAAATAAAACACAAACTGCCTTGAGGACCTTAAGCGAAGTTTGATTTAAATACATTTTTAATTGCTGGGTTATAACTTTAGGGTGTTACTGATTTAATTCCCAGCATTGCTTGACAGTCAATTTCAGAATTTCCAGTGATATAAAATCATAAAATTTTGTTCTAATAGTGACCACTACGCAAAGCGTATGTTAATTTAAATAGTTTAAAAAAAATTAATAGAAATCCCCAGATCTTTTACGAGAAATGTTTTTTTTTTAAATACAGAACCTGACCAGGGGTAATAATAAAGTAGAAAGCGAAGTAAATACAGGGATTTTTATTGGTTTTGATTCTTGTCAAATCGAAGAAAATACAAGGACATTTTTGGGCTTTGATTTTTTCCACAGCTGTCGTTTTCTTGCCAGGCATAATTTATTGAAACTTCACAATTGTATTCGACACTTATAACTGCTAAGAACCTACAATACAAACTAGATAAAAAGTAAACGTTATATAGCTTTAACCTACAAACATCAGGAAGATTTTAAGGCCATATAAGTTATGTCTGACTTCTTTCTAGTATTAAACCCAGTTCTATAAGTTCAAATGATATTTAATTTTTTGGTACTTTCTGCAGCCAACTTTTTACAAAGTTTTACTAGCTCTTAAATCGATCGAAAATAAATCGAGTGCTCGCATACTCAAGTGAAGTATGTACTAAAAACTTAAAGCACTTAAAGCAAGGTACCAGCTGGAAAAAAACTAATTTAAAAATCACTTTCAAGTTTGTGCATATTTTTACCCCAAATATGATGAAAAATGATTGGTACGTTTAAAAACAATTTTCCTGAATGTAAACGCTTCAGGCATTTTAAATGCTTCTTGTTTTAATTTAAAATATATTAACTTGCAAGGTTCTTTTAATGAAAGCTGACTGACGCTCAAATGTTTTAAATGAACTGTATGCTTTTCATAAGGTCAAATAAATCTAACAACTTTACGTTTTAAATGAACTTCACTTTGTATCTTGCCCAATAACGTAGAATAATAAATAGCCACTGGCTCGTTCTTGACAGCAAAATAAGGGGGATAATTTTAGGCAATACCCTGTTATTCTCAATTATAATTATGTATTAATATTTTTTTCTTTTTACAGGTTTATTAGGATGCAAGGGTATTTTGTTTGTTGTTTTCCTTAGATAAGATAATCCGTTTGGAAACTAGTAAGACTATGTGAAATCACTTCAAAGAATTCTATCAGAACAGAATGTGAGCTGATTTACGCACTTTTAGAGCAAGAAATTTGCGATTTTTGAAAGCATATTTACTTAACCGACTCGTCTCCCATAATAAAGGTCTTAACAACAAACTGGCTCACTATTTTGTATCTATATCGCGCTTATTATTTAGTTTGTTTGATATATTATTATTATCACCCAATTTAAGTATTCTAACAGGGGTTTGGCAAACGGCAGATATGTTTTAGACGAACTTCTTTTACGTCCTTTCAAAAGTAGGCAGCAGTTTTAATTTACTTTCGATCAAATATTTTTACTCAGAATCGCTATCAAGAGTGTCGCAGGAAAAAGAATCGTTTCGGCAAGAAGAAACTGAAGCACTATCAGAAGAGAAATTCATAAAATTTATTAACGAAGAAAACTTAAAACTCGGAAAATTTTGAAAAAATGTTTTCTATGAAATCGTGTTGTTTAATAGAACCAAGGCCTTTACCTCATCATAATGCACCAGCTTCGACAAACTATTTCGCCTAAAAGTACATTATCAGCATTGCTTTTAGGACAATCCTAAGGGTATGCAATATTTTCTTTTCTAGTTTTCTTTTCTAGCCTTATCAGACTAATAGACTTATCACAGGATTTTTTTGCGCTTGTTAAAACATGTCAATTCTCTTTTATCGTTCTTCTATTTCGCTTAAATATATTATATTAGAACTATTTTTATGGTAGCATGTTTCTTCTCTGACAGTTTCATGATCTGCCTTACTTTAAGAGATCCAAACGTGGCTTTTTTCTATTCTTACTTCTATCTACATCAATCGTAAGCACTTGTTAAGTTGCAAGTGCAACTAAATTTTCTTACTTGTTATAGACATTTGGGTGTTGTTTACACACACTGCAAATTTGTTTAAACCTAGAAAATTTTGTGTTTTAAAAAATATGAAATTGCAATCACGGACAAGTGCATAATAAACTTGCATTAAGCTCGTTCTTTGGTGTCTTCGCTACAAACCAACGATCAAAATAATTTAAACAATATGGGTTTAAATGCTGGTTCTTAGCAAAGATGAACAAAAGAACGAGTTCGTCACAAGTCTAGCGCACAAGCCAGCATTTCTAGATGTCAGCTTGATCTGATAACGACATGTCCTGAAATAAAGGGGAATAATATATCGTTCTATTCCCAAAAAAAGGGGGTTTAAAAAGAAAGCAGTTTATTTGGTGATGATCATAAAAGTATGCTGCACTTTTTTTTAAAAAGATTTTTAGGGTAAAAGAAATAACTTTTTTACGTTTTGAAACGGCTTTGAAATATCTGTTTAATCTATAAAAAATGTTGTATTTCTAAGAGCTGCATAAGCGAGAATTTCTTGAAGTTGTCGACTTTTAAACTAAAACGGCAACTTTTAACCATTTTAGCCATTTCAGCAAGGAGGGATTTGAAAGTCATGTTTCATGATTAGCCAAAAACTATGCCACGCATTATATTACATTCAAACGCTTTCTTTGTCTAAGCATTTTAAAAAGAAGAAGAACAATTTCTTGTTAATTAAGTAGAGATATAAAATCAATTTTATGCAAAAAACACATCAATCAATAACTTGAAATCTGCTTAAAGAGCTACAAGAAATATGTTTAAAAGTACAAATAAAACTCAGCTAACCTTGTGGCCTATATAATATAAAAACTGGGACAGATTTTGGCACTATAACTTAGTGCTTCAACTGCTATAATGGCATTTTGAATTTTCCAAGAAAAGTATTTAAGAAAAACTTAAGAAAAAAACTTAAGCAAAATCTAAATACAATAAAAAACCAGAAATGAATAATATAAAAATAAGTAAAAATTAAATTCAAATTACCAATTAGTGTAGTCAAAATATTTTCTGATGAAATTTAAGTGTACGAGACTTAAAATGTATATTTATTTGTTTAAAAACTTTTCTTCAACTTTTAATTCTTTTCTTTGATAGTGATTTTTGCGCCCAGTGGTTTATTTTTTATTAACACTTTTAATTTGTTTATACATACAAATGTTGATATTTATTGAATATTTTGATTTTTTTTTTTTTTTTTGTTTTAAGTTAAAAATAAATTGCACACTTTTTTCTTTTCTTTGATTTTAGATTTCAATTTTATGCACTATGGTTTGAATAATTTGATTATATTTTTAAGAGACGTTGAGGATTCGCAAGACACTAAAATTAAAGAAAAATATTCATTAAATTATATTTGGAAACAGAAAATATTGTTCTTTTAAAAAATATTTCTTTCATATTTTTTTTTTGTGACTTTGAGGAATTACATTTAGTTTGCATTTGATAAAAATGTTTCCAACACTTTTGTAACACCAAAAACACTCTCTGAGAGTTGGACAAAAGTATCAGATAATTAAAGACAATGAGTGTAAGCCAGTACTCGAAAAGCAGCATTAAAATTTAAATTAGTTAAACCTTAAGCAGGCCTGTTGCTGTATTTCTTTTTTTTTTTATTTATATTTTGCTTTTTTGTTTTTGTATTTTCATTGTCTTGCCATTGTGTTAATAACCAGCATAATAATGAAGATGACTTCTTATTCGATTCCTAACAATTCTTGGCCTTTTTCTTTTGTGGTTTGTGTATTATTTCATTTGTCTTTTTCTTCAAGTATGAATGGTGCAACAAATAAAAATATAAAGTAATTCAGCAAAGTCGTTTGTCTCCTTTTTAAGTGCTTGTATTTATTGAAAATACTTTCAAGAAAAAAAAAAAAAATCATATTGCCAACTTGAGTTGCTGCGCTCTTTTTTCTTGTTTCCCTTTGACGCTAAGATTTATTGTCAAGTTGCTTTTGCTACCAATTTCTTTAACAATTCCTAAACGTGTTTTGTGCAAAGGTAGAGAGAAAGAGAGAGGTCTTATTGTGTTTTTATGGAATTTCTATTTTGCCGGTTGTTTGGCATTTTTTTTTTCAGTGGTTGTTTTTTTTTTCTTTTTTTTTTTGTGCTTTCTTGGGAGCCTAATTGAAGTAAGATACAACACACATAAAAAAAAACTCTAAGCCGGGCTTGTGTAATACACCCTTTCCAAAAGTTAATTGTTTGTCAAAACGAAAAATAAAACGCAAAAAGCAGAAATTTCGTATTCTTGCGGTATATTTTATACAGTTCAATCCAACACTAGACATTTTCTGTCAGTTCATCGATGTCGAAACTCTTCCGAGTGTACGATATTTGATTTTGTGGTTTTGTTTTAAGGGTATTTTTTTGCAAACGAACAGATTCGGTGTTGATAAACTGACAGTATGTATGTCAAAATATAAAATATTTTTCGCATTACTGAAGTAATAAAACGTAATTGGTTTGCAAATCAAGCATTTGAAAGAACTGCTTGCAAGAAGGGTAGTGGAAAACGAGCGATTTTAAAAAAATATTTTATGGGCAACTTTTTTATGACTGTCTTGCGTTAGTAGTCCACTGAAATTGATCATAACAAATATCTATATGGTTATAAATATTTACAAGTCGAGAAGATTCGTTCATCACACCTTAAAATTGTTTTGTTGAAACGAAATCGATTTCTATTTCACACCTGAATATTGAAGCAAAGTAAGATTTAAAAAAGATGAGAGAATAAAAAAGTTACTTGCTTTACTTGTTCACGGACTTTACCACATGTTGGTTTAATACTAAGTTTATTGTTCACCCAGATTCTAGAGGTCGTCGTCGTCACTTTAAGTTGACTTGTAGAATTTGGCATGGCTTTGTTTGCTACCAACAACAATTGAAGGTTTATCTAGCCCTTAGCTCTAGTAACTAGTTGCCATATGTCGACAAAGAAGCAGGAAATTACTGTCGAAGAGCAGCGTAAACGCGCAATATTTTAAATATTGACTTAATCTGAGAATATGGGGGCCTATTTATTTCCAACAAGTTTTTTTTTAGCGGAATTGTTTACTCTTACCCTTAAAAGTATGCACTATTGATATATTTGTAACGATCCTAAGAGTCTGCACAACGTATAAAAATTTTTAGCAGAGAACAGAAAACTCGATTGTATGCAAATCACGTGGTGAATAAATAAAAGTTAATATTTAACCTGTAATTTCACGCAATAAAAAACAAAGTTGAAGTTGCCAAAAAAAAAAAATGTTTTTACCGGAGACCTTTTGTATCGAAATAAATGCTAATTGACCTCCGATAAATTCTGAGTTTGGCTGTTTGCATTAGCCACCTTTCACCATTTCATTGCTCCCAAAACCGATCGAAAAATAAACTCAAATCTGATTGGTCTCTATTAAAAACGAAAAAAATTCTTAGAAGAAAACTACTTTTGATTTCATTTATTAATCATATATTTAAATATAGGATTTATTACTTATCGTTGCTATAATAATAGTTTTAAAGGATTTTATAAAAAAACTATAAATTGACACAAATAATTAAAAAACGTTAAAAGTATGCAACACTAGTGAAATGTGTGTTTATATTGCCACATTATCGATATTAAGATTGATTGAATTTAGTTTGTTGGAATACTTAGAGCACCAAATTCTCTCCGAAAAGAAATTAAAGAATCTGTGACAGGGCTGAGCAATTTTATTATAATATATTTTATAAAGCTCTTCAAATTTGGTGACTCAGTTGCCCATAAATACGTCAGCTTGCATCAAACAAGTTTGTTTCTTTTTCAACATATTGTGTAAAAGTATTATTGTTTTGATTTAGTTCTTCTTTTGCAAACAACACTAATGGATTTTGATAGTCAAAATTGCTATCGGATTGCAGAACAGAGATCAAAATAAGCTAATTATTTTTTTAAAACCTTGCTTTGTTTTGTGGAATAACCACGAAAAATATTTTTAAATTAAATCCAGAGGCCACCGCAAGGTGAGAATAAGCTTAAATTTATAATTTCAAAATTTACTTTTGCTAACACTTATGATAATGTAGGAGTGAAAGAAAAATGTATATCAAAGTCAGAGAAATTTTAAAAGCCAGTTTTTAGCTTTGGATATTTTTCATAGATTTTTTAACGAAACACTTTTCGTCAAGAAAAGTGTTTCGAGTGCCATATTGAATTGTATAAATTTCAAAACTTTCGAAAACAGACTGCAACTGCACATTGTCGCTTTTATTGTGAGCGCCAATTTTTTAAAATTGACACTTTTGATTTATGATAGAAAATAATAATTTTTTCACCCGTCTGTATTCGTGTAATGATAAGTTTGTATCACAATATTTAAATAATTAAAGCAATTAAAAAACTCGTAAGCGTTATACGAAGTATCAAAAAGACTTTCTCTCTTCTTCTAGAAATTATTGGCGCTTACGTTACGTTATTTAAAGAGAATACGGACGATTTATGAATGCGATTTTTAAACCACCAAAATAAAAATCGTTTTAGAAACCAGAATTCTACTCGTATCAGGTCAAGTATTCACAAAATTGATGGACCGTATTATAGAAAATAAATTCTTTCCACACACATACATCATATTTCTTTCTCCGTGGCTGCCTTCGAGAATTAAAAGTCAAGAACTTATAAAAAAAATAGTTGTTTTTTTTTTTTTGTTAGATATTTCTTACTTTAAAAAACAACTCAGGCAATAAAAGTAAACAAATTAATTTAGCAGTTTATCTCAAAACATAGTTGTTAAGTAATGATTATCAACCATAACCATTACTGATTTGATTCTTTTTGTGTTAAAGGTAAAGTAATTGATTACAATGTGATTACTTTCAATTTCCGCAACAAATTATTAACTATCACTACCACTAGAAATTGTTAGGATTACTTTAGATTATTATTTGTTACTTTTGAGGCAACGAGAAAAGCGAATCAAATACATATATTTTTTGTGTTTAATATTATTAAATGGAATGTATTCCATGAAATCTATTTAAAAACAAACAAATGAAAATTTTGTTCAACCACAATTATGTATATGTATATATGTGTATGTATGTCAAAGAATCAGAAAGAATCAAATATTAGCACAATGGCACCTTTTTAGTACCCAAGTGGGCCGATCTCATGACCGACAGCCCGCAAAACAAATATACAGTTATGTCCCGAAAATCACTTTGCTTGATTTCGCATGATTTCTGAAAAGAATTCCAATAAAAACTTGGCTTTTAGCAGATGTTTTATGATTTTTCTAAAGTTGTACTACTTTTTTTTAAATGTTATTTCAGACTTTACTAAATATAAAAATTGTATTTTACTGAAATAATGCTTACTTTGAGCTACGAAGTCACGTGATTTGAAAGGCCGTGACTTGTGGCACTAAGCAATAACTACGATGTTTTTTGAGAAGAAATATAATCAATTAGTAGTCGTAATTACAATTGTTATCGAAAATTCCAAGCAGTTTGGGTGCTGCTGAATATTGTGGTGGACTTGAAACAGCCATGGAGTCTTTAACTTTGCTTTTCTTGTGTTCTTTCTTTAAAAATTTTGTTCACTACAATGTTATCATTAAAATAAAATCTTTCTCAAAGCTGAGGCAGTCAAGTCAAACTAAAGCCTGATAAAGTAATTAGCAGCTGGAAAATTTGCAGTCACATTTTAAAATATTTATGTAGGAAGAAATAAAATATTTCCCCAATTTCAGGAATTTCACTTCACTAGAGTACAAAAAAATGCACTTGTTTAGGAGTTTCCGCAGCCATTCCTGCATTAAATACTTTGAATGTCTATTAAAAAAAAAATTTATTAATGGGAACACTTGGACTACGAGGGAATATTTAGATAACAAAAAACTTTTAACTACGTTCTCAAGAAAGTCAAAAGTCCTTTGGCCAAAAAAAAAATGTTTTATGTTTATTAACTTTTTATGACTGCGGAAAAATTTGTTAGATGCGGACTCACTCCAAGTATAAGGCCTAATTTTGTAACTCACAATGCCACGCCAAAAATTAATCGAAAACCAATAACCCAGCTAAAAAAAATCATTATGAAATTAAGATTGGATTGCACTTAAATATAAAATTCAAACTTCTTAGATAAAAGCTTCATTGATTGCGGTGTTCAAAATTTTCACTTTTGGTTACTGGTTTTTGTTTAAATTCTGACATTATGTTGTGAATTACAAAATTTCATAAATAAGGCAGAGTTAATACGGGAAGTAAATTTTATCTATTTTATAAGTCTTAAAAAATTCGTTAATAATCACTTGTGAAGGCGAAAAATTTAGCGGGAAATAATTCAAAGCAGATGAATAAAATTGATTTGAAAGCAGAAAAGCCTGTGTTAGATGTGATTAAATAGACAGAATGTATTGTATGTTTACAATCAAGCGGCTGCTAATAAGAAGCATGGCGGCCTCAAAATCAATGGTTGTACCCCAGTGAAAGTAATAATTGTGCTTCATGTGTTTCTTAATGTCAATTGATATCAGCCATAGTAAATCATTTAAAGAGCATAATAAAGACTATCTAGCATACAGCGTATTGCAATGGAAATTTTAGTGCATATTTTAAGGGGGGAATATTAAATTTTCTTCCAATAAATAATTATTTTTTTTTTTTTTTTTTTTGTAAAAAATTATTTATATACTGTGCTATAAAATTTGACTGCTTTGTGCTATTCCCTTGCTAATGTGTGTAATTTTTTTATCTTGTTTTTTGCGATTTTGAAATTTGGTGGGAGATGGTGTAAGGTATCAACGAACTTTTGCTTTTTTCCAAGTTCTCTGTGTGATTTTAATAAATATTGTGTGTGTATCTGGGTGTAGCGCACGTTTTTTTTTTATTATTTCTTTTTTTTTTAATTTCAAATGTCTTTTACTTGATGAAAAAAAAAAACAGTACAAATTTTTAAGAATGAAAAAGAGAGCGCAGTACTAACTCAGGTTTAGGCAATTTTTGGACAAACTATTGTTGTCTTCATAACAAGTGAAAGATATAGAATAATGACTGAGTTCTTGTTTTTTTTTTGGAAATAATTCAAACAGGTTTAAAAATCTATTTTAAAATATCAAGATTGTCTAACATCTATTATCAAAATCTTTATCAACTGTAACATTTAATTGAAACAAGTTATAAAAAACCAACAAAAAGAAGACAATTTTATTTTATTAAAAAAAAAAATGAAAGAAATAAATACAATTTTTCTGAAATTGTGTTAAAGATTTAAGATAGAAAAACTCACGAGGTTTAGGTTTTTTTTTTTTTTTTTTGCTTGAAAAATGTTAGAAGGTTTTCGTTATTCGTTTTGAGAAATAAATCACTTGTTGTTGATTAAACACAGGTTTTGCAAAAACATATACAAATACATATAAATTTATTTTTAACAGTTAAAAGTTAAAACGATTTTTTAAAACGCGTTTTGTTTTTGTTTCTTTTATGTTTTATTATTCGCTGGATTCTTTTTTTAAAAATTTTAATTCGTTTTGTGAAATATTTTATATAGATTTTTTGTTTTCTTTTTTGAAATTATTAAATGTGTTTCAGTTGTTTAAAGAACATAGAATGATGGTTGTTATTGCGTGAGAGACCAACATTAACTATTGCGTTAAAAGCGTTTAAACCATAAACGAACGTGTGTTTGGATGAAGAACGTACTACAACGTTTGAGAACGATGTTGCTGGTATTACTGACGTTTACGAATTGAACCTTTAAGCTCAACTTTGATTTTTCAACGTTATTGAAAAACGATGGTGGTACTTTTAGTTGTTGCTTTTCTTTTTATTTTATTTTTTTTTTAATTTTATTTTTGAAAATTCACAGAGCAGTTAGCAGTAAGTAAGAGTGTTGAAGAGCAAAGTTGCAGGGAAACAGAAACATACAACTTGTTCACACAGCAGAAAGCACCGAATGAATGAAAAAGCAAAATCACGCGCAAAAAAGAAACAACAGTCAACATATGCTGCTTCCTCTGTTGAAAGTGCTGCCTGCTGCTTCTTTGAAATTTTCGTCCGAAAGTTGTGCTGTGGAGCAAAAGCAAGCAGTAAACAATGACGTTGCCGATGAGTATGAGGTTGATGTTAATGATAATTAAGTGGATTTTAACTTGTTTTAGAAGAGAGTTTAAATTTTTTCTATTATTTTGACGTTTTGAAAAACCGAACAGAAAGTGTTGAAAATTTCTGCCAGTGTATTAATGTTATTTCTTTCATAAACTAAAACAGGGCACAAATTGTTATTCCAATTTATTTAAAAACAAAAACCAAATCGATTTGGGTATATTTTTCTTTTCTATTTAATTTATTTGTTATTTTTGTTGTTATTGTTGTTGTGTAATATAGAGCAAACGGCGGACAGAATTTGGAACGGGTTAAAGCAAAGACTGTACGAAGACTGAAATAAGAACGTGTGTTATACAAAGGTAATATACCTACAATTTTTATTCGGAGTTTTGCACACAGACACACACACACACATTCGTACAACACTCAGAGCAGCAGAAGGAATTAAGAAAACAAAACCATAAAACACACAAATCCAGCCATCAAAACATTTTAAAATCAAACACAGCACACGACTGATGCCGATTATGACGCTCACTCGCTCGATTCGCTTCGAAACGCAACAAAACCAAGCTGAACTAAACTAAACAACATGTACGTCGACGTGGGCAGAGTGCGGCAGCGCCAATGCAAACCCACCTTCATTATTATCATCATCTGCAACAACAACAACACCAGCAACAACATCATCATAATCATAATAAAAAAAAAACAAAACTGTTGAATTTCGTTTCCGTCATCATCGTTGTCGACGAACGTCGACTCTCGTCTGTCTCTGTCGTGTTTATCGGTTTTTCTTTTACTCCTCGCTTGACTGTTTCGTCTCTTAAATCCAGAAAGAGCCATCGCAAAGCAACAGGAAAGAAAATAAAAACAGAAAGCAGCAGGTTGCTTCTCGCCTGTTGATGTTGTTACGCACCTACATATCTACCACATACGTCTCTGTTCGCACATTTACAGCCAGTGTTAATACTTACAAAGGGTATCAAAAGTACTCCATGCATTCCCCTTGTAGCACAGTTTTGTGCAACAAAGTCCATTATGGTGATTTTGTGTATTTTTACTTTCCAATTGGTAGGAGTATTTGAAAAGTATCATACTGTGGTGCGACAGTCGATTGCACATTTGCATGTACATTTGTTTGACAATGTTGGCAGGAAATCATACAGGTTGTTTGTTTGCGAGGGTTGAATTGAAAACGAGAGTAGAGTTAATCAACTAATAAACCAAATGCAAGTAAAACTCTGACGAGAAATAATAAAAATAATGTTAAAATTTATATCAGGATTTGACAAGGCCTCAACTCCAATAGATGTCTAAAAGGCTGCCAGAGGACAGCTTTTGGCATGAGGAAAAAAAATTTCACAAACTATTTTCTAACCGCAAATTTATTTATTTTTTTTTTTATATGGGAGCCCCAGGAGAAGGAAATAGTTCCACTTATCACTCTAATCAGTTCCAGGATGTCAAATCAACGATCAATTGCCAATAATGTTTTCTCTTCATTATTTGTTCGTAGACACCAAGCCCGAATCACGCCTTCCTAGAGACACTCCCAAATCGGAATAGAAAAAATTTGAAAATTGGGAGCCTCAAAAATAAGTTTTTTGACATGTGGCGGTGGAACTTTTTTTTTTACCACATTTCAAAAACTATCACAAAATCGATGACACAATATCGACACATTTTTTGTTCTTAAAAAATCTACCCAACCTAAATTACGTGCACAGGAACACATTCTGGAACATATTTTATATAAAAAAAAAAAAAAAAAACTTCTAAAATGTATTTAAACATTTAATTCTTTATGAATACCGCACAGAAAAACTTGTTTTGAAAATATATACAATCAACCACTTGCTTGAAAATATTTTTCTTTTCAACGAATATTTTTATTGTGTCTATTAAATTATTGTTTGAGTTAAATATATTACAAATAAATATATTACAAATAAGTAATAATATAATAATAATATAATAATAATATAATAATAATATAATAATAATATAATAATAATATAATAATAATATAATAATAAATAATATATTACAAATAAGTAACTGAATTGACGAACTTCGTTGCAGGGCCTAAATTGAACAAAAATTCATTTAATTCAGCTAATATTGTGTTTGAATGAAAAAAAAAATATTTTTTTCTGTGCGGTGATAGTTTTTATAATGGTTACTGAAAACGTTCAAAGAACAAAAAAAGTGGGATGAAACTCACAGCTGAATTATGTACAAGATGGGCCAAACGAAATCAGTCAATTGGAAGTTGCTCTTATTTTTGCAAATGACGGCCAATGTTAAATCTGTGTACATTTGTGAACTAGACAGCTGTAGAATACAAGTTAGCGAGCCCCAAGAACGCCGAATAATCGTATCCATGACGACTAAAATCGATTATATCATCAGGAGCGATGAGACTCATTTCCACCTCAGCGGGTACGTGAACAAGCAAAACTATCGCTTCTGGGGGGGCACCGAGAATTCACGAGTGATGCACAACGAACCATTACACCCGCTCAAAGTAACTGCATGGTGCACGCTGTTCACGCTGGAGGAGTCATCGGGCCATTTTTTCCGAGTACGCCGCTGATCAAATGACAACGCGCTATAGGGCCATGTTAACTGAGTTTTTTGTGCAGCAATTAAACTTAAGTCGGGAAGAGAGGTGGTTCCAACAGGACGGAGCAAAGGCACAAACTGTGCGAGCCACAACCGATATTCTGAAAGTCAAACAACAGCGGATGACTTCTTTTGGCCCACCTGTTACATCATTAAGAAATAGTTCTTCTTTAAAGTCATCATATTATTGTCTTAAATAATCGTGAAATCAATTAATTACCTCTTAGATTATATAAACACAAATTACCCACCCTAGAGCACTCTGCTTCTAAATGACAGTGTGTATCCTGTAAACGTGCTCATTATTTGACCCAATATTAAATAAATGCTTATGCACAAAATAACATCTAACAGAACTCGAATTTGTAAAAATAGAAACAGTAAGATGTGAAAACATTGAAGAACAACTTATTTTTGCGTTCGTCAATGAATATAGCAACTACAACAGCTACGAAAAATACAAATGGCAACAAATTCTTTACACTTTACTGCATCTACAGAAATAGGTTTTTATAAACAAAAAACTCAAATCGTATCACAATTATGCAATGTGCATACATACATACAAACGTATGTATTTTACAATAAAATGGAAATCGTGGTTTTTTTTCACCCACCCCAGCGTGCAAATATGCCCTTTCTAAACGATTGTTTTCTTAACGAAGCACACAAACCAACTTACTTGCACGGCACACGAAAAGAAAACAAAGAAAGTCCACTACCTTTTGACCCATTTCAAATCAAAACCATCATTATCATGTAAAAACGCAAACACAGAAAGCACACACACAAATACTACTTACATACATATTTCCATGAGCATATACAGTTGGCATGAATGTAGAGCTATTAAACTTTCGTGCTAATATTTATTTTAACATAGCACCCCACCATATTTTCTACACAAACCCGCATTCCCATACAATTCCACCCAACCCCTAATCGACAACAAACACACACACATGCACATACATTTGATTTGCAATTGCAAACACACCGCACGAGTACGAATGAGAGTTTACTTCTCCCAGCACCTTTACAAAATTGTACCGTTATTTTCTCATATGTTGTTATTGTTGCTTAATACACAGTAAGACAGCTATGGTTGTTGTTTTTTTTTTAATATTATTTTTGCACACACACACACAGCCACATACATATATATCAATTTGTTGTTATTTTAGGCTGTTATTCGAAAGAAACAAGGACAGAAATATCCTGTGTGAGTGCAATGACAATATGTAGTTGGAAAATTTCCACTGTAGTATAAAATAACAACAAATTCTATAGAATAGAAACCAAATAAGAAAAAATAAATACATATGTACATATGTACGTATGTATGTATAAAAACAACACTGTGAAGGAAATAGCAACAACAATTACACTATTACACCTGTTTTGAGCATGAGTTATCTTTTTTATTGCTTCAATTCTCCAAAAACAGTGTCAGCTTGCTCGCATACACACTTACACCTGCACTCGTACAAGAAAAACCATTTAACGGAAGCAGAGAGTGAACTCACGAAGAAGTGAACCGTGAGGGTGGTTTTGAAAAACAAAATAGAAAGCAACTCACGACGTCATAGTCGTAGCTAACGACGTTGACGCCGAACTGATTTCGGAATGTACAGGTAAATTACGTGTACAAGTTGTTGCGCTTTTTTGTGTTTGTTGTTTTCTTTTCTGTGTGTGTGTGTGTGTGTTTTGCACTCATTACACAACAACACCAAACAACCCCACTCTTGTTGCTGATATGACACATGCAGTTTCTTTCTACACAAACAATTAATGATAACATCGTGTTTTTCCGAAACTTTCTAACGCGCAAGTTCCTGCTTTTCATCAGGGGGAGTATGAATTTTCTTTGTGGATGTTGTGCCAGAAATGGGAGACCGAAATTGTTATAAAATTTACATGTATAAGGGGTAACGATAAGAATTTGTGCATAAATGTTATTGATGCAAAAAGAAACTTGAACAAAAACCAAACTGTTATAAAGTTAAAAAAAGGGGTGAATTAAGTTAAAAGGCAGAGCTTTCAGAGAAGCTTTAAGATGATAACAGCAAGTACTACAAATGTTAATTCAAAAAAAAAAAAAAAAAAAAAAAAAAAAAAAAAAAAAAAAAAAAAAAAAATACAAAAACGATAAAACGATAAAACAAAAAGTGTGGAAAATTATAAAGCCTAGAATTCAAAAATAAAAAATTTATTATTTCTTTGATTATATTGAACTATGCTGTTATATAATTTTATCAATAAATTTCTGATTAGGCTGAACTCTCACCCCCCCGGCTAATCACTACTTTTTTAAATTTTTGATAATTTTATTGTTAACAAAACTGCAGAAAGGCTCAATAAATAAAAATTAAAATATATAATATTTATTTGATCTTTTTTAATTATTTGAAATACTATTTAGTACAGCTTCAGATCGTTTTTATATAAAAATTTTTATTTACAATATTATTCAATATTTCGATAACAATTTGTTATCATCTTCAGGATAATATTTGTAATTAAAAATTAAAATTAAAAAAAAAATTAAATTTTTGATTCATTGAAGAAAAGTAAAATTGTATAGCTTGGCGAAGAACTGGGCGTTTCGAAGTCGCAACACCCCTCTTCAGTATCCCTTTAAAACTATTCAACTTTTTTCTTTTGTGAACTTTTGCTCAAAGCGGACGTGTTTTTGTGATGTGTAGTCATAATAGATGAACGCGTGCTTTTTCTTATTGCCTTATTAAAAAAAAAATATTCCATGTTTATTAAACGTTTATTTGGCAAATTATATATCGCAAAATTATATATAGCAAATTATATATTTGCCAAATGGAATCTTACTAAACATAGTACGTTTTTAAAAATAAGTACGTCAGAGTATACATTCGTAATAGGTCTTATCGTGGTTATTGTGTCATCTTTTCGTTCTGTATAGTCAATGTTTTGTAATATTGAGCAGGTTGTGTAAACTGCTGTTAACTGGATAGTGTCGAAGGTACACTGGACACTAAACAGAAAAAGTAGCAAGAGTTAATCCTAACTTTATATGTGCTTAATCAAATATCCGCAAACACTCCCCATTTTCGTTTTTTCACCCAGCAATACCTCTTTCCTATTTTCCCAATTCCAGTACAAAGCAATAAATATATAGGGGACATCTTTGGTCCCAGTTAGAACAAAAAAACAATTGAACGTGCTCAATTTCGCACTGGCGCTTCAAGCACTCGGTTACCAAAGCTCACTATATTAGCTATTTAGCTTTTTGGAACCTTTTGTAATACTATGCTATTATTTGGTCAAGTCAGGGTTATATCGTTTATTATATAAATAATATTGCCCTGTGGGAGGAGAGCGAAATATTGGCAAAAATAAAAACAATTAAAAATAAGTAAAAAGACAAGATCTTAAACTCAAAAAACTGAATATTAAAAAAGTTACAAAACATTTTGTGAAAAAACGCCATGTTTCAATGAGATAAATATTCGCCACTATCGTAAACATACTTTCCCTGAATGGCAATCCTTATTAAATTTCGTATTTTTTATGTTTAGTTCAGTTTGGAATAATAGCTCTGAAAAAGTTCACATTCAAATCAAATTCAACTGATCGCAAACAATTATTTCATTCATACTATTTTCGGTTTTTCCTTGGATTTGTTCACATCGTTCAAAGTTCATAGGGTGTTCATCAAGCGGGGATCCAGGGGGGAAAGGGATATTAAAAAAAAATGATAAATATATTTATTTCGCTAATAAGCGAGTTACCAAAAATAAGACTTTATTTTATGCCATACAAAATAAACAAAAGCTTTAGCTGGATCCGCGCCTGGTGCTGATGAAGGGTGTTTGCTACCCAGAAACAGCCGCTTGTCTACCTAGCTATAAAAATTTTACTTTTCTTCACTTAATTGATATTGATTAAAAAGTAACAAACCAAGGGTTGAACTTGAGCCTGCAAAAGTAATTTAATACAAATGTATTACAATAACATAGTTCAATGTAATTAAAGATTTTGTTTTACGTTTATCGGGTTCAAGTTCTTGCTATATTATTTCTGTGATTGATGTTATTTAAATGAGACAAAGAAAACATTAAAGATATCTAGCTGAGTGGACGACCAGCTGTTTCGGAGCCGCCACACTTCTAGTCAGCACCCGTCCTTAAACTCAGCAGCTCGTAATTCTAAAACGATACTCATACTACTCAGCCACCCAAGTTGTTTAATTGCGTTTCATAAAATTGCTATGTATTTCAAGACGTTTTCTAATCAGATTAAAAATGAGCAGGGAAAAGATTTTCCTATGAACAACCCTGCAAGAACAGTGTCGGTCATATGATCCATCATATGACCGACACTGCTGATGGATTCATACATCAGGGTTTCTATCATTTTCTTAAGGGCAAAATGAAAAAACTGATGTAAACATTAGTGTACGTGTGAGTTATTTTTTAACCAGCGTTACCACCTCAGCAAAGCGATCATTCGAAATCTTTTTTTCAAAATGCCCACAAAATTACATGCAATGCTATTTATTTCTTTATTACTAATTAAAAAGAGTTTTTTCGAAAAATTAAAAAAAAAAACTATACAAGGAGAATAGAATAAATTCCTTTAGGCATAATTAGATAAAATTAAGAGAAATACAGTAGTCAGTAACAGTTTTAACAATAGAAAACTGAATCATATGGAAAAAACATCCACAGCACTATGTTTTTTCAAAGAAAACAAACCAAATGATCCTATAAAAACATTAATGCATAAACGTAGTTCCAAATGAAATTACCAAACTAATACGGGAAAATCAAAATTTAAAAAAAAATCATTGTAATGCAACGCTGAAAGCTATAAAATTGCTTTGTATGTGTTAGTAAATAAGCTGTTACTGTGTTAGTTTCCATCAGCCATTTCTTGCAGGGAACTTTGAAATAAATATTTGCTCGTTAAACACATGTGGTATTTTCAACTATTTGAACTAAAATTGTTTGTTTGTCGTTTAACGTACAAGGAACTAAAGACGGTCTAGACGTCACAATAAATACTTTAAAATGCAAAAAAAAAAAAAATTTTTCATTTTAATTAGGAAGAATAAAACAGGTTTCCCTTATTATTATGTTTTATTTCACCTTATATCGAGAGTTGTCTTCATCGCCGCCTCCAGGCAGCATCAAAAGTCTTTGAATTATATGTGCTGCTCCTCAATAACAATGATCTTATTATTGATGGACGGCTGGAATATGATATATCTAAGCGATACAAGGCGACTATCAATAATATAACCAGCAAGGACAGTATCGGTCATTTGATGCATCATATGACCGACACTACTGATGGGTTTATACATCAGGGTTTCTATCATTTTCTCAAGGGCAAAATGAAAAAAGTGATGTAAACATTCGTGTACGTGTGATTTCTTTTTTAAGCCAGCGTTACCACCTCAGCAAAGTGATCATTCGAAATATTTTTTTCTTTTTCAAAATGTCCACAAAATTACTTATTAGTGTACTTATTCTTAAAGAAAAAAAAAATAATTTTTCCGAAATGTCAAACAACAATTCAAAGAGAATAGAATAAACTGTTTTAGAGATACATTTAGACAAAATTAAGAGAAAAACAGTAGTCAGTAGCAATTTTAACAATAGAAAACTGAATCATATGGAAAAAATATACACAGCACTATTTTTTTTTTTTCTCAAAGGAAAAAGAACAAATGAACCTATAAAAACATTAATGCATAAACGTAGTTCCCCATAAAATTACCAGATTAAAAAAAAAACATTAAAAAAACAAAATATTAAAAAATCATTGTAATGGCAACACTGAAAGCTATAAAATTGCGTTGCATGTGTTAGTAAATAAGTTGTTTCTATCAGCCATTTCTTGCAGGGTAGATATAGATGTTGAGTAAACCGCTGACTAAGCCGATCTGCTTAAAATTTCGGTACAACAATTAAATCGAAATAAAGGTCGCCGTCCCCATATATCTTTAGCAGTATTTGCAGCACTGCTTTAATAGTATTCGACAATTTCTATCCTATTACACTGTGGAACAAATTGAAGTTAGCAACTTTTAGGTCGATTCTGAGAGTGAGGGGTGAAAATAGATGATAAATTAGAAGACTCGTATGGCGGCGTTTTTTTATGTTGGTTTGAATTTTTCTTTAATCGACCTTCAAACTTTGCAGTTATTAACGAACATTTTACATACATTTGCTAACACAATTTCAGAGAGTGAAGCATAATCAAACTTCCGTTCGTAGCTGCATAGTTCTGTCGCAGGTTTTTCAGTGTCTCGTACTATTGCCAACAATTTTCAATAACATTTTTCGAAAGTAGTTCAACAGTTGTGTATGTACAAGCGCACATTTATGTGCGTAATTCTTAAACCAATAAAAGCACTAGAGAACAAATAAAAAAGCTAGTTTCAATTTCTAATAATAAATTATGCCGTTGAACTGAGTTTAGTAGCAAATTAACGCTGAAAGAACGAAATTGTAGAACCACACACCATTAAAATGCTTAAATTGAACAGAAAAGTAAAATTCTTGTTATTTGCTAAATTTGTATTATTGCAAATATCAGTAGTTTTATCTGGGTCCAACCGTGGCATCAGATATATACCACATCTGGTTAAAATATTCAACAATGGAACTTATCTCTGCAGTGGCACTGTGCTGGCCGATAATTTTATACTCACCGCCGGTCATTGTGTCTCTAAAGTTCCACCAGTACGCTTGACTGTTAATGCTGGTTTAAGTGAATTTTATGAACCGAGTGCCGCCGCTAAAGTTAGCAAACTGATGTTACCCAAAAGGTATGATGACGTAACGCTTGATATGGATGTGGCAGTATTGAAGTTGAAATCTAAGCTATTTACTGGCAAACGAACACTTGTAAGGGCAGCAAAATTGTGCACTAAACCGTGGCGCCAGGATGATGCGGTGCATGTTTTTGGTTGGGGTAAAATTAAGCGAAATTGCCAAATTTTGAATTTAAGAGCAGAAAGAGTACATTTAGTGGCGAACGATAAATGTAGCAAATGTTATCAGTATGGCATGAGAATAACAAATTCCAAGTTTTGTGCCACTGCAGCTAGACCTGGTGGCTGTTTAGGCGATGCTGGTGGTCCTGTCATAATAAATGGTCAGTTGTGTGGTGTCGTGTCTTGGACTAACGGCTGCTCGTTCAGCACATCTCCCGATGTCTACATAAATGTTTTAACAGCGCGCAAATTTATAGTGAAAGCTCTGCTACAATAAGTGTTGCAAAACAAACTAGACACAAGAATTTCACTAAAAGACTCTTTTTGGATAAGAGAGTGATATTAATTAAATATATTTAAAATTTCAAACATATTTTAAATAAAGTGAACCTAAAGAAGCTAACAGAAGGAGATCAATTGAAAAAAACTTAAAAAATCTAATATATAATAATAATAAGGGTCGAACAAAACACATAAGCAATATTAATTAAAGCCATTAAGTTTTCATAAAATAAATTGATTTATCTGGCGATTAGTTTTTAAACTATTGACAAAATTACTACGGAATTGCAGGGCTTTGCTCTGATAACGTCACTATAACGTCAAATTATCCAATATGAAAATCTCTATTTTGCTGGAGCGAAAATTTCTACTCAATTATGAACTTAATCCCAGCCAGTGTTCCCAGGTATTTCTTCCCCCTAGAAAAAAATTTAAAAGCCCCCAAAATTTAATGTTTTTCTACAAAATTCCCCTTAAAAAACTTTAGTTTGCGAATCACCAATATTAATGCATTGACAATGCGCAAAATGCATAAAATTGTAAAACTTTCCTCAATTAAATAAAAACAAGTGAAAATTAACTGATTATATATATTTTTCAGTGCATTTGTTATGATTACAGGCGTCTGTATATTTATTATAAATTTTCGATTTATTTCTATTCACATATTTTGAGATCCAAGCTGCAAATTGTTATCTGCTTATCTAGAAAAAAATTAAGTTTCTCCAAAAATATTAAGAGTTTCGAAGTCTTCTTCATAAAAAGAGAAATTAAAGGAAAATTAAAATATCTAAGAACCTTTGATAAAATTGAAATATCAAAGGTTCTTCGATATTTTAATTTTCCCAATTCTTAAGAAACGGAAAAAATTCAAAGAAATGACCCATAAGGAAAAATTCATTCAACAAAAAAAAGTACAGTGCAACTTCGACAATCCGGACACATATAGTTTTAGGCTCGGTCAGATTAACGAGTTGTCCGGACTATAGTAGGTGAAAATATTGAAATAATATAAGTGAATTAAATATGTACATACTATGATTTATTAAGAAACGTTAAATATAATTGTTTCTTTGCTGCAAAAACCATGTGTAAAGCGCTTCCTCTAACTCTGGATTTTCTGCTTTTTCCATAGTTTTTCTATTTCCTAAAAAAAACTATATTACTAAAATGATTTATCACATTATTCTGGTTCAAATGTTACCGGGTCCATTATAGGTATTCGAAATAAATTGTTTTATCTTCTCCTTATTTTTTTTTTTTATGTCGCAAATCGTTGATTTAGGAACATGGAATTTTTCGGCAACCTGCCTAATAGTTTTTCCCTCATCAAGACTTTGTAAAATATCACACTTTTCCTTTAAGGTTAGTGTTTTATGTTTGCGTTTATTACTTAAAAACATGGCACTTGTAATGGAATTAGACAACCACGCATGCGAAAGAATGAACCGAAACTGAAGTAATGATAGTGCAAAATGTAAATCAAAGTACATATTCATACATATGTACATACATATGAATAACAAATCATGCGAGTTAAAAATGGAAAACCTCCATTATGTTCTTGAAAAAAAATATTTGTCCGGATGGTAGAGGTAAAAATTTTAATTTGTCCGAAATGTAGAAGCGTCCGAATTATTGGAGTGACCGGACTGGCGCATGTCCGGACTGTCGAAGTTGCACTGTACTTAAAATTACCAGTTGCCAAATTCTGTGCTTGAAGCTACCAGATCAACATAAAATAAGTCATTTAATTTTACTTATCTGTTGAAAAATCGTCTAACTCCTGCCATTTTACCGTTCAACCAAACACTTTCACTGTTGCGTATACAGAAGTGAAAAGTGAACACAGATATTGGTGAACATTTCAAAATTCAACGTTTGAGAACTTCCGCCTGTGAAGTCATGTTAATGTACATTTTATACCAATTTAACACAGGGTGATGAAGTAAGTTGAGCGCCTCGATGGTAGAATTGATAGAGTGCTCTGGCAAGAGTCTCCGAGGTCGCAGGTTCGATTCCTGCCGAAGGCTCTGGGTGTTTCTGCAGACAAGCAAAAGGCTTCGCAGTTTTGTGTTTGTTAAAAAAAAAAAAAAAAAATTGTTAAAGAAAAAGAATAATTTCTTTGTCAACATTTCTTGTATTAATATCAATGCAGGGAGAACGACTCGTTATTTGAATTTTTCCGATATACGAGATCTGATAAAAAAAAAATAACCGTTATTTTCAAATTTCGTAAGTTACGTATCTTCGATTTTGGCATTTTTTTTTTTTTCTATTATGTTGGTGCACATACATATGTTGGCAATATCAGCCAGTTTGTTTTTGACAGATAAAAAGGTTAGTTGTGTTTTGGTGTACTCTTCGATTTTTTTACTATTTGAAAAAAGTGGATCACAGAAACTGTATTAAGTTTTGTGTAAAAAATTTAATTAATTGCGCACACTCGACATTTGAAATGCTGACTGTGGCTTTTGGCGATTCTGTTATGAGTAGTAAACAAGTTCAATTGTGGTATAAATGGTTTAAGGAAGGCCGAGAAGATGTCAATGACGATGTTCGGGACCAGGACGAACAACCGATGAAAATATTGAAGCAGTGAAGAAAATGATTTTGCATAATCGTCGAATCACTATCAGAAAGGTTGCCAATGATGTTGGCATATCGTTTGGCTCATGCCAAGCCATTTTTACGGATATTTTAGGCATGAAACGTACGGCAGCGAAGATTGTTCCAAAATTGCTAAATTTTGAGCGAAAACAATGTCGCAGGGACATCGCTGAGGAGCTGTTGAACATCATCAGCGACGATCCAGATTTCCTCAAAAAAGTCATAACTGGTGACGAATTATGGGTGTATGGCTATAACATTGACACCAAAACACATTCATCCCAATCGAAGCGTCCAGAAGAGCCCAAACCGACAAAACCTACGACAAGCTGCTACGTTCTAGCAGCTTACTTCCGTATTGATTTCAAATAAACACCTTAGGTTTCAGTATATTTTAATAAATGAAAAATTATTTTAAAAACAGGGAATACAAAAGCTTAGCCAACTATGGCTGTTGAAAAACAAACGAACAATTGAAAAGTATACATGAACAATTAGTATTGATAACTGTTTGCTTGTTAAACCCTTCTAGTGTTGACTATACAACAGTTCCTCCCCCATCAAGTAGTCCTCATATCGTTTAGGTGCTTTCCTTACTCGTGAAGTTCGGTCAAATGTGAAGGTTTTGCAGACTGTTTTCTTCGGCTGAATTAGTTATTGCCACAAGGTCGTACAGTCAATAAGGAATATTACCTTGAAGTTATGCGCCGTTAGGGCGAAGCATTTCGTCGGAAATGCACAGAATTGTGGAAAAAAAACAATCCTGGATTTTGCACCATGATAACGCACCATCTCACACAGCGATGATTGTGCGTGAGTTGTTGGAAGAAAACCAAACCATTATCATGCCTCAGCCACCATATTGGCTGGACTTGGCCCCCGCTGACTCTTTTCTCTTCGCACAACTGAAGACACCGATGAAAAGATAGTGTTCTGCTACGGTTGAGGAAATAAAAGACAAATCGAAGCAGAAGCTGTGGGCGATACCAAAAAGCGCGTTTCAGAAGTGTTTCCAGGATTGGAAAAAAAACGCTGGCATAAATGTATTATATCTGGGAGGGGGAGGGATTACTTTAAAGGGGACCAAATTAGTTATTGATGAATAAATAAATACTTTTTGAAAAAATTGAAAGTAAAGGTTATTTTTTGATCAGACCTTGTGTGTACGTTGTTAAAATGTGGAATTCAATAGAATATTAGATAATAATAATAATAATATCGGGTGTTTTTTTAAGCTAGATAGAACTTTAAATTGTAAAAAGTAACACAAAAAATTAAATTTTGATGAAACTTTTTTTTTTATTTGTTTCAGTACACTCTGACAAATCATCATGAATAGACTCACGCTTGAACAACGCTACGAAATTATCCAAATTTACTTTGAAAATCAGTCGTCGATTCGTGCAACTTATTATCGCAAAATTGTGTTCAGCGATGAGGCGCATTTTTGGCTTAACGGGTTTGCTAATAAGCAAAATTGCCGCATATGGAGTGAGACCAATCCACAACAGACCCTACAGACTCCATTACATCCAGAAAAATGCACCGTATTGTGCGGTTTTCACGCTGGTGGCATCATCGGACCTTATTTCTTCAAAAGTGAGACCGGAGCTCGCGTTACGGTCAATGGAGATCGTTACCGCGCCATGATCAATGATTTTTTGTTTGAAAATATGGATGACATTGATCCGGAGGAGATGTGGTTTCAACAGGATGGCGCTACGTACCATACGGCGAACGCAACCATCGACTTATTGAAATCAAAATTTGGCGATAAGTTGATTTCGAGAAATGGACCTGTCAATTGGCCTCCAAGGTCGTGCGATTTGACACCTCTCGATTATTTCCTGTGGGGCTACGTGAAGTCACTGGCTTATGCTGATAAACCAGCAACAATTGACGCCTTGGAGGCCAGCATTGTTCGTGTTATTCGTGACATACGGACAGCAGTGCTCGAAAAAGTGGTCCAAAATTGGACGTCCAGAATGCACTTCGTCAAGAACAGCCGCGGTGCCCATATGCCCGAAATCATTTTCAAATGTTAATGTCACGTATTGATCTTTCGAATAAAAAAAAAATTTTTGATTACAATTTAATTTTTTGTGTTATTTTTTACAATTTCAAGTTCTATCGGGCTTAAAAAAACCCTTTACAATATTAAAGCTAGTTAAGGCTTTTCTATCTCAAAACGATAATAATTGACATTATACTTACAATAAGCCTTAATATAAAAAGACGCAATAGTTGTGGTACCTGAAGGGCTACTCTCCAGCTTTCGCATCTCTATGGTTTTAGCACAGAAGTGCCAAAGATTTTTCTTTCAATAACAAAGTGTATTTCTTTCAAATACAAAGTAACTCCCTTGTTTTATGACCCCTTTTTTTACCAGCTTAATTCTTACAAAAAACCAATCCATTTCTTCCTTACAAATTTATTGAATTAACTTTCAGCCATTTTTGTAATTTAAACAAATTGTAATTAATTGTAAACATTTGTCTTACCTTTAAACAACTTTTTATTTTACTGCACCAATTATCTATGCATTTCAATAAGCAAACGGCATCATCTTTAACAATTCATACCAACAAATGCATTAAAATTCATTGAGCTTACCTGCAAAGAAATTGAGAAGAAAAAAAAGAAAGAAATAATATTTAGTAGGTTGTAATGAAAACCAACAACGAAGAAATTAAACAATTCCTAAGATAATTGACTTAAAAAGCTTTATTAGAGAAGCAATAAAATTCCTTTTAGCAAACCAAAAAATTGAAATTCATTACCACAAAATAACAAGAAACAAGTGAAGAAAAAAATTTGTAAGAAGAAGAAAAAAAATTACCTACAACAACAAAATAATGCATAAAATGTGAAGAAAAAAAGTAATAAAACAACAAGAACTGCATTCAACTAACAGCCAAAGAATGGAAGAAATAGTTTATAATAAATGGTTTATGGTTGGCAAGAAATTCGTGGACATAGAAATTAAAGAGGAGAGGGAGAACACAAACCAGGCAACATCAGCAACAACCAAAAGTACAGCACCAAACAAAAATACCAACAACATCAGCATGCCAACAACAAATTCATTGCAAATCATTTAAAAGCGGTTTAGTTGTTGCTCACTTCGCTTTTGTTTCGTCTTCGTCTGTCGTCCTCTTCTTTTGGCTGCCACAACAGTCAGCCAAGCGTAACAGCAAACAAAAAAGCTGTAGGCATGCACATACATATTTCTTACGTTTTTAGAGTTGCAGCAAGCAAATGCAGCTAAATGCCAGGGAGGCAAGCAAACAGTCAGACTGGCAGCTCAGCAACCAGGCTGCCAGTCAGACATGGAAATAAAGAATGTTTCTTCTAGTCTCTCAATACTAGTTAAAAGAATCACCAACAGATTTTCTTCTGTTGCCGTTTACAAATCAGTATGTATGGCTGGGTAGTAATTGTCTGTGGCATTTTGTATTGGAGTTGCAACAAGTTTCGTTAGCCATGGCGGAAAAAAGATCCATAAAATATGTATAAGCATGTTTGTAAATGTATTCGTTAAAGTAACTAGTTTTGCTGGTCGTTAGCAGAATTGTTCGCTGCCTGCCTGCCTGCCTGCTTGTTGCCACACACACTCAACTATACTAGTTTCAAGTGCAAGTCCAAGACCAATAAATTCACAAAAATACAATGCAAACTTTTCTCAAAGAAGCCAAAAACCTTCAAAAGCACACGTTCAAAAAAAAAACAAATTGCTGGTAAGTACGAGCAGTTTTATGCGCCATCACAACACCTAAGCATATAAAATCTTTTAAATAAATGTTTAAATATATTCATATATGTATATAAAGTACCATGTATACATTAGGTTGCCCAGATTTTTTTTATTTTCTTATAAACAAACACAAAACTGCGAAGCTTTTTAGCTTGTCCGCAGAAACACAGAAAGCCCTCGGCAGGAATCGAACCTGCAACCTCGGGTACTCTTAGTAGGACTCTCTATAGTAATTCATACATCGAGGCACTATAATAACAACGATTTTTTGATAGCTTTTGGCATGAGGAAAAAAGTTCCACTGCGACAATCAAAAATAATCATTTTCATTAAAAATCATAAATGTACATAGGCGCATATACATACTTATATTTGGATGCTATTACCATGTGTAGGTTTATTATTACATTTCATTCATATTATTCATTTCTTAAGAAATCAACATCTCGCTTTCACAATGAACCAAACAAAACTACTGAAATTTTAACAGTTCTGTAACGATTTTTTAATGTATTTGGCTTTGTCATTCGTTAAATCGAGATTGTTTTTGCCTTTTGCTATATAAGACAGTTAATGTAAAAATTTCCCCATTCGTTATATGGGATATTCGTTAAACTGAGTATTCACTATACCGAGCTTTGACTGTACATACACAGCTTTGATTTCAAATGTCTATCAAGCACTTAACAAAAATTAATGAGCCAAATGTGAACAGCGCAACAGCTTCTTGACTTGGCAATTGGCACAAGAAAATGGTAGACACCTTGACAAGAAATTAAAAAGACTTACTAATCATTCGCAAAAAAAAAAATAGAAATAGAAAAGAAAACAATTTCTTATAACCAGCTCCTAAGATAATCCAGAAAAAAGAAATTAAACACAGGCATAGAAAAAAAAATGCTGACATTCAAACAACAACTAAAAAAATAAAAATATAAAAGTACAACCAAAATACATATTGGCAACGCGAAATTCCTCTTCCCAAAACGGGTTGCAATTGCACAAGTTGCAAGGTTAGTTAACAGCGTTACCACAGATAATGAAACATGAATTTTTTGCTCAATATACTACCACATTCTTTAGCGAAAAGAAGAGATAAATAAAATTTATCGAAAAAAAAAAAACAATAAAATCCTAAAAGCCAACTTTGAGGTAAAAGCAACTTTTTGGTGGTTTCAAAAAATATATACTGGTTTTTAGAATTACAAGCAAAGAAAAAACTACAAACTGCAAAGTAGCATGCAACAATCAGCAGACATTCAACAGTAATAATGTTCGACAAAAAAAAAAAAAAAAGAGCTATAAAGACAGATGAAAATCTAGATAAAATAAGCAACAGCAGAACGTATTTAATGAAGTTACTCTTCTTAATACTCACACTTACTCAGAAAAAAAGCAAAACTTTTAACAGGAGAAAAACTCGTGGACATACCGTCCGCCAGAATGACGGACGAATAAACAGTATGAAATGCAAGGACAGACTAACTTGTTTCAGATAAGTTGCATGTTGCCTTAATGCTGCTTTAGCTGCAGTTTTTTTTTTGTATTTTTTTATATTTTTTCTCTCTCTTCGCATGCGGCTGGTTTAGCTGGCAAATTGGAAATGCTTCGTTGCTTCAGGATGGTAAAATTTAGAAGAAACCTACGATTTTGTTGGAAAGAATTTTATTTCTAAAGTAGAAAACATAAAAGCCAACAGCTTTCTTAAAGAAATAAAAAAACATATGCTTTTAATATGCTGCTCTTACAGGACATTTTAACATCCAAAAAATCCTAGTTCAAGAAATCTACAAATTTTCATTAAAAAAAGTAGCTTTCTTCAAAGTACATCTAAGAAAAAAAGTAACTTTCAAAACAAATACTGCCTCGAAAAGGTACATTTTGAAAGGTCCAACTATTAAAGCGAGGTGTATCTTTTAAAAAATGGTCCCCCAAAATGAAAAAACATCATCCAAAATAAAAATAAAATTACCTTTCAAAATCAGTATATAGAAAAAAATAGTACTTTCTTACTGTTTACAAAACTACAACAATCTGTTTGATATCTGCAGTAGTTTAGAAAATACAGCCAATTTCTTGACACCAGCCGCAGATCTTACATTGAAGGATATTGTAGTTCGTAAAAAGTATCTTGTACCGTTTAAAAAAGGTGCCTTTCAAGACAAAGCCTTTTAAAGAAGCATCTGCTAAAAATATATTTAACTTAAAAACATCTACAGCAGAAAACGCCTGAACTTAATTATTTATTCGCTGTAAGAGCCAATTGAAATTTATTACTTTAGGTCTAAAAAAAAAAAAATGACCTTAATGCTTTCTGTCACTTTCAGCCGTCTATATGCCGCCGACATTTCATTGCTGCTAAACAAATTCTCATTCTCATTTGTTCATTAGAATTTTGGAATAAGTAGTTGGGCTTCAAACATTCTTTTTTGCTTTTTCAATTCTACTGATGAGTTGTTTAGCAGCAAGAGACAGAAAGCATTAAGGTCTATTTTTTTAGACCTAAAGCAGAAAACGCCTTTTAAAAAGTAGCGTTTAAAAAATTGCCTTTAAAATAATCCATTTTAGAGGATTAGGAAATAAATTTTTAAAAAGGTACATTTAAAAATTATTTAAAAAAAACTCAGTATAATTTTTAAAAAATTATCTTTTAGAAAAACCCTTGGAAAATGCTCATTTAGTAAAAGTACATTTGAAAAAAGTATATTTGAATAAAAGTACTTTTAAAAATGCTTAGTTTTAGACGAATCACATTTCAAATGTCTTAAAAAAATATTATTCCGCTTTTAGGTAGTGTAGATTAAGTGAAAATAATTGCTTATGCTTTAGGTGAAGTAATTTTTGAAAAGCAAGTTGAAATTTCTTCTTTATTATTTTAGGCGTAAAAATCAGGGACCGTAACTTTTATCGTAAAAGTCAGAAAATAAAAGTTATTTTTTGACTTTTATTTTTTCGAGCAGAAATAAAAGTTATTTTTTGACTTTTATTTTTTCGATAAAAAGTAACAGTTATTTTTGACTTTTATTTTTTCAAGCAAGAATTAAAGTTATTTTTTTACTTTTATTTTTTTGTGCAAAAATAACAGTTATTTTTTTACTTTTATTTTTTCAAGCAAAATTAAAAGTTATTTTTTTGATTTTGATTTTTTTTTTTAAGCAGAAATAAAAGTTATTTTGTGATAAATTAATTATATTTATTAAAAAACTTTTTCAAACAAAGATAATTTTTCAGTGAATCGTTAAATTTACTTATTTAGAAAAGAATATTTGGAATATTAAATAATAATTTCTTTGTCAAAGGGGTTGAAAACACAAAACTAACTTTGATTTCTCATCAAAACAATAAAAATCAAAAAATAACTTTTATTTCTACTCGAAAAAATAAAAGTCAAAAATAACTTTTATTTCTGCTCGAAAAAATAAAAGTCAAAAAATAACTTTTATTCATGTTCGAAATAATAAAAGTCAAATGTAACTGTTATTTTTGCTAGAAAAAATAACTCTTATTTTTGCTCAAAAAAATAAAAGTTAAAAAATAACTGTTATTTTTGCTCAAAAAACAATAACTGTTTTTTCTTTTTGCCTGAAAAAATAAAAATCAGATTTTTAAAAAGCATCGCATTTTCTGACAATTTGGTCGAAGACTTTCAAAATGGTATACTTGGTTTCATTCTCCGACATTTCCTTGAGGTTGCTTTTTTAATCAAAAATTCAAAAATAACAGTTATTTTCGGTCCCTGCTAAAAATAGACCTTGTTAATGTTTTCTGTCTTTTTCAGCCGTCTATATGCCGCTGACATTGTGTTGATGCTAACCACTCATCAGTTGACTCGAAAAAAAAACTGAAAAGAATGGAAATTATGGAATAAATAGTTAAATTTTAAACCTTCTGAGAATTTTTCGAGTCTAGTGATGAGTTGATTACCATCAGCGAAGTGTCGGCGGCATATAGGCGGCCGAAAAAGGCCGAAATCATTAATGAAGTATATTTTTAGACCTAAAATTATACCTTTGAATTGGCTCTTAAAGCAAATAAACAATTAACATCATTTTTGAATGTTTCTTATTTATACTAAGACCTTGATAAAGGTTTTCGATTTTCAAATTACTATTAAAAAAAAATCTCTCCCATTGACTCATTCTGCTTCTTTAAACTTAATAGTTATCAAAGACGAACTCTTGCCACACGATAGCAAATATAAAGTATAGACCTCAAAATTTGTGTCTTTTTGCAACTTAATTGTTATTATGAGTTGTAACATGTGTGAACTGAAAGTAATACCTCAATTGCATTGCTGACTGAAGTCTGCCTGGGTAACTGACTGAATGACGGATTGACAGACTGTCGGCGTGCCTGGTTGGCTGCTTTCATTCCTACATGTTTAAGGTGTAATTAAAAGTAGCAACAATTAAAAGCAACACGTTTTTTTTATTTTTATTTACACCAAGTATTTTGAGCTGCAACCAAGCGTAACCCTAATGGATAAATCTGCAGAAAACAGAAATTTAGAGAAAAGAAAAAAAAAGAATGTTACATGCAGCTAATTTTGAGGCAAGAAAAAATACATTCCTGAGAATTAGAAATGGTGAAAAAAAAAAAAAAAAATTTAAATGCAAATGTTTGCGTGCTACAGGTCTGCAGCAGTATTTACATTGGCACGATGCATTAATGTTGCATGCGGCAAACATTATAAATGCATTTGTTTTTATAATCTTCAAAGCTCATCTTTTGTGCAATGCAACAGTACACAGATAATTCTAGATGCAGCTTAGTACCAGAAAGCAACCGGAGGAGAATTGTGTTATGAATAACAACAATAGCAACAACAGCACAAATAAATAATAATAAAAAATAAAACTGATAGCCAGAGCTACCTAGGCTTGACCATGAACTTGTTTAGCCAGACATGAAAGTTTATTAAACTCAAAACGGGCAACAAACAGCCAAGTAAAAATAAAAATAAATAAAAAAAAAATTGAAAGAAAAAAAACTAAACCAAATACTGCAACAATGCATTAAAAGAAAATCTAGTCTTTAGTGCTGCCACCACATTTACGAAGCATTTATTCTTGCTGGCACAAAAGTGTAGCTGATTTAAAAGGCAGCAGATTTTCGTTTTACAAACAAGGATATTTTTTGTGCAAGAATTTGGACCGGTTGTGGAAACTGGCCGGCCACGAGAACAACTTAAAAGCGCAAAAGAGAAAAATAACTTGAAAATAATTCTCAAAATGATTTAAGATTCGGCTAAAAAAAAAGCTATGTACATACATATGTATGTATGTAGATATGTATTTGCAAGTACCAAAACGATTGCAAGTGCCACACACTCAAATGCGAAAATCCTCCTTATTGATGAACAACTACAAATTCCTGCACTCGAACTTGAAATTCAGGCAATCAAACAAGTTTAACAACTATTTGGAAGAAATAATTGTAGCCAACTTTTGCACAACAGGCAGGCAGGCAGGCAGGCGGACACGAACGCGAACAGCATCTTTGGCTCCCTTTGAAGAAATGTTTTTGAAATATATACATATGTTCATATGTATGTATGTATACTTTTTTTCATTTTTCCCTTTTCTTTTAAGCCGCACACATAATTATGTCTTCTGACGGACTACTTTTGAAAAGAAAACAGCAAAAGATACTGACACTTTTGCTGCCTTGATTATGGCAACAAAAATTTACTTCTACATTTAGTAGGCCTTAAATATTTAAGAGCCTTAAAAGGGCTTTATGAAAAATTTTTAGATTTTTCAAAATAAAAATAAAAAAATTATAAAAACAAAACATCAAGTCAGAAAAAAAAATTTCAGAGCCAAAATGTATTTTAAAATAAAAAATACACACAAAAATAAAAATAAAAAATTCAAAACAAGAAGAGAAATGGAAAAACGGTGCTGATTATGCACCACTACTACTTTCAGTTTAATTCAACCTGATTTTGCATGCAAGAGCCAAAACAAAAATTACACGTTTTTTGCTTTTCAAAAATTAACTAAATTATTTATTTGCTATAAGAGCCAATTGCAATATATTATTTTAGATCTGAAAATAACAGGTGGCCCAAAAGAAGTCATCTCTTTTTTTCTACATGAAAAACTTCGATGCTGTATTTTGATTATGTTTATTTGAAAATTAAGAATTTTATATGTCAAGTTGAAAAGATGATAGCGGACAAATAGGCGCCGCCATATTTTCATGCATTTTTCATCACTTCGGCTAGAAGTTCGGGCGACCGATTCTCCCACCCCTGTCGAATACTGCCCTTGAGGGCTACTAGGTTCAGGTAATCACGGGACTTCGAAAAACCCCACACACAAAGTTTGGAACATTTAAATCGGGAGATCTTGCGACAAGTGCAAATCACAAAACAAAAGACGAAGCGAGCCTGAAAAGCCGCCTTCAGAATATCGATTGTGGCTCGTGCAGTGTAAGGCGCTGCTTCGACCTGTTAGTACCACATGTTCTCCAGACCTAATTCGTTCAAAAACTCGGTTAACATGGCGCTACAGCGCGCTGTCGTTCGACCAACGGCGTCCTCGAAAAAAAATGGCCCGATGACTCCTCCAGCGCAAGCAGCGCACCATGCAGTCACTTTAAGCGGGTTAAGCGGTTCCCCAGAAGCGATAGTTTTGCTTGTCCACGGACCCTCTGAGGTGAAAATGAGCCTCATCGCTCCTGATGATTTTAGTCGAAAAATCGTTCACTTCGTCATAGACACGATTATTCCGCTTTCTTGGGGAGTGTGTAGCTCCATGGCTTGTTGTCTTGTATTCTACAGCTGTCTAGTTCAGAAATGTAAAAACAGAGTTAACATTGGCCGCCGCTTGAAAAAAAATAAGAGCAACTTCCAGTAGGGTTATTTCTTTTGGCCCACCTCGTAGAAGGTCCATTAATGTTTTCTGTCTTTTTCAGCAGCCTTTATACCGCCATTTCGCTGATCCTAATCAACTCATCACAGTAGAATGGAAAATTTTTAAAAGAATGTTTGAAACCCAACAATTTATTACAAAATTCTCTTGAACAAAATGAGAATCAGAGCCCAATAAGCACAAACTTTTTGTGAATTCCAATGTTGAAATTCCAGTGTGAATCTAAGCTTGACTTACATTTAAAATCCATCCCCTTTCCAGTCCGTTTGAAATTTGTTAAAAAACAATAACAAATTTGTTTGAAGCATATGTTATTTATGGTAAAAACAGGTTCGGTTCTACTTGCAACACACTGTTATTCAAGGCTGGAATTACACTGTAAAAGTACTGTTTTGTTCGACTGTAATTCAATGGTTAATTTTGCTGGATTCGCTATTGAATTCAACAGTGTTTCAACTGTAATTCAACACTGGAAATTGTGACTGCATTTCAAATTCCACTTGAATTCCAGTCAAAGTGCTTATTGGGATAAGTTCAAACCAAACTCTAATACAGAAAACATTCTCTTAACAACTTCTATACAACAACGAGTTACCATCGGTTACTATGATTTGTATTCTTCAAAGTATCAAAAAGTAAGTTTTCTTTGAATATTCAAAAATAAACTAACTTATTTATTTGCTTTAAGAGCCAATTGCAATACATTATTCTAGGTCTAAATATACCCCATTAAGTGGTTGCTGTCTTTTCAGCCGTTTTTATGCTGCCCACCATGCTACTCAACTCATCAGTAGACTCGAAAAAACTTGAAATGTTTGAAACTGCACTGTTTATCAAGCTATAAAAGATTTGTTTGACATTTGCGATTCTCATTGCGTTCGTGGGAAATCGGTTGAATTGACTTTGGGATTGTTTTTGGTTAATTAAAAAAGACAAAACTTTGCATAAAAGATTTTTTTAAGTTTTCACTGAATTAAAAGCCGCTCTTGAGAGCCGTAGCATTAAGCCATGTCAGCGCCGAGGAGCAACGATTAGCCGCTATAGGTACTACTTGTTGTGAAAACATACAGAATATCGAAATAATTTCTAAAAACTTTAAATGTTTCTGAAACCCTTTACGCCACTTATGCAAAATACAACATCTTTATGCAATCAATGTGCTCTTAGGACTAAAACTAAAAAACGCTAAAAAGTAATGCTATTAAAATATCATTATTTATGGGAAAATCGATAATTTTGAAAAGGAAACTTGGAATATGTTTGGAGAGCAATAAACCACCAACTATGAACTTAATTATTTATTTGATTTAAGAGCCAATTGAAATGTATTAATTTAGGTCCAAAAATTAACTTTTTTTAAAAAGACAGCAAATATATTTTTTTAAATGTTCATTTTTGGACCTAAAAACAAATTGGCTCTTAAAACAATTAAATAATTAAGTTGATATTTGAATATTCAAAAAGCTTTTACTTTTTGATACTTTCAAAAATACAAATCGTAGTAACCAATGGTGACTCGTTGTATAGAAGTTTGCAAAGAAATGTAAAGAGTTGCAAAACGAAAAGAAATGTTTGCTGTGTTAAAGGTTTGTTTGAACATTTCTGATTCTCATTCGGTTCATGGGAATTATGGAATAAGTAGTTAAGTTTCAAACAAACTTTTAAGAATTTTTCAAGTCTACTGATGAGTTGATTAGCACCAACGAAATGTCGTCGGCCTATAGACAGCTGAAAAAGACGGCAAACATATTTTTTTAAAAAGGTTCAGTTTTGGACCTAAATTAATAAACCACCAACCTTAGGCACTGCGAAAATAGAGCGCGAAAACCCTCGAACATCTTGCAAAAGTCAAAAATAGACTTAGTTTAGGGTTTGCCATTTGTTTTCAGCAACATACTCAAAACATACAGCTGGTACAAAGGTGGTTTTATAAAATATATTATATCTAAGTTTAGATATTTCCCATATCATCGCGTAAAATCGTATCGCTTGCAACTTTTTAACACTTTCGAATGGCTTTTTTTCTTGTAGTTTCAGATTCTATGGCGCTTAAAAAATACTTAATTAAGCAAAAGTTGTGCATGGAATAGAACTCACTGTCCGCCACCTCAACTCCAATTATGTTTCACACAAACATTCAGAACGCGAAACCAGCCTATAAACTTGGCATCTTGGCATCATGGAAAAATTTAGTTTTTGAGAAAACGTATTATTTTTGATTACTTCATGTCATTGAAATTATTTAAAAGTCACATTTAATATAAAACAACTTCTAGAAAATACAAATTAATATCAACCTAAAGCTGACAGACTAACATTTTCTATGATGTTTATTAGAACTGAAAGTTCAAATGTTGACATGCAAAAGCATTCAACATTTTTCTTTTCATTCTGGAAAAATTCAACTAGTTGATATAAAAGCAGTAGAATTTCAAAAGCAACTGGTACTTTATTTAAAATACTAAGAGAAATTTCCTGTTAAGCTGCCGGAGAAAGAAATAGTATCACCCGGTATAACTGAATCCAACTGGAGGGGCCAAAAGCTTTCAGTATTACAAATAAGCAAACAAACTGTGTTATAAAAAGCTTTTTCATTACATATCACAACTAACAAAAGCTTTGAAACAACAGTTGGGAAAAAGTAGATGTAAAACATTGTCGAAGCAACAAAAGTAGTATTTCTCAATCAGGGCGCTCAAACTGTGAATGAACTAATTAATTAGCCCTAAGTAAAGGGTGATCTAATTGGAAAGCACGATAGTAATTGTGAGCAGCGTTGCCCTTGTGGTACTCAAGTGTCAATTTGAGTTTTTTTTTGAGGACTATGAAACGTTTTTCATTATGCGTTTTTGCCCTTTTATTTCAAACGTGGAAAAAAGCATTTCCAACACAGTGTGGGACACTTTAAAAAATTGGAATTAAATCTGCAGCTCACAAGAGTTGTAAATTTCGTAATTAAGTTTAGACTTCAGACTTGACATTCAAAGTATACCACCTCGGCTAGATGAAAAATTTGAGATTATGTCAAGCTGATAATTTTGATCCAAGTAAAAAAAATTTTGCATATAGATTTTCCTAATTCATTAATGTCTTGAATGAATTTCATGTGCAGCTTAAAAAATATTTTACAAGCAAGATTTCAATTTCAACTTCTTCCTCTGCCCCGGCCCAATGTTTTCCTAATGGCAAAATCACATATACCCTAATTTGCAAAGATTGTTTTTCGTACACTCAGAAAACTTTGTCAGTAAAATTAACTGATAACAGTCTTTAAAATAAATGACACTTCATTTAAAAACCGTCCTACTTATTTTTAATTTAAATTTACTCATTACTTCATTTAAATTTAAATGTTAAAAAAATCTACGGATCACAATCGATAAAAATAATGATTTTTCCTTTATTCTAACTGTCAAATAATTGATGCGTTATCAACTTGTAAAAATTTGGTTTATTTTCCCTTGGGTGGTAATTTTTATTTAATTATAGCTTTCTATCTGTATTATCTCTGTTTTCAATTCGCTAATTTAATTTTTGTACCGCAAAGCCTCTGCTGAGCTTCGAACGTGCAGCATCAGCGACTTGAAAGCAGCTGCCATACCCACTCAGCCATCGCAAGAATCCGGACAAATTTAACAACAATAAATTTAAGTAAAGAGTATGTATGCTACATATGTATGTAGAAACCAAATTAAAATGTATGTATGTATGTATATACGTATTAACAGCTTGGTACCTTCATGTACGTGTAACGTAAGTTACTACTGTCATTATTAACTGTCAGCGAAAATCCATTTTTATCTGGAGTTAGTTTTTTACGTAACTGTACAAATCAGTTAAAATTAAAATTTCATTCTTTTTAAACGCTTTGTCATTTAAAAATAACTGCACTGATTACTTCTACAATAAACTACGCTCTGTTACTGCAAAAATATTCTGAGTGTAGCCTTGAATCACCTCATGTTATTTATAATACACAGTTGCTCCACAGACGTGCAAAATTCCGTCGAAACAACAAACATTTTTTAACACAATGAATGGCACCTTTCTAGGGCCCAAGTGGTCTCATGACCGGCAGCCCGTGCAACATAAACATAACAGACATCAAGAAAAGAAACAGCAATCAAAATTGAAAGTGAACAATTAGTCAAATATGGACCAAAAGTGAATCGAATGCTTGGAAATTCGAAGCCAAAATTTGGTTGCTAGTGGGTCTCGTGGCAGATGCGAAACAATTAGTTGGGTGGGTATTTCTCAAAACCTACAAATCTCTACAATTTGTTACAAATATCTTGCGTGAATTGAGCTTAAGTCCATTTATCACAAAAATTAATACAACGCGCACAAAAAAAAAAAAAAAAGACCACTGCTTTGGTTAATATTACTTAAGTACATAAATAGAAAGTAAAATTACGTGAGCTTTGGTTGCCGAGTGGTTTATGCGACAGTGTTAAAATTGTGAAATTTAATACGTCCAAAGTTCATAGGGTGCTGATGAAGGGTGGTTGCTACCCAGAAACAGCCGCTTGTCCACTTAATTATAAAATTTTACTTTTCTTTACTTAATTGATATTGATAAAAACAAAGTGACCAACCAAGGGTTGAACCTGGCTCAAAGTCATTTAATATAAAAAAAAATATATTTTTATTTTGAGTAAAAATGGTCTCTGATTTTTGTAAAAATTACAAAAAGTATTGGTCTAGTGAAAATCAATTTGTAGATTCATTGCAGGCTAAAGTAAATGATGATCTTGCCACACTGAATACTTGGATGGATATGAACAGCCTTAAGGTTAACCCTGATAAAACTAAAGCTTTAATTTTTAAATCGAATAGAGCTGAAATACCTAACTTAAACCTGATTCTTTCTGATTCTTCCTTGGAAATTGTCAATGATATGAAATGTCTTGGTGTGATTATTGACGATAAATTGTCTTTTGAACCACATATTAACGCTATTAGCTGCAAAGTCAGTATAACACTACGGCGGTTATATCACTTGAATCTTTACCTGCCCTTACATGTTCGTAGAGCAGTTGGCCATGCTTTATTGATGTCGCATGTTAATTACTGTTTTGAAGTTTATTCTTGTTGTAATGTTGGCAATAGGAAAAGGATAAAATTGATTATGAATAGAATCATTAGGTTCGTTTATAAGCTACGGTTTAGAGTTCATGTGTCTAATTTTTTTGCAAGCTTCTTCAATCTCTCTTTTGATGACTATTTAAAGTTCCGTTTGTTAATTTACTTGTTTAGAATCATTAAATTCCAAAATCCACTGCACATTGTTCAAATGTTCTCTTTTACTTCCTCCACTAGGAATCCTCAACTGGTTATACCTCGTATATATATTTCGCTATTTGAGCTATCATTAATAGTACGATCAGCACGATTTTGGAATTCACTTCCTAGAAATTTACGTAGCTTCCAAATGTCATATGCTACATTTAAACGAAAGATAATTGAATATTTTAATTCATAGTCAGAATATAGAGAAGTAATACTTATAATGCACTGTATATGTATGTATGTGTAGGTGTGTATATATTAATATCATTTAGCTTGCTTATATATTATAAACGTAGTTTTCCTTCTCACAATATATTTATAAACGAATATTGCATATTTTATTTTTTTTCTCTTCATTGGTCAGGAACCATTTTATTGCTTTTGAATTATAAGAATTATAAGTAATAATAAAATAGTAATTGAATATTGAATATATTAATTATAAAATGTGAATTACATTGTAAATATCATAGATAAAAATGTATATTTCTCCCCTCTCATAGTTTATAAGATACATTGTAATATTTTTATAATGGCCATGGGGCCAAATGTATTACAAATAAATAAATATCTGAAATCTGAAAAAAATATCTGAAAAAAGTAAAATAGTAATTAAAATATTCTAATAATATTCTCTACCTGCATTATGATTTTTTTTTTTTTTTTTTGATTACAAAATTTTGCTACAAAACATCTACTGGAATTTTAAATGAGCCAAAACTAACAACCTACAATTGGTAGTCGATAATCTTGAACTTGTCTTTCTTTAATTGTGTGCAAATGTTGTTACTTTGGTACTTGCTTTTGCTTCAAATTTGAATGCACTCAATAAAAATAACACACACAAAAAGAATTTCTATTAAATAAATCTTGTTTTAGACTGCCTTGCATTTTTAAGCTGCTGGGGATGGCATAAGCTGTTGCAAGGCTGTGTATGCTTGCGTGTAAGTGCGGGTGTGTTTGTGTGTAAGCTTGACCCTCGACTTTTAGACTTAAGTTATAATGACAATATAGCTATGCGGCTTATATAACTAGTATGTTAAAAATCGTGTTAACATCTTTCTCCTGCATTAAATGAAGCTGAAGACCACACATACTACGTTTATACGTAGCCTATTCACAAATAAAAACTAATCGCAAATAAATAACTCACTGTTTATGCGTCAATGCGAATGCAGAACATTTGTATTTTTTAGTGAAGCCAGATGGTAAAAATGTAACTAATTGGTAACACTGTTCAGCACAACATATGTTCAGAAAAAGACGTGATTACTAAAATAATAATGGAGAACCAAAAAATTATGATGTTTCTTACAATTCAATTAATGCAGAACAGCCACCTTAGAAACCTTCACAAAACCACATGCAATGGGTCGGTTATTTTGCTGCCTATTGAGAAGCATGTCACGTTGCACATTATTTATTGATTTAGACCTAAAAATAGTTTTCAGCTGATCTATATACATATATCCGTTAAAATGTAGCAACTACTTACATTTTTTTTTTAGTTCCCCAAAGAAAAGAAAATTAACAAATTGATACAAAAAATGGGAAAAATGTTTTTGTAAAATCCATTCACGATAAGGGGAAATTTCGAATGCGAACACATTTTATGGGAAAAGTTATTCATGATCGCACTTTTGGGAAATGGGAAAAATTATTCATGATAGGGGTGAATAATAATATTAAATTAAAAAAAAAGGTATTGAATAAAACCAAGTATTTCTTAATAAACGTTAAATTAAATAGAAAAAAATGCATTAACAAATATTTTGTAAATTTGTAAAGTTGCACGCAAATCCGGCCATCATTTCGCTAGACCATTTTCTAATTTTTATATTAAGACCAAAAAAAAAAAATATTTAAGCTTCCTGGCCAGAGGTTACCGGCAAACCAGATGGCTTAAACAAATTCTCATCAAGCCATAATGCAGAGACAAGTGAGATTTAATAAACCAGACTCGAAATATGTGTTGCATACCAGTCACCGATTCGTTCGCCCGTACGTCTATTTATTTAAACAAGTTTCTTTTCAGCTATTTATTTATTTATTTTTTGCCAATTATTACAACTGTTAGTTAGTCAGTCTACCGCATAAAAAATAAATAAATAATAAACGCAAATATTTAATAAGCAGCAGCACAAAAAAACTATATATGTATAAGCACATATGTATGTATGTGTAACCGGCACACCGGAGAACGTCTTATTTAATTATTCGGGTCAATATACTCATTCATTTCATGCACATTAGTGCAGAGTTAGTTACTTGGTTAGTTAGTCGTGATTTTTCATTTTTTGCCGCTGCAGCCTGAGACTTTGTCTCGTTTGGCAAAAATCATTTTTTTCCAGCTTCTTCTTCTTCTTCTGCGTTTGATCATGAAAAAAGCCGGTTTAATTCTTAACACAAAAATGCAGTCAGCCACGTTAGCGGCTGTGGTATGAATGTGTTTGTTTGTGTTGACAGTCATATTTATGTGGTTTGTACCCAGCCAGCATTTGCGCGATTGATTTGCCGCACAGAAAAAAAAACGATCGTATTAAATTTAAGTTTTTTCTCAGTTTAGTAGAAAACATGATTTTGGAAAATTTTTGTACCGAAAAAATATATAGAAGTGTACTTAAGTTATCCCGAATAGGGATTATTACAGAGAGAAGGAATACTGTTATGGATTAGAATGAGTACGAAATCCTTTAGTAGATTTGCCACCAGCATTTGTGCGTGTTTGTATAAGTATTAAATTTTGTTTTCTCTTTTAAATTGCGGCGATAGGCAAACTGGTAGAGTGGCTGGAGTTCCAGGTTCAAGTGCGGAAGAATACAATATAATTCATCAATTATTATTAAATTAAGGAAGTAGAAAGGATTATTTCATGCACGAATTTGGGTTTAAAATAGATTTCAGAAATATCGAATCAAGCGCATAGTCATTACAACCACAACAAATTACACCGTTTCGTACTTAAATCAGGCCCAATCAGTATCAAAAGTACGGTATAGACGGATGCTCTTAAAACAAGTACGTTTATCTCTTGAATAATCCGTACTTAAAACAAAAGCAACGTACTTGATTCAAAGAATTCTGTACTTCTCGTAATTCGGAACCGCTGGGGATTGATTTAAGTACACTCAGAATATTTTTGCAGTAACTGAGCGTAGTTTATTGTAGAAATAATCAGTGCAGTTATTTTTAAATGACAAAACGTTTAAAAAATAATGAAATTTTAATTTTAACTGATTTGTACAGTTACTTAAAAAACTAACTACAGATAAATACGGATTTTCGCTGGCAGTTGATAATGACAGTAGTAACTTACGTTACACGTACATGAAGGTACCAAGCTGTTATTAATACGTACATACATATTTATAATTTGGTTTCTACATACATATGTAGCATACCTGCTCTTTACTTAAATTGATTGTTGTTGAATTTGTCCGGATTCTTGCGATGGCTGAGTGGGTATGGCAGCTGCTTTCAAGTCACTGATGCTGCACGTTCGAAGCTCAGCAGAGGCTTTGCGGTACAAAAATTAAATTAGCGAATTGAAAACAGAGATAATACAGATAGAAAGCTATAATTAAATAAAAATTACCACCCAAGGGAAAATAAACCAAATTTTTACAAGTTGATAACGCATCAATTATTTGACAGTTAGAATAAAGGAAAAATCATTATTTTTATCGATTGTGATCCGTAGATTTTTTAACATTTAAATTCAAATGAAGTAATGAGTAAATTTAAATTAAAAATAAGTAGGACGGTTTTTAAATGAAGTTTCATTTATTTTAAAGACTGTTATCAGTTAATTTTACTGACAAAGTTTTCTGAGTGTACGACTGGATTGAATTGGGGTTTCTTGTGAATCACCCAAGTGAGCCAAGTTCGATGAACGTTTTTTATTCAGCTAATCCTCACTATCTTCGTAATATTTAGTAGCTGTTTTGAGAAAATATTCTTATACTCTATTCACATATGCCTTTTTAATTGAAACAATATTCAGTTAATTGACAATATCTTTTTGGTGTTCATACATGGTAAAGAAATTATTGTTTAAACAGGTGAAGAAATTATTGTTTAAATTTTTCTGTAAAAATTTGGTTTTTTGTTTGTTTATTTATTTTGCTTGATTAGTCAACTTTTGACAAGATGTGTTCAATAAGTACTGTTGCTGTAAAAGCTTGTTCATTTAGTACTGTTAATACAAATCTAACAGTGTTGCATTATAAAATTTATTCATTATTAAAACAATTATCTTTTAATTGCCAATAAGTTAATTGCAATTATTATATGAAAATTTAGTCTCAATAATGGCCTTAATTGTTATGATTTGAATATTGCTGCATGTATGAACAGAGTATTACGATTTGTACGGGGCCCTGTTTCTTAAAACTTACAAATGTCTATTACCAGGATAATACGCACTTGTAAAAGAGTCTTTTTTGCCCTAGAAAAAGAAAAGGCAATTTTACTGGCAATACAAGTTAACCAGTTTTCAGAAGCACGGCTGGCCGGGCCTGATATTGCATTACATTATTGCCTGGCATGCAGTTGGCTAAACCGTATTGTTATTGCAGCCTTTGTTACACGGACCACCTATTTGGGTGTTCTACCTCGTTAGTGGTCTTGTTTAAGTTCGATTTTTCTACGTCTAGTATTTGCAATGATTATATTTCTTAATATTGATTTTCACAAGTACTTTCAGTTTTGGGTTCTGTTGATACTTCTTTCCATCAAAAAATGTATAACTCATGCTTTCTTTCATCAGAAGGAAGTTGCCTTAAAAACTCTTAAGGCTTTCGCTAGCTTTCTGCTAATAAGATTACATGCAACAGCGTTATTTTTAGGCTTCTGTTGTCATAGAGCGAACACAGAACTCTTTTTATTGAGAATTTGCTGTCCCTCCCTACGTCCGTCCGTCTGTCCACCACAGGTCATATTCAACCAAGCGATGAGAGTTAGAGAGCTGAAATTTTCACAGAACATGTGGTTACCCGGCTGCTACGCTACAACAACAACAACTGCCGAAAACTACAAAAAGTTAAACACTAAAGGGTGCTACCATACAAGATACTAAAATTAGCTGTAACATTTAAGGTGTAACAGATAAAGACTTGAAATTTGCACCTGGTATGCAAGTGCCAGGCCCATAAAATAATACACACCAAAAGAACCAAAAATTCAAAATTTTAAATTTTGGCCCATGTATGGGGAAGCCCTTTAGTTTGAAAATTTACTGTAAACTTTGAACCGTAAGAGATAGCGACTTGGCATTTGCACAGTATATCTAGTTGTCTGGCCCCTGCAACAGCAAGCACCAAAAACAACAAAAAATGCAAATTCAAATAGTGCCCCATATATGGGGGCACCCTTTAGTGTAAGAACTGGCCGTAACTTTTGAGCCCTAGCAGATAGAAACTTGAAATTCGCACAGCATATCTAGTTGTCTGGCTTCTATAACAACAAATACAAAAACTAACACAAAACTAAGATGCAAAAGCTGCCTTTAGTTTAAAAATTAACTGTAACTTTTGAACCGTACGAGATATGTAAGTACCTGCAATTTTCACTGGCTAAGTGGTTGTCTAGCCGCTACAATAGCAAATACTGAATCTAACGAAAACGCAAAAACATCTTGCAAGGGGCACTCTTTGTCTGCTGAATTAAATGGCAGGGTTGTACCATACTTTTGTTGTACGAGTCACTCTCATACTAGGCTGAATTTATTTGTTGTCCAGGAGTTTGGCTCTCATTCTCATTCTTATATTTTTTCACCACACACAATACCATAATACATTTAATCATTTTTCATTGCAATCGCATAAACATGTATATATATTGTTACGTTTTAACCTTTTCAAAACGTTTTCCGTAGATTCTTTAATTGTAATGAAGTTAGAACACTCAAGTCTTCAGTTTACAATAACCAACAGTTCAACACTTTATTTATTTGAACACACTATACTTGTAAACACTTTACTAGGAACACTTTACTAAAAGAACAACACTTTCACTTAATCACTTTTTATTACTTAAGACACTTTACACGTTAGCGCAGCTAAAAATCGACTGACTGTTCAGCGTTGAGCTTCGCTGCTTTTATACCTCCAATGATCATTACTAGAACATTCTAGACGTTTACAGAAGCTAATCACGCCACATCTATAGTGCGATGTGCGATGACTCATCATGAACAAAAGATATACACACACACCGACATACATGCGATGTGCGATGACTCATCATGAACAAAAGATATACACACACACCGACATACATACACGCGGCAGTAAAACTCAAGCATCTGAGTCGCGCACATACATGCACACACGAATATTGTATCGTGCGGTGGTGGTTTCTTCTATTTCGCTGTTGTGCTTATTTATCCACACATGTGTGTCAGTATGTGCACACTCGCTGTGCTGCCGTTTTGTTTATCAACAAGCTTCCATGTATGAATGTGTGTATATACCTCCTGTGTTCATTTACAAATAATAACAAGACAATATACGCACATATAAAATAACGATGATTTAGTACGTTCTAGAACAATCACAATCGGTCCGTTCACGACCAAATTTGTAACAATATGTTTCTAATTTAATGTTGTTTATTATTTAAAAGTTTTCGGCAACAACCTCAGGGGAAAAATATGCTGCCTTTCTGGTCAACCTTGACGTGTAATTATTTGCTTATTTTATTTTAGTTATAGTTTTGATAAATTTTTTTTTTTTTTTTCAACCGTCAAACGAGCATTTTTGTTTATTTCTAGAGCAAAGTTTTTTATAATTTTTAGCTCATATTTATGTGCGCTTAAAATTGATTATAATAGCCTGCTTTTAGGTTTCTTTTTTTTTTTGCAGCATGAACTTTATATACATTCTAGCTTAGTAAAATTTTCAGAAGAGCCAAAAACCCGAAATCACGTTTAATCAAACATTTTTCGAAATGCTGGTTGGGTTTTGTGATGCAAGAGGTAAAATATTTATATACAAATAAATGAATTTATTTATGCATATTCACACATAAACGTTTGAAAGCGTTTTTAATAAGTCTGAAGATATTTAAAAGACATGTCATGCTTTTAAAATAATTTGTATAACAGTTATATTTTCTATTTTAGAACAAAAAATGCGGATGCCCTTTCTTTTTACGCCTGTGAAATCTCTTTTTAATCACAGCCAAGTTATGCAAGAGAAATTCAAGACTTTGGTTTATATAATTCTGAAATAAAAGCAACCAATTTGGAAGCTAATGATTCCTAAATTTGGCTGCAAGTGCCAAGCGACCAGCACAGCCTTGCTGGTAGCCGAACAAAAAATGCAAAAAAAAAAACAGGAGTTGCGCCTTTGCAAATATAAAATATAAAATGTAAAATAACAATATTTTTTTATATCATAATAATTGTACATTATTGCCCTCATTGTCGTCTACCCAAACAAAAACGTTGTTCCTCCCCTTAGATGTTGAGGCATATGTAAATTTTGGATGAAAATACAAAACTATACATTTTCTAATTTCATGCAAAATTAAGCAATTTTGCTTTCACGCAATGAAAAAAATATTATATACATCTGTATCTGTGGCGTTAGCAAAACTTTAAAGTTTCTATAGCAATAAAAAAATTAAATCTTAAAGCAATGAGCCAAACTCATTGTTATTCAAAAAACAACTAAAAAAAAAGGTGACTAAAAATATAAAAATTTAAAAAAAAGCTTAAATTATTTTCTTTTTGTTTGAAGTTTTTTCTTTAATATGGATGTAACTTTATTTTGTAATAAGTAAAGGATCAGTAGCAGTTTTCTAAGAACACAACGCAACAAGCAAAAAAAAATTTCAGACGACTACTCATTTGCCAAAAAAGTGTTAGATTTAGCAAGCCCGAATTAAGTAGCATAATGGGAATTATGACGAGGTCACACTCAACTACTGACACATCTTAACCGCATATGAATATCGGGAGGTTTCATCTCTCATCTCCTCATAGAGCATGTTTAAAGCAGAGCGAGACGTTAGAGCACTATTTATTCCAGTGCTACGCCTTCTCATAAATACGGTCCCGATATCTTGGGTGAGAGAATTTATCAGACATAACCTTATTAGGGGGCATATGCTGGTGGGAATTAAGGAACCTGGTGAATGCCACGGAGCTACTATAGATGTATGCGTCAAACTTTTTGCGTTTAAATACACGGAGCGCACAACAAGCCTGTACTGGCTTAAGTGTATGTCCCAAGATATGGGTAAACATACCCCTCTCCAATCAGCCTAAACAAACCTGAACTATGGCCTTTTACACGAGACCAAGATTATATACTACATACATACATGCAATCCTAACACATAAGCAATTTAACAGCAATAATTTTGCATGGTGAAAAACTGCAGATTTCAGAACAAGTAATCTACTGCATTTGCTCTACGCTGCTATTTACTATTTTTCCTTTCATATTCAACAAATTTACTGCTCATGATTTGTTTCCAACAACTGAAAAGATGAAGTTGCTATCAACATAATATTCAGGGCAATCTCTTACTTATGACAATTCCCATCCACACAAACACATGAAATGCAAAACAGGCAACAGCGTGCACATGTTGTTTGCAACATGTTGAATGCACAAACTACAGCAAGTATGCACAAAGCGAGTTAATAAAATAATGAAGCTACATTAAAAGTTAAAACGAATTTCTACAAAAACCCCAACAACGACAAAAAAAAAACAGAAACGAGAAATAAAAACAAAAGCAGCAGAAAAAACAAGAACCGAAAGCCAAAGGAACAAGTTTGGATTTATCCAATAATATCGTCGTTTATCTTTAAACACGTATGAAAGGAAAACAATATGCCACAAGTATTTTTATGGCAAAACTTTTAGCATGAGCAAAAGTTTAAAATGTAAAAATAACATGACATACTTTTAGGCATTAAATTAATTATATAACAAAAGTGCAGAACAAAGAAATTCAATTTATTTATTTAACAAACAAACAAAAAACAAGTGAGATGAGTTTAAGAATACGCAATATTTTCGTTAATTATTTTGGTAAAAAAAAATTCCTTACATCTTATAAATCAACTAAAAGCTTTTGAAATAATAAAATCGAGAATTATTTATCATAAGAGTCAATTCAATTCTAATCACAACAAACTGTTAAATAATGAATTGAACTAAATTGAATTTCGCAGTAAATTTATTCGACATTCAACCACTAAGTCAGCGTTTCATTTTTGATTCAAGTACAACGGAGATACTGTGGCACAAATTTTAAAACCCCACCAGCAATTTGTAAAACCATTTACAGACTAGCGAATCTTGCTGCCAATCTGTGACATATCTTTAAATGCAAACGAACTTATCAAATTGTTATGAATGTGCGATTGTCTTTATTTGAAGGGTGAAATAAAAAAAACAGTCAGCTTCTAATTTTAAGGGGAGGTAAGGCTCTATCTTAACGTTCTCTAAGCAAAGGCATTTTTTTTTTCTTAAATTGAAGCTTACTGAAAACCTATAAAAACAAAACAGGCAAAAAAAACTTAATTGAAAAAAAATTAAAGGCGGGGTGAGCACAACAACAGGAATGTAAAAGAGTTGAAGTGTTGTTCAGAAATTCGAAATTTAAATAAAACGTTTATCTAAGAATCGGAGCTTAAGAGAGGTACAATTGCTGTTTTGAGAAGATGGTATGGAAAAACCAATTTTTTAAAACTTTAATATATGGTACTTTTTTAGAAAATATTTTTCAAATGAAAATCCTCCCTGATTCGTATTTTGAAATGGTGTCTACATTTTTACATACACTAGAACCTTGAATAGACGAGATCTATTGGTTTCAGAGCAAATTGATTCAATTAAAAATAGAAAAGGAACAGGCAGCATCATATTTCAATAACAGATTAGTGGGGATTAGACCAGGGGCCGGATTCTGGCATTCGTGATCGAATATACTCGATAATAAAAACAATGTAGAACAAAAACAAAATGAGCAACAAACACACAGCATTCTATAACGAAACCGTTCAATCACGAGTGCCAGAATTTGGCCCCAGGACCTGGAGCATACAGGAAAATTTTTCGAATTATAGGGAATAGAAATGGCTCAGGCGTGAGGAATGTACCGATTACACTGTACAACAGTGAAAATAGGTTAAAGAAACCCATACATATGTATGTAGGTTATAAGTATTTTGGTGCTCTGAGCCCAAATTTGCTTTCAGTTTTTCTTTATCACACAAGGATTTTTTAAGGCTAATTTTGCCCCCTAAATTACAAAGTTACGGCCATATATTTTCCCATAATTCGGAAGAGCCTTCTTCAATTTTAGTGAATAGCACACTAAAAGATGCGCCATAAAACTTTATTTTAAATGTTTTTTATTATTAATTATTTTTATAATATATATTTTTATATTTTTATTTTTTTATAATTATTTTTATAATTATAATACGAAAAAATTATTAATTATTTTTAATTATTTTTTCATGCAAAATTCGCTTTCTTTTTTTGTTTATTTTTAATATTCAATAAAACTAAATAAAAATGGGCAGCATTTTACTTTTTATTATATTCAACATGTCTAAGAAATAAAGAGAAGTTACTTTGTGTTATTTACTGGTGTATGTTTCCCATCAATATGTGCGCTAAAATCATTGTGAGTAGTCGGGGCATGTGCTTTAAATAGAATAAGTTTAGTTTTATTGGGGTTGACAATCAAGTTATTTATACGCAAGAGTTCCACCAATAACGCATTATTCCTTGCCACATTAACTAACACACAAAGCTTGATCATATTGATAGGAATAAAAAAGGAATATATCATCTGAATACATAATCAGCTGTCCCTTTAAACCTAGATTCTTTACATCATTCATATAAATTGAAAATAAGAGGAGACCCAATCCACTACCCCGGGTAACGCCTTAATCTACAGGTCCACTACGGCTCCCAGCATTGTTTCTGCTGACATATTGTTTTCTATTCCTAAAGTAATCCTCAAACAATGACCGTTCCTTTGCTTGACCACCATAACACTCTAAATTTTACAGTAATATTTGATGATTTCATTTTATGTTGGTAATTTCTGTTATGTGAAAAAAAATAAAGTTAACTTTCGAATTCGTACAAAAAGGTATTACGAACTCCGACGGATTCGAAGTTAGTGTTGCCATCCTCTTGACCTAAGTTCGAATTAGTATAACCAACTTTTTAAATGAAAAACAGATGTGTTTTGTTTACATTCTATTAAAAATATGTTTCAAAAAATAATAAATTAAGTCAAGTACGAGGCTGGCTCGCACACTTAGGGTTCCGTACGTATGTATGTATGTGTAATGTATGTATGGAATGGCGTATGTGAATACATATGTATATTTAATTGTATATTAAATTTCATAATGTGGACACCTAGTAATTTTCCACTTGTTGTTGTTGTTGCAATTTGCTGTTGTAAGGCATCTGGGAATACATACACTGTGCGAATTTCGGCTCTCTATCTCTTACGGTTCGAGAGTTATAGCTAACTATCACTCTACGTTGTAAAGAGACACCTGGTAGTTTTACAGTTGTTGTTGTTTTTAGCATTTGTTATTTTATGACATATTCGAGTAAATATATTGTGCAAATTTCATCCCTCTGTCTCTCACGGTTCGAGAGTAACGGCTAGTTGTTACTTTACGTTGTATAGGGACACCTGGTAGTTTTCGACTTGATGTTGTTTTTAGCATTTGTTGTTGTAGTGCATATGTAAATACATATATTTTGCGAATTTCAGCTCTCTGTATTTTACAGTTTAGCAGCTACGGCTAATTGTTACTTTAGGTTGTATGGGGACACCTGGTAGTTTTCAACTTGTTGTTGTTTTTAGCATTTGTTGTTGTAAAGCATCTATAAATACATACAATGTGCAAATTTTAGCTTTCTATCTTTTACGGTTCCAGAGTTATAGCTAATTGCAACTTTTCGTTGTATGGGGACACCTGGTAGTTTGCGACTTGTTGTTGTTTTTAGTATTTGTTGTTGTAGGTACAACAACATCCTGTGAACATTTCATCTCTCTAGCTCTTACCGTTTCGGAGAATGGACGCTGTGACGGACGGACGGACGGACGGACGTACTTGTCTCTGTAATAGGGTTCCGTTTCACTCTGACGAGCCTAAAAACGAAATACAATGAATTTGATTGCTGCAGCCGTTTCAGCGACCGAAAAGGAACAAAAGCTGTTAGCGAATAGAGCGCAAAGTCTTGAGGGAAGGTTAGAATTCCCTTGATTTGATTTACAAGGCTTAAGTTGTTAAAACAAATCACCAATTATTAAAATATGTACATATGTTTTTTTCAAATTTTCCGTTTAGTTTTATTTAAAACGTCCGGTTGAACAAATTTTGCTATCAGCGTGGTGTTGGAAAAGATGTGGTTGCTGCAATGGCTTTTTCGTACCACTTTTTCGTACACACATTTAATTATATACATAAAACATGGTTTTTCCTTTTTTGTTTGTTTATATGGTTAATTATTTTCCAAGCAATATATCAGATGTTGCAATGGTATATATGAAGCGATGTTTTCAACACGTAGTTAGTTTGTGTTATTTTTTTGCTTCAATTCATGACATAATCAATAAGTATTGTAAAATATACCAATTAACTATTAAAGATGTATGAATTTATAACTACTTAAAAATTGTTTTTATTCAATTTAAAAACTTATTTTCAGTTTGTTCTTATTTTTAACTACTTTTTGTATTCTCCCGACAGTCAGAAGAGTTCGTACAAATTTTTGATAAAAAAAAAAAAACGCTAAAAGTACGTTTCATTCGGTATTCATAATACCAATCTCCCGAATTTCGAAAATTTCTATAGAATTTCGTAGCTACGTCGGAATTTATGATAGCATTTTTACGACGGAATTCATAATAAGCATGCTGCTATTGTCTTCAAAAATTATTTTAGTTTTATTGAAAATTTTAATTTCATTGAACGAACTTCTGTATTGTAATACATTTATATTAAATTACTTTTTCAGGCTTAAGTTCAACCCAAAGCAATGCTATTTTTGCTTTGGTTAATGTTAGTTAAGTACATAAATAGAAAGTAAAATTGCGTGAGCTTTGGTTGTCGAGTAGTTATAGCGGCTGTGCCAAAATTGTGAAATTTGACACGTCCAAAGTTTATAGGATGCTGATGAAGGGTGTTTGCTACCCAGAAACAGCCGGTTGTCCACCTAGCTATTAAAATTTTCTTTACTTAGTTAATATTGATGTAAAACTAACAAAACAAGGGTTGAACTTGAGCCTGAAAAAGTAATTTAATATAAATATTTTAATTAAAATTTTTTTTTTTTTTTTGGGAAGAAACAAATCTTTTAAAGGCTGTGCTTGAAAATGGAAAAGTTACAAAAACAAACAACAGAAAAATATTTCAACAAGTCGTCTTTTGAGGCACAAATAAAAGACAGAAGGATACAAGTTTTTTGTGTATAAAAAATAAACAAATATAATAATAAAAAAAGCAGCCGAATAGCAAAGTTCAAATGTGTTTAAAGCTTTTAGCAGATTTTCTTTCCAACGAAGGAAGGAAGAGGCTCTTGTTTTAAATATGCATGAGCTCATAAGATAATTTTTCATGTGCCTGTTAGAAGAATTTGCTTTTGTTGTGCTGCTATTTTTAACACTCTTAGACAAGCAAGAAAAAAAGCTGCACATTGATATAAAAAAAAATACATTTATATGAACAGTGGTTTGAGTACCAATTCGCATGTAAAACAAAGAATCATAAAATCACATCACTAAAAAATAAACACTAACACCGGTATTCATAAAAAATAAAATGTTGCTCAAATATATTTTAGATATGAAAAATTTGTTCTAAAATGTATTTCAACAATATTTTATTTTTTATGAATACCGGTGTAAACATACAGAAGAGCTCAACACATACATTTACATGAACAGTGGTTAAGCAGAAAATATAAAAAATAAAAAATAAAACAGAAACATGAATTCACATCACTAAAACATAAACACTAAATTAAAAACACTTCTTGAGGCTTGCATTTATGCAGCTAATTCACTGAATGGCAAAAGTTTATGAATTTTTTTAATTTCAAAAGAAATTGGAGAACCCCAAAATATTGCCATTTCAGAGAGGTAATTTTCCACACCTGTATCCATCTCGCAAATACGCACATAATGCAACAAATTTTATGGGAACAATTTAAAAAAAGGAAATCTTTCTGTATAGTTTTCCTCATCTCCGCCAGTCATCTGATTCTTTTTATTTTCCAGTCAAAATTAGTTGTTTAACATTTAATTTTCCCTCAGGGAAAATAGGGATTACATATTCACACAGAAATCGATTCTTGTATCAAACGCATTTTGTCAGTCATTACGTAACGGAAGGACTTACACGTAATCACACAACAATTGCAGAACATAAAACAACAATAAATGACAACAATGAATGAATACAACAGTCGAAGCAGAAGAGCTGATTACTGAGTTTTCGAATGACCACTGACTGGACCCCCCCACACACACACACACATACTGACCCATCATTTATTTTCTGCACCAACTGTTAAGAGAATTGAATAAATTCTATTATTTTGTTATGCATGACAGCATAAATAAAAGATTTAGCACACGAAAAAAAAAATAAAAGAAACTATTACATCCAAAATATCTACCGCTCAGCCCCAAGCAACCAAGATGGATGAGTTTCTTTTCCCGGGATGGATACACATGCCAACAAAAAAAAAAAACCAGAAGAAAAAAAATCAAAGAAAATGCGAAAATAAATTCACCGTATGACGTTTTTAATCCAAGATGTCATTTCGTTCAGGAAATCTGTGTAAAACAAATCCCTTTACAGTGTAATAGCGAAAAAAAAATATATATGTTTGTATGTATATAAAAAAAATTGCTTAATAAAACAAACAAAAAAAACAACTCAAAGGAAATGAAACAAAACTGAGACAGAGATGAAAACGGTTGTTGCAAAATGATTGAATGTTTGGTCTGCGAAAAAAAAACTTTGTCCAATTTCTCATTTTTTGAACAAGATACATACATGCACATGAAAGGCTGCTTGATGCGACTTGCCAGCATCCTACAAAAATATTCAAAATATTCGATTTTTAAGAACGAAAATTTTTGGAACTGGTATTTTTTTTTTTTTTTTACAAAAAATTAACTTATTTTTATTTATTTTTTTTTTGTATATAGTATAATGACCAAGTAGTCCACACTATTTCTAATAGTGTATTTTATAAATTTATCTTTGTAAAATACTTTCAATAAATAAATAAAATATTAAATTTTTTTTTTTTTTGAAAAATGCTGTTCTGAAGATATAGTTTTTTTTTTAAATGACACAATTTTTCACAAAGTTACTTTTTTTAAATTACGTACATTTTTCTAAAAAGTACTATTTTAGACAGCGTGCTTTTTTGTATAACGCCAACTTTTTTAAAGTTTTGTTTTGTAAAAATCCTTATTACTCCTAAAAAAAAAAAAAAAAATTCAAATGCCACATACTTTTCTAAAGCAAACCCCTTTCTAAAGTGTTTTTGAAACGTTTTTCTACACGCAATTTTTAAGGAAAGTCTTTAAAAAAGGTACTAAAAGTGTTTTTGAGGGAAGTTCTTAAAAAGACATTTTTCAAAAGTTAAATTTTCCATACGAGTGTTAAAACAAAATATATATTTTCTAAGGCGTGCCAATGCGGGGTATTTTTTTTAAATAAAATTTTCCAAAAGGTACTTTTTTCAAATGGTACTTTCTTTTTATATGTGCTTTTTTTAAAAATCAATTTTCCAAAGGTATTTTTTCAGAAGTTATTTTTCCAAATTATTTTTAAAAGAACTTTTTTTCAAAGATACATTATTAGAAGTACCTTTGTTAAATAAATTGTTCAGAAGTACTTTTTCCCAAGGTTTAAATATAAACACCGGTATTCATAAAAAATAAAATGTTGTTCAAATACATTTTAAAACAAACTTGATATGAAAATTTTCTTCTAACATGTATTTGAAAAATGTTTTATTTTTTATGAATACCGGTGAAAGTGTTTTAAATATAAAGTACATATTCAAAACACGATCAAACAAGCCCATTTTACAGAATTGACTTTTAACGTAATTAATGACAAATTTTAAAACTACATATGCAATAAATAGTACAAACAAAAATAATTTTTACAAAATTAGTAACAATATTAAATTGTTTTTCGAGCAAAAATTATTCTATATTGAAGAAGTCAAAGGAAAAATCAAAGATTTTTAGCTGTTTTACAGTTTTCATCAGCACCCGTCCTTAAACCCTCTGTTTTCAAATATTTTCTGTCATTTTCAGCTGAAAAAAAAAAATTTGAAAGGTGTATTTTTGGACCTGAATTAATACATTTCAATTGGCTCTTAAAGCAAATAAATAATTAAGTTCATATTTGAATTACCATTTTTGTATACACTTTTTGCAAAAGGTACTTTTATTTATTTATTATCATTTGGGGCCAATCTTTTGTGCAGCCCTTGTTCCCTATAGACCGAGACGTAGACTATTAGAAAATTTTGTTGTGGCCGCAGGTTTGATGTTACCGAGATCCTTGGGATCCAAAATCCCAGCACCCAGTCATGTGTGTCTTTATCTCTAAACAGCCGGACACTCTCGAAGATTATGTTCTGCCGTTTCCTTCTCATTACACAGAGTCTGCAGGAATCATTGTTTACCAATTTCAGTTTGTCGAGATGGTAATTTAGCTTACAATGCCCCGCCATTAGTCTTGTAAATACATAGTTTAATATTATTTCTGCCGAGGTTCATAATACCATCGGACTGTCAGACTCCAGCAGCCTTTTCACCCACCCCATGCGCTTTAGGGATCTCCAGTAGTCAGCAAGGCTTTTCTCCTCCCATTGTCGTAGAATATTGTTCTTAAAACTATTATTAACCCCGCAGAACGGTTAAATTCCCCTCAAATCCTTCGTAACCCGGTATCTCCATTAGAACTAATCGCTTTCCCAAAGATAGGGACGCAAGAAGTTCGTAACATTACCAAACTAGTCTTTAATCTTTTTTTTTTTTTGATTCGAAATTGTTAAAAAGGTATTTTCTTAAAGCGGTGCCTTTTTCAAAAAGGCATTTTCTTAAAATGTAATTTTTCCATTTGAAATGTCAAGAGAAAAAACTTTTAAAAACTTCTTTTAGCAAAAACGGTGCATAAAAATATTATTTTTTGAAAAAAGATAATACTTTAGTAAATACTTTTTTTCAAGAAACCTGATTTAAAAAAAAAAAAACAGAAAGATATTTTCTAGGAGATAATTATTTTCTAAAAAAAAATATTTTCAAAAAATACATTTTTGAAAAAATAAATATTAAAAAAAAATACTTTCTAAAAAATGTAAATATTTTATCAAAAAAAAATTAATATTTTCTACAAAGCTTGATATTTTCTAAAAGAAAGATTTTCTAAAAAAAAATATTTTCTAAATGAAATATTTTCTAAGTAATGAACATTTTTTAACAAATAATATTTTCTAACAAAATAGTTTTGAAAAATTAAATATGTATTATCTTAAAATATAAATATTTTCCAAAAAAATATATTTCCTAAAAATAATATTTTCGAAAAAAATAAATATTTAAAAGAAATCAATATTTTCTAAAAAAAAATATATACATACATACATATATTTTCAAAAAAAATATTTTCTAAAACAAATAAATATTTTTGTAAACAAAAATTTTAAAAACAAAATACTCTTTTTTCAATGAAATTCCTTTAGACTTAAAAAATGAAACCAATTTTTATATTTTCAAAAGAAAGTTAATACAGTATATAAAATGTGAATTTTAATGTAGAAAATCCTTTTAGCCAAATATAATAATTAAATAATACATACAATAATTAATACATTTCAATTGGCTCTTAAAGCAAATAAACAATTTAGTTCATATTCAAATATAATAACTAATGTATTATTTTAATAGCCTTCGTGCTAAATATACAGAATAAAAATAAAAAAAAATAAAAAAAATAAAAAAAAAAAAAATTAAAACAAATATATTACTAAAAGTTAACTTTTTCAAAACGGTACTTTTCATTAAAAGATTTATAAATACATATGTATTCTTAAAGGAGGTTTTTTTAAACTGCACTTGGTTCAAAAATGTACTTTAAAAAAAAAAAACTTGTAAAATCCATAGCAGACTTTTTAGGTAGTTTCTTTTCAATACAAAATTTTTAAAGTCCTTTTTTAAAGCAACTTTTTTTAAAACATTTTTTTTACGGAAATGGATTTTTTTACATATTATTAATTGTTAATTATAATTGTTAGCAATATGTAAGTTTTAAACTTTGTAAGTATATACTTTTTGGTCCTTCTAAAAAATAATTTTAAGACAAACCTACTTATTTAATAAACTAACTTTTTCCAAAGGATGCTCTATAAACAAAAATTTTTAGAAAATATACTTTTGACACTTCTTTTGAAAATAAATAAATTTATTGAAGAAAAAAAATGTTGCTTAAACAAAGTTACAATTTTTAAGAAATATTTTTTAACTTCCTTTTGGATGAAAAGAAATGTTTTTACAGTTTCTTTTGTGCATCGCAAGTCTGGTTAAAAGTGTTAGAAAATAGAATTCATTGCGAAGTATGCCGCCCTAAGTTATGCTGTATTAGCAGGTGCCTTTAATTTGACAAGAATCCTACATACAACAATAACAAGAAATAACTGAGTTCAAAAAGTTGTTGCGAGTATTTTGCTTGACCAAGCAGACAATTTCAGGCAGCTTGTGTCTTCGAATGAGTAAGGACGAAAAACAAAGCGACTTGCACAGAACGCCTTTTCACTTTACACACTTGTGATATTGACATTGATGACCCCCCATTAAAGATTTTACGAACCCGCAGAGAGAAAAACGAAAGCGCACACAAATGGAATGAGATATAAGGTTATGAAAGAAAATGTTGCTGCTTTTCAGATGTAATGATGACATTTTAATTTTTTATTTTGACCGGATACGCACCAGCCCAACCACCCACACACACACACACACGCACAATTGCAAACGCAGGAGACCGGAAAATGTAACAGATTTTTTATCGCTTCTTGCTGTTTCCTTTCTACACCCTCTGCCAACACAGGGTTTTTTTCCTGATATTTAACATCAGCAAAGTGCCAATTTTGACAGCAATAAAAAAGTAACTAAAATTTAATAATGCAAATTGGACAAATAACTGGAGCATAGATCCTTGCCCGTAAACAAGCACCGTAATAGAAACATGCCATAAAGTAATGCCGAAGACATAAACAGCTGCGAACTACCGGAAAATTTTAAGCTGCCTATTTTGTTTTAATAAATTTTGTTATGCAAAGTCAATTGCTGACTGCAACAGTAACAAAAAAAAAATCAATTGAAAATATTAAACTATTTATTAGCTGTCGACAAATTGTGTTGAGGCAAGCGGAGCGCAAACATTTACACTCTACTTTAATATTTAAGTGCGTTGTTCAAGCAGCCAGTTCGAGTGTGTAAGTGTGACACGTAATTACATGTATACATACTCTTATTTGGTTCTATTTGTTTAGCTTTTATCCACAACTTGTATTTGCTTTTTAGAGTTAGTTGCAGCAGGGTTGGGGGTTGATGAGCAGATATTTTTTGCAATTTCAAAAGTTTGAGCCGAATATGTTTAAAATTTCATCACTTTCATGAATCTTTTTTCTTGGTATCCCAACTTGAAGAAAAATGTGAATTTCTTTTAAGAGAAATTGACTTGAAATTCAGAATATTTTACAAAAATAATAACACATTAGCTTTCAACCCAGTTGGCAAACACCTCCAAAAGCCAGAGATCGCGTGTGCGGGCACTCAAGTTAATTTATGCATGCGAGCTTGACTAAGCTTTTTGTTATTTTGACTTATTTAAATATTTGTTTATGCAAAACACAAGCATATGCCCCAAAGCAGGAGTTATCGTATTAGTTGTAGCATTTGAGTATGTGTAAACATGTGCAGCCTTTTGTTTATGTGTTTGTTTGAAGAGTGTTTCTCTTCTTTTGACGTTTTCGGCTGATTCGCAAGTAGTAAACCTTTCTTATTTATGCATGTATGCACATCTCCAGTGTTTCATAAGTGATTATAAAATGATCTCAAAAAAAAAAAATAAACTGAAATTTAAATCATATCGATTTAAAAGCTAAATTTAGAGATATAATTTTAAAACGTCTTTTGAGTGTCCTTTTGTTAAAGCTTCTTTTTGCAGAGGTGTTTCTTGAGGGATACAGATTGTTGACAGAGGTCTTTTTTGAGAGATACTTTTTTACACAGTACGTTTTTTACCATGAATTTTATATAAAGGTACTTTTTTGCCAAGTACATTTTTACAAAGTATTTTTCTAAATGATGCCTTTTCAAAAACCACTTATGAAACATTGAAAACACAGTACTTTTTTAAAAAAAAAAATTTTTTGCCAAAGGTGCTTTCTTTAAAAAGTACGTTTTCACAACGTATTTTTAAAAGGCATTTTTTTTAAAAGATAATTTTTTTAAGAGGCACTTTTTTAAAATGTACTTTTTAAAAAATACTTTTAAAAAAAATTTTAAAGGCACTTTTCTTAAAAAATACTTTTAGAAAAAGTACTTTCGTTTAATGGGTACCGCTTTTAAGGTGTACTTCTGGCAAAAAGTACTTTTTGTAAAAAGTACTTTTGGTAAAAGGTACTTTTGGTAAAAAGTACTTTTGATAACAAATACTTTTAGTAAAATGTACTTTAGGTAAAAAGTACTTTTTGTAAAAAGTACTTTTGGTAACAAGTATCTTTTGGTGAAAAGTACTTTTGGTAACAAGTACTTTTGGTAAAAAGTGCTTTTGGTAACAAACATTTTTAGTAAAATGTACTTTGAGTAAAAAGAACTTTTAGTAAAAAGTATTTTTGGTGAAAAGTACTTTTTGAAAATTAATTTTTTTTAAAAAGCTGCTTTTTCAAAGGAACTTTTTTTAAATGGTATTGTTATAAAACGCGTTATATTTTCGTGAGTTTTTAAAGTTACTTTTTTTAAAGGCATATTTTTAGAGAGTCTTTTTAAAAGCACCTGTTTAAAAGGTGCTTTTTTGAGGTACTTAGATCTGTGAATGACAATTTGTTTAAAGGTACTTCTTTAATAGCTACTTTTTTTCAAGATAGTTCTATGAAATCACTTTTCCAAAAAGTACTTTCTTTAACAGGTAATTTGTTAAAGCCACTTGTTGTTAAAAGGCAGTTTCTCTGCAAAGAACTTTTTTCAAAAGGTACTGTTTGGATAAGCAACTATCTTTGTAAAGTACTTTGCAAAAAAGTATTTTTTCTGCAAATTATTTTTAAGGCACTTTCTTAACGGGTACTTTTTGAACTTTTTTCTACGAGGTGCTTTTTTCAAAAGTTCAATAATTCTTAAAAGATATTTTCTTAAGAGGCACTTTTTATTCTACTTGTTTATGTACTTTTTAATCCTACTATTTACACAAGGGCATTTCGACTTTTTGTAGGGAACATTTTCTCACACAAGTTTTTTGAAACGTACGTCGGGAAAACCCAATTTCTTACAAATTTGTTAAAGGTGGTTCTTTGATAGGTACTATTTTAAAACACTTTCTTTTAAAAAATACTTTTTATACCCTTCACATAAATGTGTAAGGGTATATATAAGTTTGTGATTCCGTTTGTAACGCATTGAAATATCCATCTAAGACCCCATAAAGTATATATATTCTGGATCAGCATCAATAGCGATTACGATTGAGCGATGTCCGTCTGTCCGTCTGTCCGTCGGTCCGTCGGTCCGTCTGTCCGTCTGTAGTCGTTGAAATACCGTTTCTGAGAAAACGGTTTGAGATAGAAACCTCATTCTTTCGCTAAAACGTGTGAAACCCCGGTAGTGGGTCTGCTATTGAAATTCAGTAAGATAGGTCCGCGGATAGCCGAGATATATTCAAAAAACCGGGTTTTGAGGGATATTTTGTGTAATTTTTGTATTCAGATTTTTGAAAATAAAATTTTTCTTAAAAACTAAACCATATCATTTTTAGTGCCCATTAAATCCTAAAAATGAAGGAATTTTTGAAATCGGCCCATATATATCCGAGATATAGCGTCTCCCGATTTTTAAGGAAATCGGCTTTATAAGCCAAATAAGACAACTTTTGGCACCGAAGATCAATCAAAATGGTATATATAGGCTATTTAGAGGCAAAAGTGGAAAATTTTTCTACATCGGCCCATATACACTCGAGATATAGCGCCTCCCGTTTTCTCAAGAAGTCGGCTCTAAAAGCCAAATAAAACAACTTTTGGTATCAAAAATCGATTAGAATGGAACATATAAGGTGTTTAAAAGCAAAATTGGAAAATTTTTGAAATCGGTCCATATATATCTGAGATATAGCGACTCCTGATTTTTCAAGAAATCCGCTCTTTAAGCCAAATAAAGCAATTTTTGGCACTAAAAATCAATCAGAATGGTACATATAGACTATTTAGATGCAAACGTGGAAAATTTTGGACATCGGCCCATATACACTCGAGATATAGCGCCTCAAGTTTTCTCAAGAAGTCGGCTCTAAAAGCCAAATAAAACAACTTTTGGTACCAAAAATCGATCAGAATGGTACATATAAGGTGTTTAAAAGCAAAATTTGAAAATGTCTGCAATCGGTCTATATATACCTGAGATATAGCGTCTCCCGATTTTTCAAGAAATCGGCTCTATAAGCTAAATAAAACAACTTTTGGCACCAAAAATCAATCAGAATGATACATATAGGTTAGTCAGAAGCAAAACTGGAAATCTTTTTGTCATCGGCCCATATATGTTCGAGATATAGCGCCTCCCGATATCTCAAGAAGTCGAGCCTGGAAGCTAAACGAAACAGTTTTTTTGCACTAAATATTTGTCGGAATGGTACATACAGGCTGTTTAGGGGCAAAATTAGAAAATTTTTGGACATCGGCCCATATGCACCCAACTTTTGGTACCAAAAATCAATCATAATGGTACATACATATGTATATAATGTTATATACATATGTATATAATATTTGCGATCATGTATGAATGTATGTATGTATGTATGTATGTATGTATGTATGTATGTATGTATGTATGTATGTATGTATGTATGTATGTATGTATGTATGTATGTATGTATGTATGTATGTATGTATGTATGTATGTATGTATGTATGTATGTATGTATGTATGTATGTATGTATGTAGATACGTTTGTATGCATGTAGGTATGTATGTATCTACATACATATGTATGTATGCATGCAAGTATGTTAGCATAAACAATTTTTTTGCTTTGTTGTAAAAATGTGTATGTATGTACATACATATGTATACACGAGCTTGAAAATGAAAGTGATATAAAGAATTGTTGAAAAAAGGGTACGCAATGAAATTCTTTTAAACAATTGCGTCTTCAAATTCATTCACACAAAAAATCATTTTGGGTTTCCCTACGTACTTACATATTGTACATACACACATACATGTGTATGATGATACGCAACAGATCATCGTGCACAAGAAAAAAATAATTTTGTAAAAGCAAGCAATGTAAATATGTATGTATGTATATATGTATGTATATAATCATTGTTTTATGGAACACACTGAAAATATTCAATAATAAAGAATTTATTTTAGAGTTTTCTATTATAGATACATACATACATACATACGTATGCATGTACCCACATACGTAAGTAAATTGAAAAGAAAATCACACTTAATGGCAATGTTTAACATTATAATTCAAAAATAATGCAATTATATGCAATTTTTTGTTAAATAAATTTTACTATAACGTTAACTGATAAATAATTAAGAAATACATTTTGCTTTTCTTTATTTCATTGATATTAAAAACAATTGGTGTCACCCAGTGGTTGAACTTGAGCATATTAAGAATTATTTAAATAAAAGTTTTGCAGCCTGTGTTAAATCCCGGTAGTGGATCTCATATTGAAATTCAGAAAAAATCGGCCCATATATACCCCAGATATAGCGTCTCCCGATATTTCAAGAAATCGGCTTTAAAAGCCAAATAAAACAACTTTTCGCACCAAAAATCAATCGGAATGTATGTACCATTGTGAAGGGTATTTAAGATTCGGCCCAGCCGAATATAGCACTCTTACTTGTTAATCCTACTTTTTACAAAAGGGCATTTCTACTTTTTGTAGGGAACATTTTCTTACACAATTTTATTGAAACGCACTTTTTCCCCAAGTACTTACAAATTTGTTAAAGGTGGTTCTTTGATAGATACTATTTTAAAACACTTTCTTTTAAAAAATATTTTTTTCAAGAGATCCTTTTTAAGGAACTTTTTTTGCAAAGTACTTTTTTCACGAAGTACTGTTTTTAGAATATACTTTTATTGTAAGGTACTCCTGTTAAAAAGTATTTTTCTTAAAATTGCTGTTCTTTCTTGAAAATGCACGCCAGAACGTAGTACTTTTTTCAATTTTTTTTTTTTTAATTTTTTGTTACAAAAGTTTAATTTGTACAATGTATTTTCTTAAGAGGTACTTTTTAAGTCTACTGTTTTATGTGTCTCATTTTTAAATGCTTCTTTTCAGAAAGGCGCTTTTCTAGTTTTGACTGTTTTAAAAGCTATTTTTTTTTTTTTTTTTTTTTTGTAAGGCACTCTGTTTAAAAAGTACTTTTTTTAAGTTCTGTTCTTGTTTGAAAGGTACTTTTTGAACTGGTACTTTTATTAATTTTCTTTTTTTAACGAGCTATTTGTTTAAAAATTCAATTCTTAATAGGGGTATTTTTTAAACCTACTTCTTTATGAGCGTCATTTTTAAAAGCTCATTTTAAAAAATTGGTAGATATGACCACGGTTTCGCGTTTTCTTGCTAAAGTAAAAACTCTGAGTTGTGTCTTCAGAGAAAACGTTTAAAAAATAGTAATTTTTTTAATACAATAAATTTTTATTATTCGAACTTTTTCTAATATAATTATTTTGTATTAAGTTTATCGGGCTCAAGCTCCTTCTAGTTATTATTGTGATTGATACTAATTCAATTAGACAAACAAAACATGAAAGACATTTAGCAGGGTGCACAACTAGCTGTTTCGAAGCCACCATACTTCTTGTCAGCACTCGTTCTTCAACTCAGGGTTTCATGTTTCTAAAGCGACACCCATGCCATTCAGTCGCTTTAGAAACATGAGCCCCAGAGTTCAAGGACGGGTGCCGACGAGAAGTGTGGCGGCTTTGAAACAGCTATAGTTGTCCACCCTTCTAAATGTCTTTCATGTTTTGTTTGTCTATGTTATGTTAATTAATATCAATCACAAAAATAATATTAAAAAAAACTTGACCCCGATAAACTTTTTGTAATACATTTTCTGGCCAAATTCGGAGTATTTTTTTCATAATTTTAGTCTCAGGTGTTATATAAAACATTTCTTTGGAATATACATTTTGCTATGGATTATTCATTAGTATTAATGCAAAATGTTTGTCTGGTGCTTGAGGTCTAAGAACATTTGGCCATATTTGAGATGGAAAATTGTTCGCTATTTAGCTTTGAAGGAAATATTTACCTTTATTACTTTTCAGAATGTAAATCGCATAATAAAATTGAGAGAAAATAAGATGTTAATTGAGTATGAATAGTGGCAATTTTCATGAGATTGTTATACAATTTATTATTAGCCAATTGCCGTAATTGCTAATTGTTTATGCCAAAGGAACAAATATCAAATAAATGTTGTGCCATTTGCAAACGAACCCCAGCCAACCACCCATCCATCCACTTACATTTACTCAATGGGAAAATGAAAGCAACATCAAATAGTTTTTCTGTAATTCTTTCTTTAAATATTCATTTGTGAACAAATGAATGGACTTACAACGAGTTTTTAAGTCGGCAAAAGAAAAACAATTAAAAATATAATAAAAATTACCATTTAAATAAATAATTAAACGTTTATTCATTCATTACAACAACTGCTCTGCGACAAGAAAACAGCACGTGAGCAGACAAACACTCGTGCTCTCATTATTTTGTATTAAATGTATATAATTTATTTATTTATTTCTTCCTTTGTAGAGTAGTTAAGATATTTACATATGTAAATGTTTTGACAATTTCAAAGGACACATACATATGTACTGCAAAGTGAACACACATACATACATGCAATACATCCATATGCGTACATTGGCGTTGGGTATTAATAGCAATTAATTAATTGTACATAGTGCATGCATGTAAAAATTAATTTAACATAATTAAAATATCATTAGCATATTTAAAACATTCATGAACGATAAAAGTAGTGAAATTAAATAATTATAAAGCAAACGATTTGTTGCTTTTTTTGTAAACATATTAGTAGTTAATTGAATAAATAATTGATATAACAAAAAAATATGGAAAACTAGTGAGGCGCGAGTGTGATAATATTTGATATGCAAGAATAAAACTTATTTTTGCAAAATGTAGTAAAGTTTTCATTCTTGAATTTATATTAAAAAGAATAACCAAATCGCCGTCGTTTATTGTCACAAAACCGAGAAGAAAGATATACATATATATATACCAATTTAACGAAAGCGGCAATAAGAGGTTAGTATGGTCTTTCATTAAAAATTTTTAAACTCTTCAGCAATTCAACTAACTTAATTTGTAGTTTTATCACAATATAGTAAAAAAATATATATTCGAATAAATTTCTGAATAATTATTCGACATATACGCATAGAGAATTTGCTTGAAAATTAATTCAACTAAATTGGTTGTTTCATAAAGTTAGCAAAACACAATAAAAAAAACATTCGAATAATTTCCGATTAATTATTCGATTGAATGGGTATTGGAGTAAACACATCTATTTATATTTTAAATGGATGAAATGGGTTTGAAAGATGGATTCAACCTGCTATTTGTAATTATTTAATCGAATAATCTAACAAATAATTATTGGGTCCGAGTGAAAACATATTTTTGCTATCGCAAAATAAAACAAAAATTATTTTATCTATAATTTTTTACCTTTATTGTTAATATTAACAACACTATATTTTAAAGCTTTAGGTCTTTATATTTTCCTTTTTTAATTTTTCGATATTTCGCTAAGAATTTGTTAGCATCATCAGGAATCTTGAATGGTTTATATTTTCTATAAAAATTTTTATTTTTTTTTTTTTTTGTTTTAAATTTTTATAGAAAATAAAAACAATTAAAGATTCGTGATGATGTTAACAAATTCTTAGCGAAATATCGAAAAATTAAAAAAGGAAAATATAAAGACCTAAAGCTTTAAAATATAGGAATCTTTAATTGTTTTTATTTTCTATAAAAATTTTTATTTTTTTTTTTTGTTTTAAATTTTTATAGAAAATAAAAACAATTAAAGATTCCTGATGATGCTAATAAATTGTTAGCGAAATATCGAAAAATTACTAAAGAAAAATATAAAGACTTTAAGCTTTAAAAATAGTGTTGTTAATTAAAACAAAAATTATGAATTTATGTTTGTTTTTCTTTATTTGTAGGCTCTAGATTGATAAGGTCAAATAAATCTAACAATTTTATTATTAATTTGTTACATTTTGTATTAAAAACGGATTCCTACGTTTTATAGCTAATATCAATAGAAAATTTATTCGAATATTTAATCGATTAATTGTAACCAAAATAGTTTTGGGAATATTTTTATACGAATATAGATGTATTTAAATCAATACACATTTGATTTATATCTCCAAAAGCATCCGAATATTTAACCGGCTAATTATTTCAAGGTTACTTTATGTTGTTTTTTCGATCTGAATATTCATTTGCAAATCAAACGAAACCAAACACTAACATATCCAAAACTTGCACATTGTGTTTATTTTTTATTTACATACTAATGTATCATATAAGCGCAACAAATGTGTTTACGCTTAAGAAAAATTTTTTTCTTTCTCTAGTTTCGTTCGCACTTCTCCAATAGTAGTCTTTATTGGAGAAGTGTGATTGAAGAGTCTGGGAATCGGAACGTCTCCATTGCATTGTAAAGAAGCCAAAGCATCTACACAGAATGGTAGATTGGCATTGGCTGTTTTTAGTGATCGAATTTACTGTTGTCGAAATAATTATTGCAATATTGTTAAAAATCATTTTTCAAAATACCACATTCAATCGAATTATTCATTTTTGCACAACATTTTATCGATTCATTTATTTGAATAATTATTCGAATAATAGTTCGAATAATTGTTCGAATCGCTATTTGCATAGAATTTTTCGAAAAAAAATATTTAGATAATTTTATCTTCTATTTAATACTTAGTTTTCTTCGACCCCTTCCATATTATTGTCCTGAAGAAGCTATCCGAGGCAGAGCGAAATATTGACAAGAATATTCGAATAAATAAAAAAATATATACACTTAATAAAATACACTACATAAAATAGACCTTCAGCTCAAGAAAATAATTATACTAATTCTATCTGCCGTAATATCATTACGAACTGTTAGAATACTAATTTTAGCCAAAGGGGTATCATGCAGAAGAAAAATTAGAAATGAAGGGCTTAAATGGTTCCATGTCGTCCGATTTTACGTTTCGTACAACACGGGGGCAAAAACTATATTATATGCTCAGTGGAAGTACATCATCCAGTTTGGCTTGATTTACGTTTAATCTTCAAAGCAGTGAATACTCAAACCATTTTGAAATGAAGAAAATTGTGCGTTTAAACTTCAGTGATCAAACAGTGCAAAACATCAGCTGTTTTGTGCCACGTTGCCAGATTTCTATTGCTAAAAACAATCGATAATAAATGGTTCCCTGGGTTGCTATAATGCAGTTTAAGCTTGAACTGAAGCACAGAAAGCTCTGATAAACTGGAGTTTTAACCTCGGCTGATTTTTCAGACACAAGTCTTTTGCAAGATATTGCAATGAAATTTTTAACTCTGTAGCTGCTCAAAAATTTGCGGTTAAAGTGAAAATGCCGCAAACACTGAAATTATTGACTAATGCAGCACACAGATCAGTTTTACAATTGTTAATAATTTTATCAGGCTTCAGTTCGATTTTTATTTCCTCAAAATTGAGAAAGGTTTTTTTCGATCAACAATTTAAAAGAAGACAAGAAAAGTAAAGCTGAAGACTTACTGGCTGGGGAACATACCATGGCTGTTTCACGTCTACCATGTCGCTCATCAGCACCACAGCATTTTTACGTTAAGTAACAAATAACACGAGGAAATATCCTGAAAACGTTAAGCAAATATAATAAAGTTTTAAATGTTTAAAAATTGTTTGCTCTACTTATGACAGGAAAACTGTAGAACAGACAATTTTACACAGTACAGAGTGAATTAAGCAAACGTGTAACATGTTTATTACCTGGCGCTTCAAGATACGCAGAAAAAGCTCTTTGTTGCTTAAATTTAATTTCAAATAAAATCGCGATCTATGCATTTAGTCTAGCCCCAAATATTCACATCAATCATTTGGTTTTAAAATTTCACGCTTTGTTCATCTCTTTACAAATGGCCTTGTTGTTCCCTAATCTCTGTTTTGTTAAGCTTTTAAGACAAAATTTGTAAGTGATTTATGATGAGTTCATAGAATTTAATTAAAACAAAAAAGGAAAGAATTAAAAAAAAAAACATACATTTGAATGATGAAGCGGAAAATGTTTTGGAAGCATCACCACCTGCTAGCAAATACTCACAGAGCAACAAAGAAAAGTACACTATGAAGGCGAAATCTAACAACTGAGAATAAAGCAATAACAATTTCTTGAGGATAAAATGTTAAGGCAGGGACTTACCTTGACTCCAATATGTATGGGCGAAAACGCTTGCTCGCTGTGTAGTGTTTGTAATATGGGCAATTGTATTGACATGGGACACGACATCATGGTCGCTACCTAAAAATCCAAAACAGTTTAAAATGATTAAATGGATTAAACGACAAGCAATAATCAAACAATTTAAAAATAACAAAGTTGCAATATTAAATACAAAAATATAAGAAATATTTTATTTTTATCAAGTTCTTATTTGGCAAATTTTATACAGAAATTTTAATAAACAGGACATTTTTTTCCAAATAAGTGTCCTTTTCACAATCTAAAATTATGTTCCCAGTGAAAAATAATCAAAATGATCCCATTAAAAAATCAGTCTATGCCGGTTCGGCTAACAGGGAGACTTTTTAACTGTCCGCTAACGATTTGGATTACACCAGTCTTCTACTAATTGAAGACTGGATAGACATAAATAGAACAAAGTGTGGCAGCTGTATGGTTTTTTATTTAGAGCTCTGGAAAGCATAGATTTTTTTGAGATTTTCGTTTGATGTGTCCAAAGCTTACACACTTGGGAAACTAATAGGCAGTAGAGAAGTGCGGTTGTCGTGAAAATATCGTGTCATGCGTGATCATGATACAATTTTAGAAAATCATGCATCAGCGTGATTACCGATCAAAACTTCGTGCTTGATATGAATACGTGAATACCATTTTAATGAACTGCCTTAAAATGGTGTTAACGTACTATCAAGTGCTATCAAGCAATTTCACAAATTTTTTAGTTTAAAGTTAAAACACTAATTTTTTTTCGCTTGCAAGACAACCAGGGCTGGGCAGTATTTGAAATACATGTATTTGAAATACGTATTTAAAATACAAATACGTATTTTGTATTTGTATTTGTATTTTAAATACGTCTCATGAATGTATTTGCATTTTGTATTTTAAATACTAAGCGCTTGAGTATTTTGTATTTTGTATTTCAAATACTCGTGCTCTCAAAATACATGTTTCAAAATACATTTTAAATTTATGTTAAAATACATGCGCTACAAATTATTCCAGTTATACATCAACTAAAATCGAAAATTTTGCTACTGTTTTATTTTCAAAAAATTGCAATAGCACAATTTAATTACCAAAGTGCCTGTGTAAAGAAAACGCAACTGAATGCACATACATTCAGAAAGTCGCCAATCTGTCAGAAAGTTAAATAATGAAAAAATAAAATACAAAGAAAAACAGCGTTGGACATTTTAATGTAGAACAAGAGAAAAAAAAAATATCAATTAAATGTTAAATTAAAAAAAGTTTCACCAAATGCTATATAACCATATATAGTCTATCCAAGTCTATATATGTATATAAAATTAAGTGGCAAAACTTCCTGCTCGCATACTCCTCCTAGACGGCTTGCCCGATTTCAATGATATGTTCAGGGGTGATTGGGGTCTGTGTGGAGGGTGCACATAAGAAATTTAATATGTGTATCTTTGCGCGTTTGGAAAAAACAAAAAAAAAAGTTTTAATCGATTTAGGTGTAGCGGAGCGCGCCGGGTAATGGCTTTTCTAGATCAAAACGATTTGTTTTTTTAAAAAATTGATGTTATTATTGTATTATTTACTTTTCATTTCATATTTTATTTAATATCATAATCGCTTGAAATATCATGTAGGACAACGTCTGTTATCACGATTTTGCAACGGAAACAGACTTGCAGTCAAAATTAAATTTGAATGCAGAACAACGTTTGCCGGGTCAGCTAGTACTATATATAGTTATATAGCACAATATAACTATATAACTATATATAGTCTATCCAAGTCATACTATATATAGTTATATAGCATTTGGTGAAACGTTTTTTAATTGTCACTTTTTTCTTAATTCCGTTACATGTATGTCTTTCAATAAACTATAATTTTCTAATAAGCAAGAATTGAGATTTTGTCGTTAATTGGGTTTCTTTATTCGCCATCAAGAGATTGTTTGTCTGATATCACTTTTGAAAAACTGGTGTTTATGAAAGAAAATGAAAAGTATTTTGTATTTTAAATACATATTTTTGTTACACTGTATTTTGTATTTCAAATACTTGCTTTTGGAATGCAGTACTTTGTATTTTGTATTTTAAATACATGGAAATAAAAGTATTTGTATTTTGTATTTTAAATACACAACTTTCATGTATTTTGTATTTTAAATATATTAGAGCATGTTTTTAGCCCAACACTGAAGACAACTCACAGGTTTTTCCTTGAGTTGTGCAGTTTGTTTTATTTTCTACTACACCTGTAATTTGCATTAGTCTGGATCGATTGGTATGGAAGCTAAAACACTGTGAAAAAATCGTTCGGGGAAACAATTCTGTGTTGCGAGTATTGCCAAATAATTTTTTTTGTTCATCATGGTCCATGTTTGCATTACATCGGACCATGTTGTAACTACCCCTTTTCACTTAAAACGAATCATGTACTCCAATAATTTCTGCAGGGCAGTGGTCATTTTTACGTTTTGATCTATTGTAGAGTGGGACGGACTGCCTTCCCCCATGAAAAGGGAAAACTTTTATAAGAATATATTCTTAAAGCCCGTATGATACTACATTTTTCTTGCATTGTTTAAGTTTTGGAGAACAGTACAAATATAATGTAATAGTAGAATTTAGTATGTGCAAAAAGTTCAGCTATATTAAGAGAAATGCAAAATTGTCTACATTTTTGTTGAAGTTATCGATAAAAAATCAGTTAATTCAGGTCCAAAAATTAACCCTTTTTTTGGACCGGAATTAATACATTTCAATTGGCTCTTAAAGCAAATAAATAATTAAGTTCATATTTGGATAAAAAATCAAGTTATGTCAAACAAAATGTAAAGTTTTTTAACTTAACGCTTCTTTTTTTGAATGTTTTTATTTCCCTGCAATTTCTTGAACATAAACAAAATACAACATTTTGAAAAAAAAAATATATCAATTTTGTTTACGTTTTGTATATTTGGTTTTTTCTAGCAATTGCTGTTTCTTTCTATCAAATCTGTACCAATTAATGAAAGAAAAATGAAGTATCCTACGGGCTTAAGCAATATGTACACTTAAACAAACTAAAGTCGCTTGGGACGTGCATTAATATGAATGTGGAAGCGGGTGATTTAAGATCTGTACCAAGAAACAAATGGATTTTTAAAGTAATACAGAGTGACTAACCCCCAATTTTTGACTTGGATTTTAAATGCCATTTCAATTTAAATTTGATTTAAATACAAAATTGAGTTAAACAAGTAAATCGATTTAAGTTTTTCGTGCTGCCATATGATTTGGTTTTGTTCTGCAAATTAAGAAAATTGTTTTGTTTCATAATTTGATTTTTTATTATTTCCAGAAGGTAATCAACTTCTGTGACAGTGAAATTGGGAGTCCTTTTATCACTTTTGCTACTCATTTTAATAATTTTTACAAAACAATTTATTATTTTCTAAACTTTTCATTTGTTAGTTATCGATAATTTCATTGAGTTATCGATAATTTTTTGACACTTACATTGTGCTGCCGTACTTTCATTACAATTAATTACCGAAAAAGATTTTAGACTGTAAAACAGAAAGCTATTTTAAATCCAACTTAAATTTTAAGAAAAATTTACTAATTTTGTATTTAAATCCCAAGTCAAAAATCGGGGGTAAGCATATCACTTATCGTTGAAATTTGTGCGTGAATTCGTGGCATTTAAAACAGCACATGATACACATAATCGCAAAAAATTACACACGCAACGAAGACACCGATTCTCGTCTAAATATTAAACGATAGTAGAAATATATGCACATACATATACATATATGTAATTACATCTGGGTATCAGAAGACACATCTATGAAAGCAGTCAAGCACCAAGGACAAATAAATTGAAATACAGATGTACGTATGTATGTACATATGTATGTACATGCCATGTACTTTCCTAAGCAAGCAAGAAAAAAGAACAAAATTAATATGCAAAAATTAAAAATACCAACAAGTTGCCACGTTGATGAGAACCATAAAGGAAGTATGCAGCAATGGCATTGAAATACCATGAAGCGATTACACGCATTTTGTTGCGAATAGTGCAACCAAAATGGCGCCCCCTCATAATATTCGCATGCCAAACACACGCGCACACACACACACACACACACACTCACAAATATTTAGCACTCGCATAAACTGCAAGTAATAACGAAAATAACAGAAATAAACAGCAATAATTTATGATAAACAACAATGTGCAAAAAAAGGCGCTTTTTGCAACTCTTCTTCACAAAAGGTAAAGACAACGAATACCGACAGCAAAGGCAGCAAAAGCAGCAGCAATATTTAAAGAAAACAAGAGCTGACAGGCAACAACAGCCATAATAATACAAAAGAAAAGCAAAGTTGGTTTTCAAAAAGTACACACTTGCAACAGCAACCACAATACCTGCCACAGAAACGACACAACAAACAGACGGACGGACGGACACACAGCCAGGCAGACATATAGAATGCCAAACGATAAAACAAATAAATGAAAATGAGAGGAAATTGACTCCGGCCATGACTGCCCTGCAACCTTCCTGTGTCTTCGCGTTTGTTGTTGCCAATATTTACCAACATTTATATTTATGCTGACAACAGCAGCAGCAGCAACAACAACAGCAACAACAACGCCAGCAATGATGTGGTTACTTCAGCAAACAAATAAACAGGCAGTCACAAACAACATTGCGAAATAATACTGGTATCATGGCCCCAAAGAACGAGGGAAGAATATGAAATCAAAAAGAGCAGCAATTGCAAGAAATTCTCTTTCTCGCCTTTTGACAGATGCCACAGACGATGACACCACAAAAGGATGTTGTATCCGAATGCAGCAACAGCACAAATGGCAGCAGCATTTTCGATGGAAACAACAATAAAATTTACTGTCACAATTTAATAGAGCAGAAATCAACAACAACAACAACAGCAACAAAATTACTACGTGTTGTGCTCATTGAACTTTCTTGGATGGTGGCAGAGACGAGAGCCATGTGGTTTTAAAATTTTATTTATGGGTGACGAAAGAAAGAAATTCCTGCACGTTCAATGCCAATAGTACTTTATACGTTTATTTCTATACATGTGGCAATAAAATGTTACACAAACAGCTCAACTTGTGGCAACTCAACTATTCATGATGGTGTTGCATGACACATTCATAAATAGTGAATAAATATGACAAGCGATTCTGTTCACAAATTTACAAACATTTACATATGTACATGCGTATCTGCGTATGTAATTGCCGGCCCAGTTCACAAAAGCGAATCAATTCAATATTTAAGAAATTTTTTTTTTTTTTTTGATTTATTTGCTCAAAGTAGCACAATACGCTTTTTTATGAAAATTAAAAAAATTAAAACATTCGTTCATATTATGCATGGATTTCCCGCCAAATAGCATTCGCGATCGACTCAACTCGATAAATAATTACGGTATTCAAAGGGTCGTCCTAAAGTCAGAAGTCTTAAAATAATAGCACGACAATATATGACTGCTGTGAACAACCTGTCATAAAGTAGTGTGCTATATCAAATATGAATCAGCTGTTAAAGAAAAGGAAAGCAATTTAAATATTTTTGTCAAAATGTCAAAAGTAAGTGAAAAAACTAAAATAATAGCCAGTTTGTGCGATAATTATCTATTAGATGTTTTGATAGCTGATTCAAGTAAATTTTAAATGAAATATACTCATATTTACGAACAAATATACTGTTAACTTATGACGAATCACTAAACACAGTCGATGAAGTCCAATTAATTTATGACTATTTTTGTTTGCAGCGCAACAACAATTTTTTTAAACTATCATAAAATGTTAGTACTTTCTGACATTATGACACAATATGAGACCGTTTGAATACCGTAAATGTAAATAATGTAAAGCAAAAAACAAAATAAGCAACAAACACACTGCATACAAATATGAATGCGTTCGATCAGGAATGCTGGGGCCAAATCGTCGCATTCGATATCGAATGAACTATCGAGCAAAAATAATGTAAAACAAAAGCAATATAAACAACAAATTCACAGCATAAGTGACGGAATTCGTTCGATATCGAATGCAATGATTTGGCCCCTGGAATTTGGGCCTGGTTTTCGTTTTGATTTAAGTAAAAAAAAATTTCAAATTGTTTACTGCTTTCCATATAAATATGACGTTGCGTTGTGTATTAGAAAATAAAGGCCTTAAACGGAAAACTTGAAAATGGTCTTGGAATGGTTGTCCAAAGCTTTTTTTATTATAACACTTGTCCAAGAGAATTTTTGATTCGAAAATATTGAGTTAGAAAAATACTTTTTCTAATCAAATTTACAGACACACATTCACAGATATGTATGTAGAGGGTGTTTTTTCTTTTCGATGTATAGAACTTTAAGTTGGCATTACTGTTCAAGATGGCGACCGATTTAACAGCTGTCAAGTGAATTATTCTCAGTTTGATTTGGCAATTCATAATGAATAGACTCATGCCTGAACAACACTTGCAAATAGTGCAATTTTAGTAGTGCAAAACGAGATTGCCGTTGTTCCCGATTTTCATAAGCGAATTTTATTTAGCAATGAAGCGCATTTCTGGTTGAATGGCTAAGTCAACAAACAAAACTGCCGCATTTGCAGTGATGCTAATCCTCAGGTGTATGTCGAAACCTCGTTACATCCAGAAAAACTGACTGTTTGGTGCGCTTTATGGACTGATGGAATCATTGGTCCGTGCTTCTTCAAAAACGATGATTCACTCCTGAATTGAATAACCCTGATGTCCAGGAGATGTGGTTTCAAAAGGACGCAGCAACATGTCACACAGCTCGTTCCACAATCGATTTATTGTAAGACACGTTTGGTGACCGCCTAATTTCACGTTTTGGACCTGTGAATTGGCGTCCAAGATCCTGTGATTTAACATTATTATTCTTAAAACGAAACATTTATTAGGATTCGGTTTACAGAACAGGCCTAATTATTTCTTGGCGATCAGCCATAGTGTGTTTCCCAGGCCATAAGAATTCATCTTTCCGTTTCTTGCCTTCTTTAAAAATGATGGCCTTTACAACTCCATGACAAAAAAGTTTTTTTTAGAAATTCTGAGGGAATAAAATCGAATGAAAGCCTGATAAATAACACAAGGTAACAAAATTGAACTTTTTGAGTGTTGTTTGGAATTCTATAGCAATTTTTTACTAATTTGAGGTCGCTGATTTTAAATCTAAACTCCATTTTGCTCCATCAGCTCGACATTTTAAGATATACCATTATGTCTAAAATTAAGGCGCTTCCAGTACAAATATTTAAATAACTTGAAAACGGTTCACCATATTCAGTTAAAAAAAAAATTGAAATTCGTCAACAAAATTATCTTTAATCCGTGCCTACATTGTTTTTAATTTGAACGAATAGTTTCAGAGATATCGTTGTAGTTTTGAAAAAAATAACAATTTTATATAAAAAAAAAATCTTTTTTAAAAATTCATAAAATATAATAATGCAACTAAAGTCACAATGTTGATCTTAAAGCATTTAGCTTAATATATTTTGAATCAAATGAGCTTTATTTCATTGAAATCGGTGCACAACTTTTGATTTTCTCAACGATTTACTGAGATAACTAAATTGACAAAAATCGCGATTTTCATACAGAAATAACATTTATTAATATGTGTGTTTGTGTGTGTGCTGTTCTATTTATTTGATAAGTGTATGAATATATCTCAAAAAGTCGAGCTGATACAAAAAAGCCAAGTGCAGATTTGGATTCAGCGTCCCAAATTACCTTTAAAACAACATTCAGTTCTTAAACAACAACTACCTTGTTCCCTTGTGTAATTTAACAATTAAATATTCACCCCTATCGTGAGTAAAATGTGAAATTTTTATACCCATAAAATTTTCATTTCCCAAGTAGGGAAATTTGATATCATGAATATTATGGGAACGGTTGGGAAGAAAAAAAAATATAAAAATACAAAGGAAATTTATTGAAATGTTGTGGGTAAGTGATGTAAAAAGTAGTTAAATTTGTAGTTTAAAAGGTAAAAAGGGTGAATAAATCGGAGTTTTCACGGCTGTTGAATATTTTGACAGATTCTCTGTCGGAAAAAAAATCATTTGATATTCCGCCCATCGTAAAACTAAGCGCATGCTTACGTATTTTTTGCAGAGGGTGGATACCAAAAAAGAGTTGGAAGAGATTACGAAGTAGGAATGGCGCAATCCACTTTTTGCAAAGTGCTCTGTAAAGTGTTGGATGCTTTAGAAAAGTCTCTGAGCAGAATGGATAAAATATCCATTTATAAAATTCCATTCATGATCTTTTTTAATAGAAGGGCTAGCACTTTTTAGTTCTTCTGTAAGCGAATACCAAAATTCGGAAACCACATGTTTAGAAACCTGCACAAAATCATATACAATGGGTCGGTTATTTTGCACCCTATTGTCATGTTGCACATTATTTATTGATTTAGACCTAAAAATAGTTTTTAGCTAATTTATATATCCATTAAAATGTATTAACTACTTGAATTTTTTTCTAGTTAACCAAAGAAAATAAAATGAACAAATTGATACAACAAATCGGAAAAGTGTCCATTCACGTTAAGGGAAAATTTCGAATGGGAACACATTTTATGGGAAAAGTTATTCATGATGGCACTTTTGGGAAATGGGAAAAAAATTTTTGGGGGAAAAATTTTGCATGAAAAAAAAAACAGCAATACTGCGAAAATCTGCTGAATTTCTTTAAAGCTCCACCATACTAGTCAATTCTACCACAGTGCGCTGTTGTGAGAGAACATTAGGAAAATGTATTTTAAAATTGTTCATAATGACGACATTGATGGCGATAGCGAGCGACTCTGCAAATTTATGCAGTTGAAACTGCGTTTTTATCGTGGTTGCATTGGCTTTTATTTGCTGTTGGCAAATGATGAAGATGAATGAATTTTACGATTCATGGTTTTGCTGTTGTGATAGATGGCCAAAAAAAAAATAAATAAATAAACAAAATAAAACAAACGAAAATAACAAAAAAAAAAATAAGTTAAAAATAATGAAAAGTATTATCAAAAAGAAACGAAACTTTATGTGAAATCAGCAAAAATGCAAAAACAGTTGCATAATTTTTGTAGAGAAATGTGAAAAAAAAAATAAATAAAAATGAGTGCTTTGAGTGACTTTAGAGCACTGAGCCATTACAAATGTTTTCTTCTTGTCAATGAGATTTCTGGACATCATATAACTTATTCACTGCTGAATTATTCATAATGACATAAAGAGCACCAGTCTCAGAATATGGATCTTTTTTTTAGCTTTTTCCACAAAAGATAAAAAAAAATTAAATATAATATGCATCATGTGCTGTTGAAATCTGTTTTCTTGCTGGGAATGCTGGCAGTGGCCACGATAATATTTTTTATTTAACATTAAAAGTAGCTGTCATACAAAGTGTCAGTAAATTATAACAATGTTGCTTCTGCTTTCTATTTTTGACACTCATTAAGAGGATGATTTTAGTAGCCAGTTTGGAACGATAAGACTTGCAGTTTGGTACAACTTTTGGTTGGTCATAAAATTTTTTTCTTTCTACATGACTGATTTTTTGGTAAACTGAAATTGCAAAATTTTTCATTATCAAACTGCACATTTTACACATCACTAAGCGGTAGAAACAATCAGAAGTTTCACTTCCCACAAAAGTCTGCCTGAGCCAATACTCACATACATAAAATACAACAGTCATAATAAAAATAAAAAAAAGAGTTATTATTATGCACATGCCACCGTGTGTTTGCCGACCGGCTAGAGGTGTGGCAGCCAGTATGGCAATTATGTTGCAAAATAACACAAAAAGAAGTAATTGAACTTAGTTTTCCCATTAACTTTTTGCTACGCATTTGAATGAGAAACAAATGGAACGGTTAATGAACTTGAGAGTAAAATGCTTTACTACCAACACATTTGCAACAAGAAAAAAAGCCATTGTATAAGAACTTGGTTCAAACTAGAAATTATTTAATACGTTTTACGCGTTTTAAAATTCTTTAAGCACATTCAATTAGCGTCAGCGTTTAATTGTTCTTGGCATAAGAAAATAAGAAATGAAATAGGTAATTGGAGGCGTTTACCTTTTGGCGATAATAGTGATTCAAGAAATGTGTGTTAAGCCATTTGATAGTTTTGAAAAGTAACCTAATTGGTCTTAAATTTGTAGATTTCTGCAAATCCTTGGTTAAGTTAGATTGATTGGGGGGAGTTTGTTTGTCCATGTCTTGCGACACACACATGAGTCAGTATGGGCTTGCTGTGCGCTTCGAGGATTTAAATATGAACAGTTTGACGCGTCATTCACAAAGTTCCTTAATTTCCCCCAGCATATACCCTGTCTGGCAGGGTGTCGCGCCTAAGGTCTCGCGATCGTAATTGCGAGAGGACGGGACATTCTAGTAACTAGCCCACATATTCTACATTCATCTCCTCCCGACATTCCATGGTGCCAGTAGTTGAGAATGACCTGTCATAATTCCCATTATTTTCTTTAATTCGCGCTTACTAAGTCTTAGCAGTCCCCCTGTTTATTCCTCGTCTGGCTCCCTCATAGCATTCTGGTATTAATTGCCATGATTGTGTGCCCAATTCTTTAGCTCAGATTGAACTGCATCGAAATTTTTGCACATACTAAGCTTATTTTGCTTATTAACCTACTGGCTCCTGAAGCAAGTGAGTTTGCTCTCTCAGTTATTCCCGCATGCCCTGGCCCCCATATGATGCGCAGTTCACCATGAATCGTTTAACTGTTAATAGCATTTTTGTAATCCCCAACTGTTTGTGACTTAATGCGTTCAACTGAGATCGCTCTAATGGCCATTTGACTATGCGTGAATACACTGACAGGTCCTGGCCTTTCCATTTCCTTGAGCTCCCTATTACACTCGGTAAATGCCCGAATTTTCAACTGAAAAACTTCGCAATAGTCCGGCAGACGGAAGAACAGTTCCGCGGTATCTTCTATATAAACAATAAGTACTATTTTTCCCCTCGCCCTTGATCCATCCGTGTAGCAATGAAGCCCCACACAGAGAAAAAAGCACCTAATAAAGTAGAACAAAATCAATAAGATATCTCTATGGTTTTTTTTTTCAAGAAGGATTCCTTATTATTTTAAATGGGAAAACCTTATTTAAAAAACTACAATTAATGAAATTAAAAAGATTATTTAAGTGTGTTTCTATAGGAAACTAATAAAACCAATAGGGAAAAATTAATAGGATAACCTAATAAAATCAATAAGAAATCCTTATTGTATACAATTTACAAGAAAACCTAATAGAATCAATAAGTTCTACTCTATAGAATTTTTTTTTGGCACCATGCAAATCGGAAACTGAGTAAAAACAAACGTGAGTAACAAGTTTTCTTCTTGGTTTTATGTGTTTTTCTTGTTGAGACAATTAATAAGATTTGCAACATGGAAATAATGAGAAATACCCATAGAAAAATCTTCTTCTCTCTCTGCTGGGATACCCCTCAGCCTAAAAACGTTTCAAAGAGAAAATCTTATTGAATCTATTAGGAAGTTTTCGCTCTGTGCATGGGGATCTGCTTCAAAAGGTCGGTCAACCAAGAATAGGAGTCAGGAACCAATGTTTCGTAATGGGCCTCTAATCTGGGGCCGGATTCTGGCATTCGTGATCGAATATACTCGATAATAAAAACAATGTAGAGCAAAGATAAAATGAGCAACAAACACACAGCATTCTATAACGAAATCGTTCAATCACGAGTGCCAGAATTTGGCCCCTGGTCTCAGGTATGTGATCTCACATCACATTTTCGGGTATAGACTCGCCTATGGCTATAAAGATTTGTTGATGATGCGCTTTGTGTTCCCAATCGATTCACTCACCCATCAGCTTTAATCGTTTCGCTGTGAGAGCCGCTTCATATTTTATATGACTTTCGATTGGCTCGACATAAAATATTGCTTCCATGGCCCTTGTTGGTGTCGTTTTGAAAGCACCACTTATACTAAGACAGCTGGTTCTTTGAACTTTCAGTATGGTTTTGATATACCATCGACGTCCACCACACTATGGGGGTGTAGCTCATAAGCTTAATGAAGTTAAAAATGAAATTTAGTCACAAGGAGATACAATTCACACATGTGCTGAATTCACAAGCTCGTTGGAGCGGTTTATCAGGTGTATTGTAGTAGTATTTCAAGTGTCTAAATATCTAAAATCCAACAAATTTCAATTTGAAATTGTTTTGCTTACGTTTCGGTATGACGCATCGCTAAAGAAATGTTCAATCTTTGAAGCACTCTAAGCCGGTTTTAAGTGCGTTTTGAAAACGGAACATTTGTTAAAAATCATTTAATTCATTTTGCGCTGGCGAAAATTTCTTTGTTCAAGTGACAAATAAAAATTAGTAAAATAAGACAATTGTTCGCAGAAACAAAAAAAGAGAATCCAAATATATCATCGTTAGAGTACAATGACAGTTCAAATAAACATTTAATTGAAAAATTATGAAACAAGTATTTGGCACAACCAAGGCGAGACGTTTTTAATAAATGAAAGTTCAATTTGGTAAAAGTGCTCAAGTTTTTTATTTTTTACTTTTAAGTCAACAGACAAAGTGGTCTTTGTTTGCAAAAACGAAAAGATATAAATAAGCAAAATTTATTTAAAGACAGTATTTACTACACCATGCAACACCAGCTTCTGTAAACAACCCAACATAGAGTTTACACTAGTAAAAGCAAATGCAAAGAACTCAATACATTCACAGGTCTTTTAGTATTTTAATTGTTCGAGCCTTTAGGATAGGGCACTTGTTTTTTTATGAATGTATATTAAATTCGATATTTCGATATCGCAATGGATATCTTCTTCAGGAATGTTTTGATGTTCTATAAAAAAAAAAAAAAAAAAAAAAAAAAAAAAAAAACTATTTTTTTTTTTTTGAAGAAACATTAAAACATTCTATTTTGATATCGAAATATCGAATTTAATAAACATTTATAAAAACAAAAATAAAGAAGTGACCTAAAGGCTCGAACAATTAAAATACTAGGAGTTGCCACCCAAAATCGTTAAAGCAAATCGTTCAAAAACGTTCAGTGCAGAGATCGTTTAATTTATTTGCGACTAAACATCTTTAACAATATCGCCAGAAAAAGACGTGTTAATTTGTATGTTGACTAGGCGCAAGAGTATTCGGCCACATTTATTTTAAAGCGTATGGCCACACTCTACATGAAAATTATTGGATCACGTAGTTAATGGAATGAACATTAAGAATATTTGCCTCTCTTCAACTCATTTTGGAGACTGAGAGCCAACATAAATACGCTCTCTCAATAAAAAGAACATTTTTTTGCTGTCTGTCTGCCTGCCTCTCTCTTTGTTAGTCGATGAGATCATGCGCAAAATAAACAATTAAAGCAGACATTTTAAAAATAAGAAGTAAATAATAAGATTAAAAACAATATACAAAATGCAAAATAAAGAATACACAGAAACAAATGAACAACAAAACCAAGGAATAACTTTTAAATAAAGAGAATGGATCTACACTGAAGAATCTACTATGAAGACAGGGTTGTCAGCTTGAACATTTCGAAAAACGCCAGAATGGAGACAAAAAAAACGGGTAGATATTTTTGAAAAGAAAGTTCCGTAATTTTCATTTTATTTTAGATTTATGTAAATTTTACTTCGCTTTAAAAGATTGATAATTTTATACTAAGGGTCGCAGGTGAGAAATAGGCCGAAATATATAAGGACATAAAACATAAAGGCCGGTATGTACGTCTTAGGAAAATTTAATTATCGATAATAAAAATTACTTCTACTCGGTATTATAATTGTAATCATTTATGTGCAGAAGTTTTTGACAAACGATTTTATTTAACTACACCTACAACAAAAAGTCAAATACACTCTCTTTTTTCGTTAATTTTCTCTACGATATCTTCTCTTAACAAATACAATATTTGTTTCCCTTATGAAAAAAATTCTCAACACATATGTACCAAGTAAGTACATTCTTTAAGAACAAAATAGGTAAATCAAATTTGGGTACCTGGAGTAGTAAACAAAGCAAATATCAAAACATGTAAGCGTTTTAGAAAACAAAACTAACAGTGTTTATATAAATTACAGGTTTACTCGGGTATTTTGTATTAAAGTAAATGTAAAAGTAAAAAAAAAAAAATTTTCAACTTTAGGTGTAAATGAATACAAATTCTATTCTTACATTAATACAAAGTAGAACGACTTTGTAAATTGAAAATATTATAAAATTCTCTGCACGTTTAAGAAGAAGACAACAAGGATCTGTTGTAAGTGTTATTTCTGTTTACATGCTATTATTGTGTGTTATGGTTCCCATTTGGTTTTGGCGGCACAAACAGAAAACTTGAATTTTTAATTTGCGAATTAAGTCGATAGTTTCAGCTCTGCAATGTGTACAAAAAAACAACATGAATACTGCCTGAGTGCGGTTCGGTTGTTTTTGATATTATTGTATAAAAATGTACCTTTAATTAATAACGAGAGCGTTACCAAACTTTGCTTTAATATACAGCACTGAGAGCGTATAGCAAATGAGAATGTACCGCCCGCTTATCAAATTTTGTAATCGTATTCTAGATTAGTCAATACATTTCGATTTTATGTATAAGTATGATAAGATTTTTTCCAATATAAAGAATGCCGTATTATAATATATTACCATGTAAACTGGCCTTAAGTTATTTTTACATAAAGTTCTTAAATTTCTTTAAGACCTCCGCATTTTATTGTAAACAATTTACACAAACAAAGAAATCATGTGCCATTGAAAAAATAAACGAACTGTGCGCCAAAATTTTTAAAAAGCACTAGATACAGTGCGAAGACCACCAAGTTGACAACGCTGTTTGCTTTGTAGATTTTACAGAAAAACAAAATAAAAACTACCAAGAAACTTGTGTTAAATAATACTTTATTAATATCTATACACTTGCGTGTGTGTGTTTGTGTGGGTAAGAGCATGGAAAAATTCACATGCAAATGTAAGCTGATGTAGATATGTACATGTACAGTGGAACTTCGGCAATATGAAATTCAAATTGTTGAAAGTTGAATACATATGTCAAAAGATGAATAGGACAGTTCGCTTAACTAGTCTGCACTTGCAGTTTCTTACTTAACCAAACAAAAAAACAGTAAAACGGTCTTTAAAGTTTTTTTTTACAACTATCGTATTAAGACTAGAAAAAACGGTACATTAAGAGTCAAGCCCCAATAGTTTTTCACCCCAATAGCTTTTCGAACACTACGATACCGTTCGAAGCCTCATTAGAGCACCCCATATAAAGAATAAAAAAAGACGCCTTAAAAAAAATAATTTTTTTATATTCGGAGGCAAAACTTTTTTTTCTGATGCCAAAAGCTATCGAACAATCGATGTCACTAAATCGAACCATTGCAATGACTAAGTACTTTGCAATACAGAAGCAATATATACTTTCATATCTAGCGAACATTTTATTACCGCCAAAATCTATATAAATACTCATACGAAAAAACTCCACAAAATAAACCTGAGGAATAGTTTTTGTGGTTATTTTTACTTTACGGTAAGTACTCTGATTAAAATTCCACGCGGAAAGTTGTCAAAATGCAGGTAAAAAAAATTCGCATGAACTTTTCGTGAAAAAATGTTGCAGAAGTAGTACTCTGCTCATTTTGAGAAAAACGTATGAAATGTATCTGGCAACATTTTCTTTTTGCAGCAAAATAATTGGAGTGACAATTCTTCCACGTGAAATTTTTAGCAACAGCTGACTGCTTATATTTGCATTGCCAAAATTTAAGTAAAATTTTTTGGACAAAAAAAAAAAAAAAAAAATGCAAAGTAATAAAGAAAACCAAAAAATTATCAGCCGTGAAGAAAAAGAAAATTATTTGGGACTTCTTTGTTCATTTTGATGTATTTGTATAAAAAATTAACTTTTTATTCTATTAAATATATAATATTTATTTGATCTTCTTAATTATTTGAAAAAACTATTTATTACAGCTTCAGATCGTATTTTATATAAACAAATTTTTATTTACAATATTATTCAATATTACAATATTATTCGATGATGACAACTTGTTATCGAAATATTGAATAATATTGTAAATAAAAATTTGTTTATATAAAAAACGATCTGAAGCTGTAATAAATAGTTTTTTCAAACTTTTTATTCTATAATTAAATTTTTCTCATCACAATCCAAATTGCAAAACATATGGGTTTTATTTACAAACGTAAAACAATGTAGCATACTTTTAATGAAAAACTCTTTAAATTGTGTAAAACCGTGGGATAGGTAACATTAGATACATGTCAAATTTTCCGTACGAAAAAATCAATGTTGCTCAACATTTTCCGCAGTTTCGAACACAGTACTTACCTTTAGCTGTCTAGAGTCAACTAACACCTAGGTTTCACGACGATTTCTGAACTCAGGTCTTTTTCTTACTTCTTGCTATGTCAATATATTTTTTTTTACAGGCCAACCTGAGTTACAGAGTAAAACATACTGTCGTAGCCAAACATTTTGTTACAAAAAAGGAGGTGGTGTCTAAACCACGCGCTAATTACATGATATCTTCTCTGCTGAGGGAGTGAGAGCAGAACTATCGAGGCGAATTCAGGTTTTGATACCACATGAAAACTTTTACCCTAACAAAATGTATGAGATTTTCGCTTGCAAACACCCAAGGTGAATCAACTACAGGTGATCGCAATTCAATTCGCTTCAACATTTTCTATCTAGATGTCATACATTTTGTTGTCGTTTGCTATCAGCTTTGAAAACCGTGTAAAAATGTTGAAGCGAATTGGTATGCGAGCACCTGTAATGGGTTCGCCTTGCAAACACCTAATTTAAATCGCCTGGTGAGAAAACAAGTATTTAACATTTTTAAAAGTGCTGTTGCCATGCTATCCAGAAATTTTTTTTTTTAAATTCTAAGATATATTTTTCGTTGGTGCTTGTTCAAGCACGTGTGTCGGCGTACAATTCTAATAATTTGAAAATATTAAGTGGGCCAATTTTATGTTTTTTTTTTTTTTTTAATTAAAGAAAACATTTCAAAATTAATGAGTTAGGACTAATCAAGAGTCTACTGTATATATATTTATGTATGTATAAATATGTTTTCAAATACGTACATGTAGTAGATAAAAATAACAATAAAATTGTGTAGTTTTGTGAGAATTTGTTTAACAAAAACAACAAAAGGCAAACATGTTAGACAAGTTTACAGCTGTTGTTTACACTCAAGCCGAACTACAACAACTTTAAGTTGCCGGCCGGTAAATATAATCAATTCTGCTGCCGCTGTTTTTACTGAGTGATCATCTTCATTATCAACAACAATAGTTGGTTGGTTGACTTGTTGCTGTCAATCACACGTTGCTTTGACATTAACAGTGCCATGTTACAACATATTATTCGTGTAGGTACATATTTAAGTATGCAGCCAAAGCCAATAGCCAGCTATTTGCTTAAATAAGCTATTCGGATGGACATAACATGTATGTGCATATGCGTGTACATTACATAAAATAATAATGTAATGGATACCTAAATACTTATGTACTTAAATACTAGGAATGCCGGCGGTAACTACAACTACATACATACATACATACACACATATGATATTACACAAATCATGAGAATAAAGGGAATAAATAAAGCAAACAAAATTATGTCAAAACGAATAAAAAGCAGGCTTTAAACACGTTCCTGGCAACTTCAACAAATTCAGATAGAACGTGCGAACGCTTTTTAACCATTAAATAGAGTGTCCAGTCAAGCAATGCTCGATTAATTAATCGAATAACTTTTTTCGATTATTTGATGGTTTAATTACGATGGCCGATTAAAAATAACACATAATTAATATTATTAATTTTTTGAACTGAATGTCTTTTTTTTATTAATAAGTGTATGTATATATTTTTATTTATTTCAATTTAAATAACTAAACCGAAATATATATGTATGTAAATTAAATTTTTGATCCTTTATTTACAAAATCATATCATAAAATAAAATTTTATTTTTGATACATTATTTACAATAAATAGCTTCCCAAGTGATTATTATTATTTAACCAAAAGATGCGAGCAAATGAAGAGCTACATAAAGTTTTAGATTCATTTACTCTTACAGGAAGATTTCCCATAAATGATATTTTTTTTTTTTTAAATAAAGCTCCAAAGTTGAAGCAAAAAGAGCTTCAAAGAAATTGGTTACGTATGTAGGCTTTGGTTTTTTAATTTTATAGGCTTCGTCTGGTGACCGTTTGAAACTGCTATTTTTGATTTTTTTGTGAATAACTTCCAAAGTTGTACACCGATTTTAGTCATTTAATGCTTCTTTTGTTTGAAACTTTATTTGTTATGAATAAGTGAAAACTCATCAGCATAACTTTATTTTTAGATTTTTGTATGCTGTTTTAAAGAACAAAAAATTTCGAACTTTTGCAAAAAATTGAATTTTTTTCATCGAAAAAAAATTTTTGGGTTTACGCGTATGAACAAAGTCCAACAAAACTTGTTTGCGGACGAAGCTCTACCCAGCAAATGATCGCTTGTTTTTTCGGTAAAACTGGACATGTCGCAACCGTAAAACTAGATTAAAGCAGAACAGTCAATTCTGAGTGGCACAGAACGATTTGTTTGCCAGTTGTCTTTCTTGCTGAAGGCGGATCACTCTCTACCGCGGCAATACGAGCTCTAACACATCGATTCAAACAACTACATTTTTGAACATCAAAAACAGCGATTTTTTGGGCCATCCGCCGTATAGTCCTGACTTGGCTCCGAATAACTTTTGTTTATTCCCGTATATATAAAAAAAAACAAACTGACAGGTCAACGTTTTCCCACACCTAAAGACGCAGTTGCTGCATTCAGAATGCATGTTTTGGAGATACCTCAATCAAAAGTAGCAAAAATGCTTCGACAATTGCTTCAAACACATGCAAAAGTGTATAGATCTCGATGGAGAATATTTTGAAAAACAGAGCGATTTTCGATGATGGATCAATATATACGCTTGTTCTCTAATGCCAAAATAAAAAAGGCAGCCCTCGTATTCAAATTTACTTTTCTCCTTTAAAAATGTTGATCAGTGTAATTATATCACACAAAAAATCTTTCCAATTCCAATCAATATATACTTTTTTTCTCTAATGCCTAAATAAAGAAGGCAACCCTCGTATGCAAATTTACTGTTCTCCTTTAAAAATTTTGATAAGTGTCATTTTATCACAACAAAAAAATCTTGCTTAATTTTGAGGAAGTAAAATCGAACTAATGCCAGATAAAATTATTCTCAATTGAACCGAGTTTTTTTCCGTAATATATATTTTTGCAAATTATTTAAATTGTATTCGAAATAAATTGATTTGATCGAGTCATTCAAATAATTGTTAATCGATTAAACGTGCAAGATTGAAATCACAAAATCAAATAAAAAATAAAGTCAAAGAATTGGATACTCTACTATGAAGTGATTTCTTAACTCATCTATGGGCACAGTGACTAGAATTTTAATTCAACATTAAGAACATGCTGAAATACATCATATGTAAAGACATACATAAACATATACATGCATACGAACACGCACATTACGGTGATCAATTTTTCAAAATCCGGTTTTCGAATTCTAGATTTCAAGTTTTTTAAAGACCGGTTTTGGTTTTTTAAATTTCGCAACGGAAAAAAACAGTTAGGTGTCTCTTTAACCCAATAAGCAGAACAGCAGGTTGTGGCATAAAAATAATATATTACCAGCACCCCGAAGGGATCTAGCTGATGTTGAGGATATTGTCGCTGTGACGACGTGGAGACCTCCATTGTTGGACTCATTTGCGTTGTGTAGTTAGCAAAGCTCGAAAAAGTTGATAGCCATTACCTCAAATAGCCGAACTCATTTTCAAATATTCATGCCAAGTTCTTATTATTGTGGAACCAAGCAGTTTTTAAAATCGTTTGCAAATAATTATGCCATGATCATATTATTGCAGTTTGTAAATTAAAATTTAATTCTTATGTTACTCCATATTCCAACTTTTAAATAAGACTTCTTATAAAAAAAAAATTGTATTTCTAAATGTTAATAATATTTTTGCAGGTTTAATAACTAGATTAATTAAAGCACTAGATTCATCATTGAAAACAAACATGTTGCCGGTAATGAGGAGCGAGCATCCAATGCAACATACAAATAAACGTGTGTCAAGTTTAGCAATGAAAAACATGATCTTGGTGCGGGTGTTATTGTTACACAGTCTAATAATTTGAGCAATTAAATCAACACGATTGAATGTAATTAAGTTTATTTATACACATATACATACGTGCATAGCTTTAGCGTATATAATGCATAAATAGAAATTATTTCTGAAAATCTTAATCATTTTAAACATGCAATCGCGTAAGAAAAAAAAATATTAAAGAAAAACACATAATCAGTGTTTAAAGATCGTAAAAAACAAAAGCTTTACAAGTTTTAGGCCAATAAAACGCAAATATATATGTATGTATAAATTATACTAATCATGAAAATGTTAGGTATTTAGATATCTAAACAAAATGATTATTATTACAAGAAGCATAGAGTACACGGAGTGACTTTTGATAGTCGCCTAAATCAGCTGATAGAATGCTTGTTAAAAGGAATTGGATACTCTTTCTTACCACATAAAAAGAACTACATATATTGTGTTAAGTTTATGGGGCTCAAGTTATTTCTATATTATTTTTGTGATTAATATTAAATAAATAAAACAAATGAAACATCAAAGGCAGTTAGCAGGGTGGACAACTAACTAGCTGTTTCGAAGCTGCCACACTTCTCGTCAGCACCTTCCTGGAATCGAGGGGCTCATGTTTCTAAAGCGACATTCATGCCACACAAGTTGTTATATATATATAGTGATTTTATTGAAACTTTTATAAAATTAAATTATATTTCAAAATACAAATGAAAAGGAAACTTTATTTATTACGGCTCTATTAAATGCGTCTGGTTTTACTCTCGTCTTCGGCTCAACTGACTTCTTTTTGTTGAGAGAGAAAACAGTGTTACCAACTATGGCAAAATCAATCCCACATCTCGGCCCTCCTGCGAGTCACTGGATTCATCAGGGTCATCATAACTAGATTGTGGCCAAGGCTTCATATACTCGGCACAGGTAGACGTTCGGTTTGGCCCTTCGGTGTTGGAAATTTTCTCCACATCATACGTTTCATTAGACTTGACTTTGACGACACGGTAGGGTCCTAAATACTTCGCTTTTAATTTCAAACCTCCACCCAGTTGGGTCCGCTTGATTGCAACCAAGTCGCCTGTTTGGTATTTGCGAGCTTGTTTCCTCTTTCTATTAAAAGTTCTACGATTTTCTGACTGAACTTCTTGTATTTGTTGTTTAGCAGTTTCGCGTAAATGGTTACGTTGTTCATCATAACTTGTCATGAATTCTTGTTCAACTAGTTCTTTGAGTTTAATATCCAACTTCGTTCTCATCTTCGAGCCAATCATCAATTGAAAAGGGGTTGTATCAATACTACGATGATACGTTGAGTTGATTATCTGCTGTACATTACTGACGTATTTGTACCATTTAGTCGGGTCTTCAATGCATAACTTCGAAAGAACGGCTATAATAACACTGTTTAATCGTTCGATTTGACCATTTGCACGTGGTAAGCCAGTTGTAATTAGAATATGTTCAACATGTTCGTGCTCACAATAGTGTGTGAATTCTACGCTGGTGAATGCTGATCCACGATCAGAAATGATACGATACGGGTTACCAAAAACGTTGCTCTGCATCTGCAGGCGGGAAATAGCATCCTTTGTTGACGTTGTTTTGGTGGGGTAAAGCCAACAAAACTTAGTGAATGAGTCGATGACTGCAAATATATGGTTGTACATCTTACTTGTGGATTCTAGTGGTCCTAAGTAATCAATGTGGTAGGTGTGTAAAGGAATTTCTTCTTTAGGAATAGGATTCAGCTCTCCTTCTTGTTTGCCACGCTTCCTGTTGACCATTATACATGGAATACAATTTGATATGTGCTTCTGAATCTTCTCTTCTAATTTGGGTATGAAATACTCCTTGCAGATTAACTCCTTCGTTTTCTTTGTTGAGAAATGACCATGTTCATGCGCGTTTCTGATGATGTCGTAATGCATGGATTTAGGCACTACTAGCAATTCATAATCGTTAACAATTTTATACAAAACATCGGATCTCAAAAAATAATCTTTATATGATGAATTTTCCTTAAGAATGTCTTTTATGGTATTGAGATTTTCATCCTGCGATTGTAGTCTTGCAATTTTACTAACGAGATTATCTTGAGTAACAAACATAACGGGATACCTGCTGAGCGCATCTACGTGCTTCATATGCGTTCCAGGCCTATGCTCTACAATATAGTCATACTCTTGTAAAAAAAGTATCCATCTGGCTACACGGGTTGACAAATCTTTTTTATCCAAAGTTTTCGTGAATGCGTTACAATCCGTAACCAACTTAAACTTGATTCCAATAAGATATACACGAAATTTTTTGAGTGCTTCGATTATTGCTAAGACTTCGAGTTCATAGCTTGTATATTTACGTTCGGCTTCCGTTGTTTTTCTACTCATAAAATAAACAGGATGCAAAAGACCATCAGTGTGCTTCTGCAATAGTACTGCACCGTAACCATCGATTGACGCGTCTGTATGCACTTCTGTCTCAGAATCTTGATTGTAGATTTGTAAAGCTGGGCTGTTACAAAGCGAGTTTTTTAACTGGTTGAAAGCCATGAGTTGATCATTGCCAAAATTAAACTTGACGTCTTTTTTCTTCAATTCGGTAAGTGGTTTAGCAATTATTGAGAAGTTCTGAATAAACTTACGGAAGTATCCGGCAAGCCCCAAAAAACTTTCTAGCTGTTTCAAATTTCGAGGTACTGGATATTTTATCAATGCTGTCGTTTTTTCTGGTGATGGGTATATCTGTCGATTCTCAATGACATGACCCAAAAACTGTATACGTGTCTTTAAAAATTGACATTTCTTCACGTTTATGTCTAAACCATAATCGCTACACAGCTCTAAAACTTTTCTTAACTTTGTCAAGGCGTCTTCTTCATCTTCAGCGGGTATAATTATATCGTCTATGTAGGGTAATGCGATACCATCACGAGTAAGTTCTCGAAAAACTGCATTTACGTGACGTTGAAAAACACCTGGCGAGTTCGAAAGGCCAAAAGGTACTTTCGTAAATTGATACTGCCCATTGTGAGTTATGAAGGACGTGTATTTTCTGCTATCTACGTGTACCGGAACATGGAAAAAACCATTGCGCAAATCTAACGTGCTGAACATAGTAGCATTCTGCAAACGATCCAACTGATCTTCAATCAGTGGTAAGGGATATCTATCCTTCACTATCACCTTGTTAATTCTTCTAAAGTCTACACACAGTCTTACCGAAGAGTCACGTTTTTTTGCCAAAACTATTGGGCTACAAAATTCGGATTCGGACGGTTCAATTATCTTTTCATCCAGCCACTGAATAATTTGATTCTCGACTATTGTTCTTTCCTTAAATGGAAGTCTTCTCGGACCGCAAAAAATAGGATTCTCGTCTTTAAGGACTATTCGCATTTCTACGTTTGTTGTCTTTGATTTTACGGGTTTGTAGTTCTGTATCAAGTCAGTAACAATCTTCTTGCTCTCTTTACTAACGGTTTCCCCAATATTCAAAACAGGTTCATCATCAATATCGATCTTCATCATCGTGTGGACATCGTCTCTGCTTACTTTCGATACGTTAAAACCATGGGAAGTTATTTGAACATCAGCCAATAGGCAAAGTGGTTTACCAAGCACGGCATTAACATCCATACAATCATTTGGTACAATATGGAATGTGAGATCAAACTTTTCTTTGTCTATAGCTACCGAAAAACTAGCATTGCCAATTGGTCTAATTTTGTTCTCCTTTCTGTTTCGACCAAAACCACTCAAATAAAAATCTGATTTCTCCAAGGCTCCTACTGATGATGCGTTCTTTATTTCGTTAAAAGCTGACTCCCTCAAAATATTAAATTTACTACCAGTGTCAAAAAGAGCGTTTACTTTTACGTTATTAATATCGACATCCTTCATCATGATGTCATCACGATCATCTAATAAACGGACATTTGACTCAGTTTTTTTATTTGGACAATCTTTAGAAATATGACCATACTTGTCGCAGTTGAAACATTTTGTACCTTTCGATTTGTAGTGGCAATCGGCGGATCTGTGCCCCTTTGCACCACAATTAAAACATTTGATTTCTTTAGTGAAATCCCTTTTATCCTTTGAAAAATCCTTAGCCACTGCTCTCGGCAGAGGTTGGCGCTTGTTTACTGAAGTTCTTATTATTGTCTCATAGCACCGAAGCTTATCTTTAAATTCACGTGCATCCTTGGCACCATACAAAATTATTTTGTTTGTATCAGTGTCGATAATACCATCTATGACGTACTGCATTAGAGAATTAAAATCAATCTTACCTCTAGCTGCCAATTCTTTCATTTTCAGGTAATACTCGTGTACGTTTTCGTCTCTTTTCATTTTTCTGTCACACAACATTTTGTGAAGTTGAATGCTGGTTGTACGGGTGTCAAATTCATCAAGTAACGCGTTTTTTAGTCTATCATAAGAAAAAATACCTTTTTCACTGGAAACAAAAAGCTTTGCCACACCTTTTAACGATTTCTTGGCGAATACGAATTTCTGGAACTCGTTCCACCCCATTATTGTTGCATTTTCCTCAAATTCTTCTAACCATACTTGAACCGGAAAACTGTTGGTACCATCGAAGCTGCGAATCGAATCCTCAATGTCCTTAAAACTCATTGAAAAATTTGTTGAATTACGATGTTGATAATTTTGTTGACCAAAATTTTCGTTATTGCGCCAGTTGCTGTTGTATTGTACACTTTGTTGATTAAAACCACGATTATCGTGTTGAAAATAATTATTACCATTACAATCTCGTCGTTCGTCGTCGTTATACACACCGTCTTGTTGAATATAATTATTATTATAAGGCGTTTGTCGATCGTCGTCGTCGTTGTGTTCAAAAACACTTGGGTTACTCAACTTACGTCTGCACATCTTTAAATTATCTGTTGCCATCGTTTGTTTATTTCTTACTAACGTCGTTGGTTTGTTGTTGTTCTGCACAATTGTACTCTCACCATCATAATCACCTTCGTCTTGATCATCATCGTCGTCTTGATCATCATCGTCGTCTTGATTATCATCGTCTACATTTCGCGAACATAACAGTTGTCCCTTGATTAAATTTTTATATATGTGCTCAGTAAGCTTCTCCTCTTTGTAGTTTATATCAAGCAAATTACACACGCACACCAAATCAGCCATAGTCATATTCGTCTTTACATACTCTTCTTTCTGCTTCAAACATTCGTCGTTTTTTTCAAAACCTTCAAACTCTCTTAAACGTTGTCTGTTGCCTCGGTCGCCTTCGTTTTCAAAAACAAACTTGTGTAACGTTGTTGTAGTAGAACGTCCAGTTGTTCTAAGCTTGTCGCGCATACATTCAAAGTCACCCAAACGAGCCATCATAATATTGTCTTTTTGTGTTTCACAACCGCACTTCTTCGTCTGTTAGTTTCTTCAATGTTTTACATACAATCTTACTCACGCACGCAAATGTATGTGTGTCTCAATTTCTATGTAAAAAAAAATCACTTGGTTCTATGCTTTGACCGTTTTTCTTTTGTGTTGCAAAAGTATGTATTTAAAGTGTATGCGTCAGAGTGGAGTTCTTGTACGTATGTCGGTACAGTAGCAAATTATGAAATCTATAAAAACAATCTTCAAATAGAATTTCTTAAACACTTCTCGTTGTACACAAATATGTATATATGAATTATTAAATCGTTCTTAATTTGTTCTATTGGTAGATATCAATTAACTGTAACACCAAACAATTCCACAAACTGAACACTTTTATACACTGTTTGTTTATCTAGGGTTTTACAAAACACTGTCCCTGTAATCAATCCAATCCAGGCTGAGACCTCAAAGTTATAGTGATTTTATTGAAACTTTTATAAAATTAAATTATATTTCAAAATACAAATGAAAAGGAAACTTTATTTATTACGGCTCTATTAAATGCGTCTGGTTTTACTCTCGTCTTCGGCTCAACTGACTTCTTTTTGTTGAGAGAGAAAACAGTGTTACCAACTATGGCAAAATCAATCCCACATATACGAGGTCTGATCAATAAATAGCCATTATTTTAAAATTTCGTGAGTTACGTATGTTCGATTTTCGCATTTTTTTTTTTTTTTTTGTTATGTTGGTACACATATCTGTTATATATGTAGGCAATATCAGCCATGGATTGTCAGTTTATTTTTGACAGATAAAAAGGTTAGTTGTGTTTTGATGTGCTCTTCGATTTTTTACTATTCGAAAAAATGGATCCACGAAACCGTATTAAGTTTTGTGTAAAAAATTAAAGTAAATGCGCAACGATATTTGAAATGTTGACTGTGGCGTTCCACAGTGGGGGAATTTGGAAAAAAAGTGGAATTCAGCAATTTCTAAACGGGTAAACCGATTGTAATAAAAATTCACACACACTTCTTAAGGAAGTGTTTCTGAGCTTAAGTTTGGAGTTTAAACTTTATACACCTAATTGGGGCCTCCACGGGTATGTGCGAAATTCGAAAGCATGTCAAACTTACGGTTTTGATCTAAATAAAACAAAATTTTGTAGGTAGATTTGTCTACTAAAGAGCTTTAGAAAAATGTGCAACATTGATTGATTTTCATTTGCAGGTTTTTGATCGGACCTCGCATGCTCGAGAATTGTTGATTACATTATCGAGCTGTAGTTCGATAATGTAATAAGAATAACTTTGAAGAAATGGATTGTTATCAATTGCCCTAAAACGCAATTTCATTCATATAATATCTCTATTTATGCAAAAAACAATTCTTTTTGCACAAATATGAAAAATAAATCTTTTGACATGAGCAAAACTTGGGCGTAATAAAGTCACCATAAATCATTTTCACTTTGTGTGAAATATTACAATAATAATTTTCCTTCTCATTCATTTGAAAATAAATTGTAGATTTTCTTCTTCTTCTTTTTTAGAATAGGTAGGTATTTGCAATAATATCTTTTACACCTACAACAACAAGCAATTCACATTTGTACACGAGAAACGAAAAATAAAAAAAAAATTTACAAGTGATTATTATCGCTACTAAACGATTCATATTTTATATTAATTTTTCCTGACATGAATCAAGATGAAATGATGTGTTAAAAATTCTTGTTTGCCTGTGTTCGCCTAATTTACCGTCTCTCATTTAAAGTGTGTGCGACTGCCGGTATTTATAAACTTGTGTAAGAAGTGGTTGTGATTTTACTTTTTTTTTTCAAATTCATTAGTTCTATCCTCCCTGCCAATCAAGTACCAAGTAGCAGCATGAATCTATGAAAAATATGTCCCCTTTTATCTTTCACCTTCGTATCATTTCATTCACAAAATTACAACCACAAATAAAGCACAAGCACGCCGAGGCAGAGACAATCGTCTTTGTAGTCCGCTTTTGTAGAACAACTAGAAGACTTGTTGTAGATATTAGAGAACTGCAACAAGTTTCTATTCTGATGGTCTACACTTTGATCTTAGTCATAAGGCCGATTTTTTTTATGTAATTACTATGTTTATGTAATTACTATATTTATGTAATTACTATATATTGAGTTTAGAACATGCAAAATAAGACCTGTATTCACTGGCTGATTAAATTATTTGTATCGATATTTTTGCAATTTTGACAATCTTAAGGTGCGGTCACACTTAAACTTTTGTTTGTGCATTTTTACCTGAAAACTGTACCACAACTTTCTTATTTACTTATAAACAACTAAATACTTAAAAAATTTTACAATAGCATATGTGATCGCTTTGTTTGCTCAACGAATACCAAAAAAAAATTTAGAGCAAGTTTGAGTTTGCTCTAGTAAAGTTTTTGTAAAATAATTATTCGCTGTGAATTTTGTTCTTTGCTCAAACAAACCCTTAAAATATACTCTTTTGAAATTAAATTTTTTAGTATTTTTTCTTCGATTAGTACTTGCTGCCGGTGTTTCTTGACGTATCCATATTCGGTATATGCATTTTTAGTTGTTTGCATCCATGTGCTTGGTGACATAGCAAGACAATAGTGGTCCTGTTATTTGACGGATAATATTTCACAATGTGACCGTACCTTTACTCTTCATATTTTCGGTTTGTAGTCACACATTTGCCAGTTTGATGATGGTTTAAATAGTTAGTATAATTCTTAAACGTTTTTAGGTGGATATATTTAAAATTATTTTCAATTTGATATCGAATGGGCCTGTTTGTTAGGTTAATGTGAGCCTGGCTCATTCATGTATAGGGCTGTTGAGGCTATGATACTGAGTGTTAATAGTAGTTATCAAAAACTCAGATAAAAAACTGAAAAATTTAGATAATTATTTGTTCAATGATCAGCTGCATATGCTCAGAGTATTCGGAAAACAAACTTCGTTGTATATTAGGGGTGCCAATTTAGCTTTCGATTTTTCATGAGCTACTGGCGTGACAAAAAAAAAACAGTTGCACTGCAACATATCAAAAAAGAAAATAATTTTCGAGAGGCCCATATTTAAGTTTTTGTTTATTATTAAAAATGTTTCCTTCAGCGGAGTAAAATGTCTAACCAAACCCCAATAATTTCTTCTCTCTCATATTTTTTTTTCGAATACAACTACATCGTAGCAGGCCGCCTAAGGGGCCGCCTCGCAAATGATTTTTTGATGTGTATTAGTGGAACTTTTTTTTCTCATGTCAAAGCTATCGAAAAATCGATGGCACAATATTGACAAGTGTTTGCTTTTACAAATCACTCCACCCTATTGTATAAGATCGTTTGGCTTCAGGGGCTGAGTCAGTTAATAAAGTTTACATCCAAACTATTGTAAGCTGGATGAGGGGCACAAGGATAACGAGTTGGCTGACCTTCATTGGACCCACTCCATCCTTTGGCTTTAGTAAACTCCTCCTCAAGGGTGAAATGGACAACATCCATCACAGAAAAACTGTGGAACGACACTAGGCGTCTGGAACACTCAAAGAAATTTCTTAGCTTTGATGCTAAGAGGGCGGAGCTTGCTCTAAAACTGAATAGAAAGAACCTAAGGACACTGTGTGGGGCGCTAACAGGCCACTATACCTGCAAAAAGCACCTATACAGAATCGGCCTATCCAATACGGCAATCTGCAAATTTTGCGGAGAAGAAGAGGAGTCAATACAATTGTGAGCTGGAACTCAAATGTGGAAATCAAAATATTCAACACGATTTAAAAATTGTGCTTGATATCAAATTACAAATTTGTTTTCATTACAGGTTTCATTTAATCTAGTATGACAGCCGGGATTAATTTTGTAGTGATTTTTAGTAATTTTTACGATTACTTTTTTTTTTGTTTTCACATAAAAAAAACACAATCAAAATATATATTGCACATAATTTTAATGTGTGTATAAAAATTGTGCAACCGAATTATGAGTAGAGAACAGCGGCGTCCAAAAAGCTGTCTGACAAACACATACCGCACCCAAAAATATCTGAGCTGTTAGCTGAGCTGTCAAACAGTTCTTTTTCACAATATGTGGCGGTGGCTGCGGCTGTAAACATTTTAAGCAGCTCAGCCTTATGATGTTGTTTTGAAGCTGTAGCAGTTAGTGGGTCTGTCTAAATATCACAGCTGCAGCTCAGCTTCAACTTTTACAATGAAATACTGCAGCATTTTTAAATTTGGTGGAGAAAAACCCTCTAGCATTTGAAAAAATTCGATTGTGGAAATAATTGTTAAGCAGCCGATGAACTCATGCAGATACCTGGTAGGTACCATTTACATGTTGAAAAGAAAGTATTTTAGAAATATTGCAGTATTGGGTGTTTTATTTAAGTTCGATGAAATTCATGAAAGGGTTAGCTGTCAAATGAATTGTCATGTTGCATTCAGTTTTTGACATTTGTGATGAATATAGCCGGCAAATCATCCAGAATAGATTTGAGAATCAGGCGTCGATTTGTGCGATTTTTAAGAGCGTAGGAGACTACATTTTCGTGCTTTAATTGCTACCGCACCGATAAAAAGAATCCACAATTGCTAGAAAGAACCAAATATACAAAATGCAAAGAAAACAAAATTGCAACACTTTTTGTTAGTTTTTTTTTTTTTTTATTGCAATACTCTTTTTATTCGCAAGAAAACGCTAAAAGATTAAAAAAAAAACAAACATTGGACACACTTCAAATTTTCCATAATTTCAAATTCCTTGGGAACGAACACATGAAAAAGTAGCAACAACTCATTTTGAAATCAGCGATTTTGCTTGCTGACAATCAATTGTTTATTATTTTCATAGTTAAATATGTTTTTTCATTTTCAATAAACGTATGTTTCATAACAATTTTAGTAGCAAATATTTATATTTTTGTATTTGTTAATCAGGAAAACAAAATTTTTTCAATAATTTGCATGTTTTTGTGAAAAGTGCAGGGCATTTTTCCTAATCCTCGAGAAGCAAAGCTTTGAAAAAATTCTAGCCTTTTTTCCAATTTCTAATACGTATCTATTTTCTCCGGGAATCTTTCCCCTATGAAATTTCCATTCATAATAGAAGGTAGGGAAAATAACTCTCAATGAATTTTTGTTTAGAATTGGCCTGATTATTAATTTTGCGATTTTTAGCGGGCTTAATAAAACACCCTTTATCCCACACAGCATTATTTTCATCATTATTAACATTCATTATGCTCTTCATTATTAGCTGTGTGTGTAGAAGTAAAATTCTAGATATTAAATAAAAGTGCAAAATTGTCTTGGAAGTATGGAAAGGGTGATCCATAAGTCACTAAAAATTTTATTATTAGGATCAACTTCAATGATTCAAACAGAGAGAAAGTTTAGAATTTTTTTTAACTGGAAGCAAACTATTCCAAAATCGAGTAGACAATCTAGTCAACCGTTTTCAGGCATAGGTATCTCATCGTGCTTTTAACGTGAAAGCTCAGCCCGTTAAAAGCACTTACCCAAGCCACTCAGACCAATTACACTGTGCTAGTTGAAAAAACCGACAAACGGGGCACCCAGTAACTAAACCTAATTAGAGTACGCTGAATTCAGTGGTGCTATCCGTTTCTCTAGGTTAGCTCGCGTTTTCGAGATTTACCGTTATTTTAAAAATGGAGGAGGTTGCACTACATGTATTGAACTAACTAAAAAAAATTTTTATTTATTGAACTTTAGTAAAAAACCGAAATTCCGCAATAAAATAACCTTTAATCTGATATATAATTCATTAAAAAAAATTTCAGTTTTTAGAAAAAAAAATTTTTTTTTTTTAAATTATTTTTTGCAAATTCTTGAAATTTTGTGATCTTTAAAACTGCATAAAAAATTGAAAAATTAAGCTATGCCAACAAATTTTCCCGTGTATATAAAAAATTATGTTTGAAACAAAAAGAGCTTTAAATGACCAAAATCTGTGGGCAACTTTTGATTTTATTCACAAAAGATGAAAAATTGCAGTTTCAACCTGTTACCAGACGAAGCCTCAAAAATTGAAAAAAATATTGTCTTGTTAATTAAAGTACATTTCTGCATGTTCATATAAAGTTTTTTGTAATTATCTAACATTAAGATGTGTTAAAAAAGTGTTATGAAACCTTTTTGCATAATTTTGCATAATAGTACAAATTAAAGCCCCGACTTGCGTCGTTCCGAATTGCGTCGTTTCGATTTGCGTCGTTGCGATTTCAAGTTGCGTCGGTTTGAGTGGGCGAAAAAAAAACCCGTCTGCGTAGATGTTGCAAACCATCATTGCAAAAAGAGCTGTATCTTGTGAAACAAGATGAAACAACACAACACTTACATAGGTGTTGTAAACCATAATTGGGGGCTAAATAAAGAGAATTCTGTTAAAAATTATTGTGACCAGTTACGGTAAATAGCACTATCTCTGACTACCGGCATCTAAGAAATATTAGTTTTAAAGTTAAACATTTTGTTTTTAATCTATTAAACTAAATCTTTTTTGTAATCAAAATTGTTCCCTTTCACTAAAATATAAACAGAAACACAAATTAAATGTCCGTAACTTATGATCCTCCCTGTATCAAAGTATGATTGTGTGTGAGTGTGTTGTTGATTTTTGTATTGGTTGAGTGGTTTGAAAATTGGTCACATTTCATGCAATGTCGACGAGGCATCAGAGACGTCGTCCATACTCGTTGTTGTCGTCGTCGTCGTCATAGTCTCTATTTCAAATTCATTTAAATATTGGACAATTTAAGTTGATTTTTTTTCTGCTATTATTTTATGATGCATGCATCACAAAAGACCTGTGTGTATGCAACAAACGAAAAACATGTGTTTATTTCTTTATTTATACATTTATACACATACAAAAAACACATACATGGTTGTTTTTTTTTTTTTTTTATCAGAGTGGAAGAGTTTGCAGAAAAAATATCGCTAATGCAAACTACAGCCAAAAAAAATTTTTTTTAAATATAATTTTTTAGTTTTCGATTTTATGATCTGGAGGACTGTTCGCAGTGTACTGGGTAAAATTTAACCCTCCAGCTCAGTAAATGATGTACCAACACCCGAATATGCCTGTCAAAAAAATTTGTTCGCGTTAGATCCCACACAAATCGTCGATCGATTGGTCAAAAGAAATGCTCTAAAAATACGATCACGGTGCTTCGAAAGAGGTCTATGACATCGTGACAGGTCCTTAATCATGGATTTACGTGTTTCAAGGTAAGCAAAGCCCCCCAAAAATTGTTCGCTTAAGAAGCACTTCTAAGCAAGTGGTCGCCTGCTTTTTTTCGGAAAAACTGGACGTGTCGCAACCGTACCACCAGAACAACGCAGAACAGTCAGTTCTGAGTGGTACACAACGATTTGTTTGCCAGCTGTCTTTCCAGAAATCAGGAAAACCAACCGCCGAAGACGGATCACTCTCCACAGCGATAATGCGAGCTCTGACACATCGGCTCTAATAACTGCATTTTTGAGCATCCAAAACATCGATTTAATGAGTCATTCGCCGTATAGACCTGACTTGGCACCAAATGAGTTCTTTTTGTATTACAGTACGGAAAAAACAAACTGAGAGGTCAACGTTTTTTCACACTAGACGAAGCGGTTGATGGATTCAAAATGTATGTTTTAGTGATGCCTCAAGCAGAGTGGGAAAAGTGATTCGAAATTTTGTTCGAACGCATGCAAAAATGCATAGATCTTCATGGGGAATATTTAGAAAATGAATAGAGTGATTTTCAATGATTAATATCAAACATACAACTCGGTTAATACAACATTCTAACGCGGAACACAGACAGTTGGCGGCAAAAGAACCCCTATTACTCAGAACTCTCAAACGATATGAACCTTCAGAACTAGTTTATCGCAGTATTTTTTTTATTACAGTACGGAAAAAGCAAACTGAGAGGTCAACGTTTTTTCAAACTAAACGAAGCGGTTGCTGCATTCAGAATGCATGTTTTCGTGATGCCTCAAGCCGAGTGGCGAAAGTGCTTCGACAATTGCTATAGATCTTCTTGCAGAATATTTTGAAAAACAGTAAAGTGACTTTCGATTATTATTATTATTATTTGTTTTTGTTCTCTAATCTCGAAATATGAAAGGAAACCCTAGCACATACACAAGTTTCACACATTTTGTTTTTGTTTTAAATCTGAAAACGGGAAACTCTTAACGAAAGATCGTGTATTTGAGAAAATTAAAACAAACACGCCATTTATTATTCGTTTATTTTGCTCTTATGTGCCCCACTGTAGTTTTTATTTATTAAGTATTGTACAAGAATAATTTATTGTTTGCTTTAAGTTCTTTAATACTTTTTTATATCTTGGGCTGGTTTTTTTTTTTAATTTCTTAATTTTTTTCATTATAATAAATCTATTGTTACCCGTCTTTTGGATAAAAGCCAATACTGTGTCTTTTCTTTCTTTCTTTTATTATATATTTGTTGCATTTATTAATAACTTGGTTGAATTTTTAACGATATATTTTTAATCAAAATGATATATTTTATTTTAATTATTAAAACCAAATTGAATGTATATACTTTCTACAAACAACATTTTGACGTTTAAACTAAAATAAATGGTTGTCACAAATCAGATACCATACGATACAATATAAGAAATTGCAATTTTTTTTAATAAAATGAAATTTAAGTTGATTTCATTTTCAAAGCGAATTTTTAAGTCTGTGGAGATCAGTCTTAAAAATAAAAAGCATCAGTTCCACACCATTGTCATTTCACAATTTTAATTGGGCAAACAATATTCCCTGATACATTTTCCGCTTTCCAACACTCAAATAACTTTATCGCTCATAAATTTGAGATTTTGGCGTGCGTTAATTTACAAAATGTCATCGTGGCACAAGAGATCTAATTTTCTTGCTTAATAATTTTTTGTTCGTTCGGCTGCGTTTTGGGGAAATTTTAATGAATGATGCGCTGCCGTGTTTTAAAACATTTATTATTATTTCGATTCAATTTGTACAACCGGTGCCAACGAAATAATTCATGCATTTGAGGTGGAAATAAAATGAACAAAAATGCAATAAAGTGTTGTATGCATGCTTGAAGCTTGTCAAGTATAAAGAGGCAAGATTAGAAATCTTATTGAAATCATTTAAAAGAAATTTTACTACAGAAATTTACGAGGCAAGAAAATATCTTTTTTAATTACACATACATACATATTTATTAGAAGATCATCTTGCTAAAGATTTTATTTATCATAGTGATTTTCCACCAATGCTAAAAAGAAGTATTTTCACTAACACTTAATTTTTATGAAAAATTTAGAAGATATAAATATTAACCCTACTAAGGGTTTGATTCGATTTTGTAGAAACGGATTTGAGGAAAACAAAACAACAGTAAATGACAGTTTTGTTTCGAAGATGGGTCTTTTAAAAGACAAAAATACTATTTTAAACGGTGCATTTAAAATAAATTTATTTAAAAAAAAAAAACTATTTTTACGAGATCACTTTTTGAGGGATATATGTACATATTTTTAAAAGGTATACATTTTTAAGGTTTTTTCTTTAAAAAGGAAATTTTTTCAAAAAGAAGTACTTTTAAGATACTGTTTTATAAGGTGCATTTTAAAAGGGCTTTTTCAAAAGGTACTTTATTAATAGGCCCTTGTTAAAAAGGCACTTTTTTGAAAAGTACTTTTTTAAAGGGCACTTTTTTAACGGTACTTTTTCAGAAGATACTCTTCTAGAACGTACTTTTTGAAAAGAAACTTTTTTTAAAAATTTACTTTTTTAAAATGTACTTTTAAAAATGTACTTATTTAATAAATACTCTTCAAAAAGGTACTTTTTAACAAGTACTTTTTAAACAGTTATTTCTCAAAAGGTAATTTTTTAAGAAAGTTCTTTCTTAAAAGGTACTCAGAGGTACATAAAACAGTACGTTTCATGCACTTTTTTGAAAAGGTACTTTTCAAAAATAAACGGAATTTTTTTAATGAAATAAGTGTATGTCGCATGACTTGGGCAAAGATAACCCTGCAATAAACCTAACCTGACATTTAAATATTCAATGAACCAAATGAGGTCAAGTAGAGGAGTCAAATGCCTGGCCAGCTTTCAAAATATTTTTCTCACAAAGCACACCAATCCATTGACATGCCCCTAAATAGGGCTAAATATATACACATGCGCAAAAAATGCAAATTCGAACGAATCAAAAAAAAGTTTTTAGTGCAACTTTTTTCCTCATGCCAAAAGCTATTGAGAAAAAAATATGGCACAATATTCGATTACAATTGAACCACCCTAATACATGTACATACATGTACATAATTTTTTAAAATATAATTCCATTAACGGGTACTTTTTTCAACAGGAACCTTTTCAAACGCTGACATTTTTAAACGGTTACTTTTTAAAAGGTAATTACTTGAAAAGTACGTTTTGAAAAGCAAATTTTTTAACTGCTGGCTTCATAAAGGATAATTTTTAAAACGTACTTTCTTTTTAAACGAACACTTTTAGTATGTTCTTTCCCAAAAGTAATTTTTCAAAAATACTTTTTTTTTAATTGAATCTTTCTAAAGCGATTTCTTTACGTGGAACTTTTTAAATAAGCACATTTTTGAAAGGTACTTTTCTAAAAGATTCTTTTTTGAATGCGCTTTTTTAAAAAGCACTATTTTGAATGGTACTTTTTTAAGCCGCGCCTATTAAGAGGTACTTTTTAAAAGTTACTTTGTCTAAGTTACTTTTTTAAAGGTACGTTTTTAAAGCGAACTTTTTTAAAAGTTTTTGAATACGAATTTTTAAAAGGTACTATTTTGAATGGAATTTTTTTAGCTAGTACTTTTTTAAAATGTTTTAAAAAGAAGTACTTTTTTCAAAGTTAGTTTTTCAAAACATCCTTTTCAAAAGGTACATTTTTAAAAGATACTTTTTGAAAAGGTACTTCTTTAAAAGGAATAATAAATAATACTTTATTAATAGGTACTTCTTCCCTTGTCTGGCACCGTTTTCAAAGGGTGCTCTTTTGAGAGGTATTTTTTAAGATATTTTTTGTGATATATTTTTTGAAAAGGTACTTTTCTAAAAGGTAGTTCTTTTTGAGGAACTCCTTTAAGAGGCACTTTTTTAAGAAGTACTTTTTTAAGGGGCATTTTAAAAAGTTCCTTTTTCAAAAGGTTGTTTTTGCAGTGTAGTTTCTTAAAATATGCCGTTTTAAAAGTAAATTAAAAACAAATTCCCGTGTCTGTGCTACTTTTGCCACTGTTAATTTGATCTTATGCTGAAACATGTGTTCTACATGATCGCTTGACACATTTTCTATTTTTCATCCTTTTTTCTACTCTCTTCTTTTTGAACCCAAAGCATTGAGACGAATTTTTTTTTTTTTTTTTGGAAAAAAAGCAATTGTGATTTTGCAAGCAGCAAACTTTTTATGTTTTTGTTTTTTTTTTTTTTGTGTCTAAACAGAAAATTAAATTTTTGCTTTGATCTTCAGTTATAAAGAAAATATTCGAAATTGTGGATTTTGTATTGGATGTGCTGTAGTACAATTTTGGGTAAATAAAGAAAAAGTATTTTGTTTATTTATCTTTGGGCTGCTCAAAAATGAATTTGTGTTTGATTTCAGGTGTTTATGTTCCGTTTGAATAAAACGCCTCGAAAAAGAAGTGTTCCAAGAGGGATAAACTCTTTTCCACTCAACTTAAAAGTAAAAAAATATTTGCAAACATGATGTGTTAATGAGACATTTCTCATCTTGACATATTTGACACATGAAAAGCAAAGAAAACATTTAAAAAAAAAAAAAAGTGAAATATTGAAATGCATGCACATGAATGTGCTTCATGTATGGGCTGACAAAGAATGAAGCCCAACGAGCCTGTTAGTTATTGAGAACGGGATCCCCATCGCTATAGAAATATTTTTTTGTGTAATTTTGCCCACTTCCAAGAAACATATTGTTTGGTAATTTTGCTACAGAAAATTTCTATCATCCAAAATTGTTGTATAGAAAGTTTTTGCTATCGATTACTTTGAAAAATTCTTATTTAATTATCTATAAAAAATTGCTATTTTTACTACGTTTTCTAGCAAATGCTTCACAGACAACGAAAATTTTTCTAAGAGAAATTTTCTATAAAAAAAAATGTTAAAAATAAATTTCTGTAATCGAAAGCATTTCGAAGTTTATAAGCAAATTCTGTTATTAAAAAAATATTTTTTTTCGAAAATTTCAGTTAAAATTTTCAATAGAAAATGTTTGTTATCGATTTCTCTATAGATTTGTTTTAGAAATTCATCACCGCTCAATTTGTTTAGAAAATTTTTGGTTATCATAAACATTCTATTAGCTGTATTTTCTTTGTAGAACGAATTTTCTTTTAAAAATTTCACTATCCATAATTTTTTTGTAAATTATTCTTGTTATCGATAAATTTCTATAAAATATTTCTTCAGAAAATTTATATTATCGATACATTTTCTATTGACAATTTTTTGCATGGCTAATTTTTCCGTAGGAAATTCTTGTCAGCCACAAAATTTCCATCGTTTCGTCAAATTTTTTTATAAAAAATCCTGTTATCGATAAATTTTCTATAACAAATTTTTGTTATTGCAAAATTTCTTTTTGGAAAAATTTGCTATTGGTAGAGAGAATTTTTTTCTTTGACAAGTTGTCTATTGAGTACTTCTATTATTGCTGTAAAAACAATTGTTAACAATTTTACCAAACTTGAGTTCAATTTTACTTCCTCAAAATTGGGAAAGACGTTTTTTTTTTGTGATAAAATTGGGAGTGATTTGTAAAAAAAAAATACTTAATGAATTTTTAACTGAAAGAAATGGCCAACATTGTTATAACTAATGCCGTTTTCTGTTCTGCTATAAGTGTAACATTTTTAATATTATTTTGCACAAAAAAATGTAGATCAGTATGGCTTTTATTAATTTTTTTTATTCGTAGTTTTAGCGATCTTTTTTGTTGTCTCAAGCTCGCTAAACTCTTAAAACTCGCATTTTAAGAGCCATGTGCACAAAAAGAATGTACATTTTTTTCCAGAAAAGAAATTGCCCTAAATTTGTTGTCAGTATATAATAAAGCTTCTGGCAAAAGCATTTGCATACATTTGAAGATAAATCTATGGACTCAGTTATTTGCTGTCAGAAAACGTGATACGAGTATTTGAACTACTGAAAAGACCTACTGCTTTATTCTTTGACGAAATTATACAACGTTTACGAAAATTTTTTTTTTTCCTTGACTATTGACTGCCAATCTATTACCCCAGTTATATGTTAATAGCCTGGCAAAGTCTCGAAAAATATGAATTATTTTCCAAAAGCGCTATTGCTTAACAAAAGGAATACAATTAGTCCAGAGGTGGATATGAAACAGCCATGGTATATTCCGCAGCCAATGGTCTTCAACTTTACTTTTTTTGTCGTCTTTAAAACATAATGATCACTACAATTTCATTACCAAAAAACAAAACCTTTCTCTCATTTCTGAGGAAGCAAAATCAAACTCAGCCCCAATCGAAAATGTTATTTATATATTTTTCTTTTTTGCAACCACATATTCAGCTCGGTTATTGTAACATTAAGATTTTCTAGGTTTTATTAAATTGCTTTGAATTTTTTAAATAATTAATTAATAAAAAGTAAATTATATGCGACACTTACGTTTTCTTTTTCCTCGTAAGGAGAACTTACCTGCAAAAATAAAACAAAAATAAAACGAAATTATTCACTATTAAAGAAAAGCAAAATATTGTTAAGAGATGTTTTTTTTTTTATTGGTCAGACGATAACGACTCGAAGGCTGCGCACTTTATTACGTTGGCGGCAAATTTATGAATTTAAACATTTTTATTTAGTGTGAAACAAGGCAGTGAAAACAAGCAGCACTGTACAAACAAAATTTAAAAAAAAAAGTACTGAAATCAAAATTAGGCCATGTGCTTGAAAAAAGAAATATTTTTAACAAAAATCACAATACAATTTAAATTTTAAGTTTAGCTGCCGTTTATTGTGTTTTCAATACAATCGAAGGCTACAGTGGAAGTCGTAAATTATTACGTGTAGCAGATGTTGCAGAAAAGCAATAAGAAAAAAATTAATGAGAAATAGCGCGATTCGATCGTGCAAAACTACAAAACATTTTATAGCGAAATTTTCGTATGAAAATTTAAAACAGCACACTACTACAAAATACGTAATAAAAATTAAAAATAAAAAAAACTACATACATATTTCGATCACAGTGTACAAGAACAGATGATCTAGAAAAAATTTCGTTTATATTTTGCACATACATAAATACTTGTGAGCTGTAAACATATCCGTAAAATTCACGGAAATAGTTTGTCCTTCAATTGAAGATATCAAATTTAATAGATAATAAGGACTGACAATGTAGGTAATCGACGAACAACTATTTAGCTGAATACGCTGAATTTAAATGAAAGATCTTTCGCAGCAATCAAATATTCTGAGAGTAAATGAATGACGACACACTGTATGGCTGGTAGAGGCACTCTGTCTCCCATTTTTGCGCGTATGAGTGCCTGCGTTGGGCCAAGGTATCGTAATATCAGATAGCCCCATAACTACAACAAACACAACACCAACAAATATTTCATGTATTTTATTGGTAGAATCACTATAAAATCTGTCACCCATATGTTCGCGTTTGTGTTGTGTATTTTGGTAATTCTTGAAGTTAAACAGACAGGTGCTTTTGTAAGGCTACCTGGTATGAAGGTACCTTGCGTTCTGTGTTTAAGCAGTTGCGGTAACCTGCTTATGCATAGCAGCAACTTTTGATGAGAGAATGATATTAAAACGTTGAGCTTGGTGACAGGGTTGCCATACTGGCCGATTCAGGCCCTGTGCTTGATCAGCATTTTGCCCATGATTTTTTGCCTCAAACCTTTAACAGTGGCAATTTTTATACAAAAATATCAATTTTCCTATAAGTACTTAAAATATCGCAGCTTCCTTTTGTTCAAAATAATTTATAATTTTGGGCAGCACTAGAGTATTCTTCACCCAAAACAACTGCTCAAAATATATTCTATAAAGTAAATGCAACCCATAACATTGACATTGATTGCCAAGCTAAACCAAAACACAATGAAAACTAGACAACAAAAATCAAATAAGCTGTTAGCTTACAATCGGTTCGAACCCAGGCCATGACTAATTGTATACTGTTTTTATGCAGCAGCGCATAGTCAGCCTACTACCTGAACTCTTTCATTACTGACTGTCTATAACCTTGTTGACCAACTTTCCAACCCGGCCGCAGGTCTCAAAAGCAGTACACAATCAGTCACTAACTCTGTTCGAAGCAAATTTGGGTGCTGATGAGCGATGTGGTGGTCGTGAAACAGCCATGGTAGATACTCCAACCAATGAGTCTTTATTTCTCTTGTCTTTAAAAAATGTTAATCACTCCAGTTTTACCAAAAAAAATTTTTTCTCAATTTGAAGGAAGTAAAAATCGAACTAAAAAGCCCGATAAAATCATTAGCAATTGTGAATCATAGAGAGCGGCTATAAAATTAAAAAAAAAAATTTACTTGATCTAAAAAAGGCATTTTCACTTGCCGAGGTTTTTAATTCTGATTATTTATCAAAATGCGTTGGCACCCCTGCTGGGGGATAAAATTGCACTTTATAACTTCAAGAGCATGTTTAGCACACTAAAGTTGATTTGGTTCCAAGGATTACATATGTATGTATGTCAACTGCTTTAAGCCAATTAAAGCAGTTGACCCGTACAGACTAGAGTCGCCAGCAGCTAAATTGAGTGCATTATGAAACCGCAAAAATGTATGTTGTTATAAAACATTCAAAGAGGCGACCATGATGTTTGTTTTTTAATAAATAATCATTCAAAGTTTTTATATTTTATTTTCAATTTTTACCTTCAACTCTTCTGTATATTGGGCAACACGTAAAATATACTAAGAAAAAATAAATTTACAACTTGTAAAAAAAAATTACACAAAAAAAACAAACAAATTGCCCGATCACACAAGATCAGAAAAGAAACGAATAAAAAATGCAATTTAACAGAAAAAAACATCTTAATACAAAAAATAATTAGTCATTCATTCAATAAACTTGCTGCCTGCCCGATTGTTAATTGCAATTTTCTATTTATTTAACAAACACAAAAAAAAACAATATTGTTTTATTTAATCTTAAAGTATGTGTAAGTGTCAAGTGACTGATTTGCAAGTGAAATCAATGTCGAGTTGAAGGATCATTTTGAAAATTGGCACAACGACAAAAAGGTGTTGAGACAACAGCGCAGACGAGATTTCGCAATACAAACAACCAACAGCTTTCGAACAAAAAAACCATATTTTCAATTGAAGAACCACCTGTTTTCATTTATGTAGTTTTAAAAATTTACAATGGAAAATTATTGCCTGAAACAACAGCTAAAAAAGCACTTTTGTTTATATGTATATTTTAGATAAAAATAAAAAAAGAGAATAAAAAACTAAAACAAAAAAACAATAAGAAAATAAATATTAAAATTTTCAAGAGACAAATTCAAAAACAGCTTCCAAACAGCTAGTTGTCCACTCTGCTAAATATCTTTGATGTCTTCTTTGTCTTATTTATTTAATATCAGTCACAAAAATAATAAAGAAAGAACTTTTGCTAGCTTGAATTTGTTCCACAGTGTTATTAACGTACGCAAACATCTCTATTTTCCTTCCGCACATCACAGTCATAAAAATAATAAAAAAACAACTTGAACCCAATAAATTTAATATAAAATAATTATATGTATAAGAACAAGTTCGTATAATAAAAAATAACTTGAAAAAAAAAATTTTTTTTTTTTTTTGTGATAAAATTGGAGTGATCAGCATTTTTAAAGAGGTTCGTTTGAACCATTTCTAATCATCATTTTATGCATGGGAATTTTGGAATAAGTAATTGTGTTTCCTTTCAGATTTTTCGAGTCTAGTGACGTGTTGATTAGCAGCAATGAAATGTCGACGGCATATAGAAAAAGACAGAAAACAGTATGGTCTATTTTTAGACCCAAAATAATACATTTTTAAATAAGACTACTGAATTAAAGTTGAAGACTTTAACTGACAATTTTATCTTAAAACATCTTGCTCAATTTTGAGAAAGTAAAATCGATCTCAAGCCCAGTGAAATTATTAATAATTGTTTATCATAAAATTTGACTCAAAATTAGCTCAAGAAAAAAAAAATGAAATATAAAAAAATATATAACAAAAAACTTCTAGCTCAGAAAAAGAGTAATGTTTAATGAAAAAGGGGTTTAATAAAACCAAATATTGCATACCGGTATTTTATGTTTAAAGAACAGGAAAAAAAATGCCTTAACAAAACAAGATGAAAAGAAAATTTAACTGGAATATTAATTTATTATTAATAGATGACCCCCAGCTTCAGTCTGCACTTCACGTTTCTATCTTTTCTAATGCTCTGTATTCATAAATAAGAATTAAATAAATTGAGCTGGAATAAAATTGTAATAGAATTGCATTATATTCGGATATCCGGCAGGGCTTCTCACAATATGTTTTTTCAGACTCAAATCTATATAAATAAGCCAAATACCGGGATCGAATCTTAATATTTTCGAACGTAACTCATTACGTAAGAATAGCATAAAACATACGTATTTGTACTGTGATTAAACGCAGTTCATACGATCATACATATCGAGTCAGTAAACGCCCTGTCGGAAACCAAGCTAACTTTAAGCTAACTTACAGTTTAACTATTTCACAACAGGTACTGGTTGAGGCCTGGATTACTTCTCAATGCAAACAACTGACTATTTTAACATGGTGATGTCCTAGGAAGTAGTCAATTGTCCGACGCTGCATTGCTTTTCAACTAACTTAAAGTTAGCTACTTAAAAGTCAGTACCCACAGAAAAAAATGTACAAATCAAGGCTGATTTTACATTTCTCGGTGGTAATATTATATTTTATTAAATTAAATTTCATCCTATTTTTTTTTTTTTGTTAGTCTCTGGTGGGAATCGAACCACTTAGCCTCAAGACTAATAAGCAGCCAACATACCCACTCAGCTATCGCAACATTTAAAACGAATGCGACAATAGGCAATTTACAAATTACAAATCGATTGTAGTGTAGCTAATTTAAAGGTAGTCCATAAAAGTTAACGTAAAGTTAATTATTTTAGTAGTCGACTACTAAATGTCTGACAGGGCGAAGTTTCGATTCCAATGCAGGTTTAAAAGTTTTAATTTTTCTTGTTTTTCTCTGGTAGCAGAGGTTATAACTCCCACAACACTTGTAACCACAGAACAAGTGATAAAACCAGTTGTTAGTTCTGTCCAGAGGGGAAATAATTTAGAAAAGAAGAAATCATTGATTGCGAGAATGCGATTGTATGTCTGATGCTTTTAACAGGCGTAAAAGTCATAGAAGTAGGAACTATATGTAAAATTAATGTTAAAACACAAAATAAATGACATTTTTTTTTTTTTTTTGGAACATGATCTCTTTTTAGGAATCATAGTTTTGGTATTGACGTGAGTGCAGGAAGGGAGGGATGCAGAGCGCTGATTTGTAGATGAGATCTTCCAAAGAAAAATATTTTCGTGAACTGACAACTGCATTTTATGGCAGCCTTTTTCAGCATGATAATTATTTATGATGTTTCTTTTTTTTCACCCTCTCTGTTATGATGCTTTAAATACAGCGAGTCGTTTGCTGCTGCTTGAAAAAAAAATATACCAAAATGTATGTAATCTATTTAATCCATTTCTTTTATCTTTCTTTTTCACCCAATGATTTAAGACTTTTAAAATATTATATTATTCAGGAAAGAATTTTTCTTTGTCAATATTTAATGTATGACGAAATAAAACAAGGAAAAAGAAATATTGTATACATTTTGTTTTTCCAGTTGCAATCATCACAACTAATTATAATTGCACAAAGTGTAGACGATTATACGAGCCGAACTTGAGAAGAGATTTTATATCTCTTGTTGAATGAATGTAAGAGAGTCACAATAAAATTTACCACTAAATACAAAAGAATGGCCAGAGACACAACTCATACCACATTAATAAAACAATAAGAGTAATAAGCGAACCAGATATTTTGCGATTCTTATTTCCAGCTGACTTCTCGGTAAAAACAGTGAACTTGGCGATCTATTCTTAATAAACAGATCACTATAAATTTTAGCTAAGAAATCAGTATTTTCGATGACTTTTCCATAGAAATAATGTTATCTTGTGTTTAATAGAAAAATAAAGTCGTAGATAACTTTGCTGCACAAAAGTAACCTCATTCGTCTTAAAAGCGCCAGATTTTCTTGTTACTTTTAATAATATATGTATACTAGCCGACCCGGTCCGCGTTGCTGGCCCTAAGAAAGCTTTTTATGAAATTTACGGCGAAAATTGGATTTTGCCATACATACATATGTATACACACAAAGAATTTTATATACATACATATATACCCCCTAATTCATAAAAATTATTACAGGCTTATGAGACTGTTATTTGACATATTTGTATGGAAAATCTGTCAAATAAGAGCTTTATAAACCTGTTATAATTTTTATGAATTAGACGGATAGACTATAGGGTGCGCTAATACACTGGATACCCTTTAATACAAAAGTTTTGAGATTTTCGGTACATATTTGTTATTTTTGTGTGGAGAGTAAGACAACTACATATTCTGTTCAAACTGCAGCTTTCTATCTCATATCGTTAAAAAGTTACAGCTGATTTTCACTTTTGTATGGGGCACCCTTTAATTTAAAAACTTTTGTTTTTTTTTGTTTTAGGTATTTGTTTTTGTAGAGCATGTGTAAAAACATATCGTGTGCAAATTTCAGCTCTCTAGCTCTTATTGTTCAAAAGTTACAGCTAAGTTCTACTTTTCAATGTACAGGGTGTTTTCTTTAGCATCGGGCAAAGAAATATCCTGTGCAAATTTTAGCTCTCCAGCTCTTATCGTTTAAAAGTTACAGCTATATTTTACTTTTTAATGTACAGGGGGGGTTCCTTTGCATTTTGCCACGCCGTTCTCCTTCCTGCCCCCAGACCGAAAATCGAAATTCAGACTTCACAGTGTCACCCGCTAGAATATTCTGAAGACTCCCTGAAAATTTCATCAAAATCGGCCAGCCGTTTTGGAGTCTATACGTTACATACATACATACATACATACATACATACATGCATACATACATACATACATACATACATACATACATACATACATACATACATAAAGTCCTGTGGTAGTACATCCTATGCCGACATTCTAAAACATGTGAAGCGTGACCCAAAGCTAAATGAGCTGAGTGGAAATATTAAGAGCATTCGGAAAAACGAAAAAGGTGAACTACTTCTGGAGCTTACCAAACCAGCTCATCAGCAGACAACCGAGTTTAAGAAAGCGATTGAAGAGGTCGTTGGCTCAATGGCGGAAGTACGTGCTCTGTCGCATGATGTCCTTTTGGAAATAAAGGATATTGACGAAGTAACGACAAGAGAAGAGGTACATAAAGCCCTCACTGAATCTTCAGAGGAACTAGCTACACTCCCGCAGCACGCGATCAAGTCAATGCGGAAAGCATATGGTGACACGCAAACAGCGACGGTATCTTTGAATGCCCCAATAGCTAAAATACTATTGAAAACCTCGAAGATAAAAATTGGATGGGTAGTATGCCGAATTCGCGAAAAAATTGTACCAAGAAGATGTTATAGGTGCCTGGACTATGGCCACACCGCTATAAGATGCACAAGTGCGATTGATTACTCAGGTCATTGTTTTCGCTGTGGAGAAGAGGGGCACAAGATTAAATCCTGCACAAAAGATCCAACTTGCTTGCTTTGTAAAAACATGGCATCGAGTAGTGGTCATGTTACGGGATCAACTGTATGTCCCAAGTACAGGAGCGCGACACAGAAGCTAAGGTCATGATAATGAGAATATTACAACTTAATCTAAACCATTGTGAAGCAGCCCAAGAGCTATTGAGACAAAGTGTCCGTGAGCTGAACGTGGACATTGCACTAATTAGTGAACCCTACAGTAGTGTTGATTCTACAACGTGGTTAAACGACACTACTGGTACGTCTGCGATTTGGTCGGCTAAGAATCAGATGTTGCAGGATAAAATGGGGAATGAATGTGGATTTGTCCGTGCTAGAGTTTCTGGTATATATATGTATAGTTGCTATATCCCACCGAGATATGATATTGATGTTTTCAAAGGGATTATAGAAGTATTAACCAACGACGCTTCTGATAAAAGTCCAATATTGATAGCGGGGGACTTTAACGCTTGGTCTACGGAATGGGGGTGTCCAACATCTAATGAAAGGGGTAGAATTCTACTGGAATCACTCGCGCTGCTTGATGTGGTATTGCTAAACTCTGGAAATGAACAGACGTTTAATAGAAATGGAAGGGGTTCGATAATTGATATTGCTTTTTCCAGTTCATCTATTTCTAACAGAATTACCTGGAGTATCTCGAATAAATATACTCATAGTGATCATAGCGCAATAATTATGAGTATAAGTGATCATTCACCAAGTGCTGTCACTGTTTCCAGACACGAACTAGCAGGATGGAAAGTAAACACGCTGGACAGAGATATTTTCAATCTGTATATGGAGAACGTTGAGTTAAGAGGCTCCCCCGAAGATATGGCAAAACAGTTAATTCACTGTACAACAGATGCATGTAATGCAGCTATGAATAGAAGAAGGAACGGCGTAAACAAACCTCCAGTGTATTGGTGGAACAATGAAATAGCTGAACTACGGAAGGATTGTGTTCGAGCCAGAAGGCTGTTTACAAGATCACGTGGTAGACCAGAAAATGAACTATACCACCAGAACCTTAGGATGAAAAAGAAGGCTCTAAAGTCTGCGATCAAGAAAAGTAAAAGAACATGCTTCCTGAGTATATGCGATGAAGTTGAAGAAACCCCTTTTGGATTAGCGTACAAACTTGTTACGAAGAAACTTAAATGTTTAAGTGCACCTATCCCGACAGACGCTATAGATCTTCATAGGATAGTGAACCATCTTTTTCCCCAGCATGCTCCAACTACATGGGCTACACGTTACTCCATTGGAAACTTGATCTTTCCGGAAGTTACCTTATCGGAAGTTCAACTAGTTGTCTCAGGATTTGAGAATAAGAAAGCACCTGGACCTGACGGAATTCCGAATGTCATTCTAAAAGAGATAGTTAACTGTTGTTCCGGGCAGCTAATACGGTTATTTAATACCTGCCTACAGAAAGGAGTTTTCCCGTCGATTTGGAAAAGACAGAAACTTGTTCTTTTACCTAAGGACAACAAGCCTCTAGATGATCCATCATCATATAGACCACTATGCATGATAGATACTTGTGGGAAACTGCTGGAAGGCATTATATACAATAGATTGAGTGAACACATTGAGGCTGCTGATGGTCTGTCGGATACCCAGTATGGTTTTAGGAAACGCAGGTCGACAATAGACGCTATCAAGATGGTGATACAAACAGCTAAACAAGCAATTGAAGGCAAAGTGTGGAGAAATGGCAGCAAGGAGTACTGTGTGATTGTAACCTTGGATGTCAAAAACGCTTTTAATACGGCTGGGTGGGAGTATATTGTAACAGCATTGAGGCGACTCAATTGCCCAGACTATCTTGTGGAAATAATCAAGGAATATTTCCGAGACAGAGTTCTTATTTATGAGACCAATACAGGAACTAAGGAGTACAATATCACTGGAGGAGTTCCACAGGGTTCAGTACTTGGACCATTGTTGTGGAATGTTATGTATGATGGTATCTTAAGATTGGATCTGCCAGAAAGAATGCAAATTATAGGCTTTGCCGATGACATAGCGTTGACAGTTGTGGCAAAAAATATTGGGGAAGCTAAAACAGTCGCAGAAGCTGGTATTGAGGTGGTCAGAACATGGCTCAGTTCAGTGGGACTGTCATTGGCTGAACATAAGACCGAAGCTCTGTTAGTAACGAGTCGTAAAGTAGCAGAACATATTAGCTTAACTGTTGGAAACTGTGTAATCAGAACAAAGGAAAGTTTAAAGTATTTGGGAGTTGTGATAGACAATCGTTTGTCTTTTAAACAACATCTGGAGTATGTTAAGATGAAGGCTGGGAAAACATGCACGGCATTGTGCCGCATAATGCCAAACACAAGGGGTCCGAAATATCTAAGAAGGAAGGTGCTCTCGGGAGTCGTTAAAAACATCATCCTGTACGCATCACCGATATGGGCAGAGTCAACTACAAGTAAGACCTACTGCAAAATGATTAGCTCTGTTTACAGGCTTAGTGCACTTCGTGTCTGTTGTGCGTACAGGACTGTGTCTGATGAGGCAATTTTTGTTATTGCGGCTATGATGCCAATTGACATACTAGCAAGAAGAGCGAAATACCTGTCGGAATTACAGAGCTCCTCAGAGAGAGAAAACGTGGAAGGAAGTTGTATCGCAGAGTGGCAGGCTAGATGGTCGATGGCAACAAAGGGAAGATGGACGCATATGCTCATTCCAAATATTGACGTTTGGTGTAACAGGAAACATGGATTCCTGAATTTCTATTTAACGCAGTTGTTTAGCGGTCATGGTTGTTTTAGATCGTATTTACATCGTTTTGGCCTAGACGATTCAGCATATTGTCCATACTGTATTGTCTGTATAGAGGATCCTGAGCACGTGTTTTTTGTTTGTCCACGATTTGAGCCCCAGAGGACAAACTTGGAGCAACTTATGAGAAGTAGAGTGGATATGCAGAACATTGTTCCCTTAATGTTAGCTTCGCTGGACAACTGGGAGTATGTCGGTGAGTTCGTGAAATCGGTTCTGTTGGAACTTCGCAGACAAGAAAGAATTCGCAGAGGAATTCAGTAATGAGTGGAGGTATTACCTCCCCCGCCCCCCCTGTGAGGAAATACTTTTGCGGTGGTTCCACAGGGATTGGGTTGTGAAAAATGAGGTCGTTTTAGCGTGTTAAAGTCTCGCACTCCCAGCGCTAAGGTGCTGGGGTCTTTCGATGATTTTTTCCTCATTTAAAAAAAAAAAAAAAAAAAAAAAAAACATACATACATACATACATACATACATACATACATACATACATACATACATACATACATACATACATACATACATACATACATACATACATACATGCATACACACAAAGAATTTTGTATAGATATATATGTATATTTATATAAATTTAAAAATTGTAGAAAATAAAAATTGTAGACACTTACACTGCCGTTCATAACTGTGACAACAAACTTACCTAAAAGGAAACAAAGAAGAGAAAACATATTTTAATATTTCTAAAGCAGAAAACATTTTATTTTCAAAAATAATTTAAATAATTAACAACTAATAGCAATCAAATTGTTTAAAGTTAGAACAATATTTTATTCATGTTTGTTATGGAAAATTTTATCAAAACTTTTATTGAATGTACTTAAGTTTTCATTCAGCTGCCTGTTTTATGGGCATCAGGAATAAATTTACAATATTACGTTTATTTTCATTTGAAGTGATTTACAAAAATTGGGGAGGTTTATGACAAGAAATTTTTTTTTTTATATTTTTTCTACTCAAACTAAATGTTGTAATTTATGCATAAGCATTTCAAATTTTTCAATTAATATTTTGGTTGCTCGTATAAAATAAAACTTTATTAATGCAGAGACATTTGTGTGTTGACAAATTTTATTTTCATATAAATTTTCTTGTTTTTTCTTTTTGATTCGATTTTTGGCGCTGTATAACTGTGTGTTAGATGTAAAAATAATGAAATAAAAACAAAATATCTTGCAATGATACTCATAATCACACAAATTGTTCTGCAACAGACAATTGCAGACCGGTTTATGTTGGCACCTAAGAACGAACACCCACAACAAGAGTCCGATGACCAAATTTGTTTGGCGCTGAATTTGTTTTGCTCTAATTTTAAAGGTTGTTTGAATAGAAGGAACTTTTTGTTTGTAGATTTAGATTGCTTGCTTAATAGAAGGATTTTGCTTGTTTGTTTTTGCGCCAAGCAATGCCTGTCAAACTGAGAAAAATTATACCAAATCTAGGCTGGATACAAACGAATTGAAAACGTTTTTCTAGTTTCAAATCATCCAAAAAAAAAAAAAATGTTTTAAGTTACAAAATTTCTATGACATTAAGAGTGAAACACCAAAACGGCGCACTGCCTTCGCTACTTAGCAAAATGAAAAAAAAAATCCCTGACACTTCGTACCCAAAGTAGCCGTCATACCCATCAGCGTTTTCCCATACGACTGCGGTTGTTCTTTCTAAATTGTACAATATTAAGATCATTTCGGTATGTTGTTTTCACAAACAAACAAACAAAACAAAAATAGTCAATGCTATTGTGTTTATCATATCTTTGTCATTTTTTAGGCTCATTTTATACGGTTACTTGAACGCTGGGCATTTTGCCAATGATTGGGAACACACAAACGCTGCCAAATTCTGCCAATTGTGTTCAGTAATATTAAGTCTTTTATTTTACTGAAGAAAGCTAAGACATTAACAAGTGCTGTGGAATAAGCGATTGCTATTGTCAGGTTAAGCAATATCAATAACTAAAATGAAATCAATTAATGATGGCAAAATTCAAAAATTGCAATCACCTGTTGATTTAAAATTTTAAACAGCAAAGATCAACCAAATAAATGGTTAAGAAAAAATTTTTAATACACCAGGATATTAAACATTTTAAAATAATCTTAGCAGCTTCGTTTTTAGGATTCCCTACTCACAGAGTGAATGTGGCTCCACTGTCCGTCCGCCCGTGAAAATCCATTCTCCGCAGAGGAATGAGCTAAAGAGCTGAAATTTTTAGAGATACATACCCTGCAAGAAATGGCTGATGGAAACTAACACAGTAACAGCTTATTTACTAACCATGCAAAGCAATTTTATAGCTTTCAGCGTTGCCATTACAATGATTGTTTTTTTAAATTTTGATTTCCCCGTATTAGTTTGGTAATTTCATTTGGAACTACGTTTATGCATTAATGTTTTTATAGATTCATTTGGTATGTTTTCTTTGAAAAAAAACATAGTGCTGTGGATGTTTTTTTCCATATGCTTCAGTTTTCTATTGTTAAAACTGCTATTGACTACTGTTTTTCTCTTAATTTTATCTAAATATGTCTAAAATAATTTATTTTGTTTTCCTTGTATAGTTTTTTTTTTTTTTATTATTCGAAAAAACTCAAGGTCTTTTGGAATTTGAGTAATTATTTTTGTCAATATTTTATTTTCAATAATTACTCGAATTCCAAATTGCGCTCAAATAAATATATAAAATATAAGAAAAAAAAGGGGTCAAAATAACTAAATATTAACACCGGTATTCATAAAAAATAAAACATTGTTGAAACACATTTTACGACAAATTTTTCATATAAAATTTTCTCTAAAATGTATTTGAGCAACGTTTTATTTTTTATGAATACCAGTGCAAATATTCGAAAAAACTCTTATTTTAATTAGTAATAAAGAAATAAATAGCATTGCATGTAAATTTGTGGGCTGAGGTGGTAACGCTGGATACAAAAATAGCTCACACGTACACGAATGTTTACATCAGTTTTTTCATTTTGCTCTTAAGAAAATGATAGAAACCCTGATGTATGAATCCATCAGCAGTGTCGATCATATGATGGATCATATGACCGACACTATAATGTGTATGACACTAAAAATAGTCAATGCAATTTTTACACTTTTTGTACTCAATTTAAAATCCCTTCCAAATATTCGAAGCTGTTATTAATTAGAAGCCAAATCGTCGTATTCCTGATTGTGGTTATTTTTGGTTCTACATTATTTTTAGTCAATAGATAAATCATTCGGCTGCAAATACGAAGACTTGGGCGTAGTTTTTTAGATTCTAGAATTATCGTGATGCACGCTGTACCACTTTTCAGTGGATTTTTTTCCATCGAAAATTTATAAAGTTCATTTCTATTGAAGTCATCGACAACGATAGCGATAACTTTGCTGTAGAGAAATCTTTATTTACCAACAAAGACAAGTTATCGTTATAGATCTTTATTTATGTATATGTTGAGAAATTACAGTTCTTAATGGTTCTCAGCAAAAGCTATTGACAACAGGAGCGTTCTACAGAAAATTTGTCGCTAACTTGACTGTGTTTTTTTATTTGATTGAAAAGGCCTAGAAGTTTAAGGTGAATTAGTATTCTATTAACAACAATTAACAGAATTTTTTCTAATAAAAAAGTTTATGTTAAAACAAATTTATATTCTGAGTGCTGCAAAATAATTCTTGAATGGTAGAGAGCACACAAAGAGAAGAAGTTATATGGCAAAAAAAGTGATAGTTCGAATCTTTTACGGTTGAGGTCAAAGAGGAGTTTCCTATGCAAAAGTGATCAACAGGTTTATTCTGTTAAGCCAAAAACATCCAGAGATTTTTGCGACTTGTGAAGGTAACGAGAAGCGTTGCTGCTACAGAGCAGCAAGTTGTCCGCTATGTTGCACTTGGGTCCTAGAATCTCCCGTTATGCTGTCCCCTACGTTGACCCAATTTTAACAAACCTTCTATCTAACTTGAGACCCAATAAATTAAAATCGAAATTGCCTTGATAATATTGAAGTTTATGTTGCAAAATTTTAATATATTCTTTTAACATTTTTTTTTTTAGCTTTAGCCAAATCTCATGGAGACTCATTTAAAATATTTCGCTACAAATATTTTATTTATAATAAAAATAATAATTTTTGATCATTTTACTTTTAACAAAATATTTGCTTGCTTAGTTGACATTCCATTTCATGATTTTGCAACAGAAACAACGAAAAGTATGCACCTCTAGAATAGGAAGAACATATTTAAAATTTTTTCATGTTGAAAAGCATTCCTGCTCGAAAGCAACAAACTACTCACGACACCAAAACAAAGAGAGAAAAAAAACATACAACTGGTGAAAGTACAAAAAAATAACAAAATGTGTTGCAACCAAATTCCAATGAAACAGCAGCAAAAAAATATTCCTAAAGATTCACAAAAACAAAAAACCGAGTGAAATGAGAAAAGCACATTTCCATCCATTGCAGTCTTTTTCCCCTCTTGATGCAAGGAAGGGCATTAAGTGCAGATTCTTAAGATTGTAAATGCTATTTAAGAATTTTCAGTCTAAAAAACATTTATGACAAGATTTTTACACCATCTCCTGTTGCTCGAAAATGCTTTTGATATACTACAATATTTTCTCTTATTAAAAACAGCCTCAAAATGAAATTGAAAAAAAAAATTATCCTTTTGTATTGTTATTGAACAACTCTTGAGGCAGCTTAACTGAGTAGTAAAATTTAATTTACAAAACATGTTGAGCGTATCTGTGTATGTTTCGGTGCAACAGGTTGCAATGTTTTGCTTATCATGCTATTTATTTAACACAATGAACGGCGTGTAACGTGGGGCACGAGTTTTTCTTGGCTTTTGTGTGTGTATGTGTTTATCATGGAATATAATTATTTTCTTATTGTTGTTCATCTTGCCACAAACAAGGCAAAGTTCTTAAGAAAAGCAAAAAAGAAAAAATTATAATAATAGACATTTTAGACAACAGACTCATGCAGCAACAGAATTTTGTTAAAAACAATAAACTCTTCATAGACAGTCGTAAATATACGCGGTGAGGACTTTTGATAACCCAAGTAACCACATAGTTGAAGCCCACTATTTCATCGTTACGTTGCATTATGGCGGAAAATCGGAAAATACCGGCAAAAGATATTTTGCAACAAGCTAGAGTCAGCAGACGCAGTAGCTGCGCAAAGTTCTACTGCTGAAAAAAGAAAAAGACATCTGCAAGAAAAAAAACTAGAGATTAATTAAGAGCTGCATGATGCTCTAAACACTTACACGACAGCAGACTTCAAATGCTGCTCTGAAGTCGGCTTCATAATTATTTATGAAGACAGCAACAACATAATAATCAGCTGATGTGTAAATCAATTTCAAGTTTTTATAAATATTACAAATTCAAAGTTTAAAAATATAAAAAATGAGTGAAGAAAATTTAGTGAATTTTATCACGACTTTACAATAGAGTTGTCAGTTGCCAGATTGCCATACTAGGGTTGCTAAATCCTGAAACATAAAAGGTAGCCCTCGTATTAAGGTATATTTTTAGACATAAAAAGTGAATTCGGGTATCCTAAGATCTTTAGTGGCCATCGTGGAAAATTTTGGCACTCCAAAGTATGTACAAGCTAATTTTTTGCAATGTTGTATTTTCGTTTTGCTCAATATTTGAAACAATTGTGTAGTTATTGAGCAATAAGATTTTTGACTTTTCATATTAAATATTGAGCTCAATAATGGCATTTACAAACCGGTCTACATGAACACGATATTACAAGACGGTTTTGAAGCCTTTTTTTCTTGCCAGTTACGTACTTTTGCAATTAATCTAGCGATACGTAGATATGTGATGAATTACAACGCAATATAACAGTTTCATTCATAGCTGCCAGATTTGTCTATTTGTCGTCAATTTGACGATTTCAGACAGTAAAAGTGATTAGTTGACGTGTTGACGATTTTTACCGTGATTTTGACGATTTTTTAAAACTTTAGCTTCCAACGTTTTAGGGTTCCGTACTCATCGAAGTGAAACGGAACCCTATTTTCGAGACTACTACGTCCGTCCGTCACAGCGTCCATTTTCCGAAACGGTAAGAGCTAAAATTTTTACAGGATGTTGTTGGACCTTGCCGCTACAACAATAACTACTAAAAATAACAACAAAGCGAAAACTATCAGGTGTCCCCATACAATGAAAAGTTACAATTAGCTATAACTCCTAAACCGTAAAAGATAGAAAGCTGAAATTCGCACAGTGTGTGTATCTATAGATGTTCTACACCAACAAACGCTAAAGACAACAACAAGTCGAAAACTACCAGGGGTCCCTATACAACGTAAAGTAAGAATTAGCCATAACTCCCAAACTGTAAGAGACAGAGCGATGAAATGTGCACAATATATGAACTCACATATGACCTACAATAACAAATGCTAAAAACAACAAGTCGAAAACTACCAGGTGTCCCTATACAACGTAAAGTAACAATTAGCCGTTACTATCGAAGCGTGAGCGACAGAGGGATGAAATTTGCATAATATATGTATTCACGTATGCTACACAACAACAAATGCTAAAAACAACAACAACTGTAAAGCTACCAGGTGTCCCTTTACAACGTGGAGTAACAGCTATAACTCTCGAACCGTAAGAGATATAGAGCTGAAATTCGCACAGTGTATGTATTCCCAGATGCCTTACAGCAGCCAATGACAACAACAATAACAAGTCGAAACTACTAGGTGTCCCCATACAACATAAAGTAGCAATTAAACGTAACTCTCAAGCGGTAAGAGACAGAGAGATGAAATTTATACAACATACATATGTATTCACATATGCCATTCCATACGTATATTACACATACATACGGAACCCTAATTGTACGAGCCAGCCTCGTATTTTTATTCTGTTAAATTCGACAATTTTTACGCCATTTAATATGGCAGCCATATTTTCATTGTGTACAGCAGTCAAACTGCAGTTAAGTTGACAAGTGAACGCAGTCGAATAAAGTGATAATGCAGACCGCAAAATGGTAATGCAGATTTTTCGTTTCAAGTGGCTTTCCGTATAAGTGCAACAAAAAATATCGTACTTAAGGTGGGATCACACGATTACCGCAATGCACCAATTTTACACAATTTTTATTGGGCTGAATTGGATCACAATACAAAATTTGTCCCAATCAAATTCTCTGCAATCACATGATTGTCACATTTTACTGAAATTTTATTGTCGCAAATTTTCGCAAAACAATTTAGTACCAATAATAGCCGCATTATAGTCACACGATTGTTATATTATACGGCAACTCTGAGAAACAGCTGTTGTAGCTGATGACAAACTTTGTTTTCCCAAAAAAAAAAAAAAAAAAAATTAAAAAAAAAAAATTAAAAAAAAATGAATTAAATGTTAAAAATATGGTTTGTTCATTAAAAAGAAAGAAAATTGCTTCGGTTATTATTATATTATTATAATGTTGTGCGGGCTGAAAAAGCAAAAAATTAATAGTAACAACAATTGAATTTTACTGATTGAAAAGCAGAAATCATGTTTGGAAGACGCGTTTAAACAATTTTGAAACTAAATAAATGTATGCATATGTATGTATGTATATTATTGGCGGGCATTGTCTTCTTTGGTTGCCGCATGAGAACACAATAAATATTGGTGCATTTTTAGAATTTTTATTGGTGATTGGTTGTATGTGAAGTGTTCACACGGTTGTCGCATCAGGGTTGAATTTGATTGGTACAAATAGGAACAACATTTGTTTTGGTTGCCGCATGCGCCAATAAATTGTGCTATCACACGATTGGCATACAAAATACAACAAAAATTGGTGCATTGCGGCAATCGTATGATCCCACCTTTAGGCCCCAGTAGCTCACACGCTTACAGGTAATATAAAATCTGATAAGCGCTAAGGAAAGATACCTGTCTTAGACCGGTTTGAAATGTCTCATTCTCTGAAGCGAATTTCACCTGTGAAGGTGGTCGGTTGTGTCTCCAAGAAGTGCAGTCGGAAGGCAACTGCTTAAGGCTGGTCCATAATCATCATTTCCTGGGCATCATCGTCTCCTGAGCGACAATTGTCAAGGAAAATTAATAGCAATGCTCGCAAGACATGCATTCTGCTAATCATAGAAGAGTTATAAAACTCTCCCGTATTTTTGTTTATATAGTTGACAACGGCCACGATGTCTTGTTATACACATCTGAACAAAGAAAACAGTGAACAAAGTCACAGCTTGCTGTTATTATCCGTGTGGATCAGTTTGTTCATTTACTTTTGTACAGTTGCTTTCCTTGCGTATTTTTGCATTGCATGAGCATTTGGGTTGTATATTTCAAGACAACACAGCAGCCACCACAATAAACAAACATAATCGTGCCACACATATGAATGTTTGTCAGTGAGTGTCGTTTTATGGATGTACATACTTTCATATTTAGTAATGCTTTAGTTTGTGGCATGCAACAACGTACTAGAAAATTAAATTTATGCTCTGTATGCGTTGGCGTGTTTTGTTCATACGTTACTTGGCAGTATTGCATTTTAATTAATTTAAATTGAATTTTAACACAAAAAAAAGGAAAAAATTAATTATATGTATGTATATAAAGCTGAAAGAAAATATTTCATGCAAAGAAAAAAATCATTTTAAAAAGAAGAACATTAAATGTTGTCTAGATTTTATTTCGCAGATTGTTATAAATATTTATTTCTTTTTTTTCGTGCTGTTTATCTTTTTTTTTCTTTCTTAACATAGAAAGTGTTTTATGAAGATATATCAGCAAGATTTATCAGCTGAATGACAACTTAATATGATATGAATTAAGAAATTAAAAAAAAATCTTTTTAACAGTTCAACTTTTAATTAAAATTGAAGACGAAGCGCCATTTTTGATTAACGTTTCTAGATCCATCACAACAAGTGATATGGATAATGTATAGAAAAGTGTGATTCTATTTGCAATTTCTGTAATTTTCCATTCTGATGCCATATAAAGCCATGCATAGCCTGTATCAGGATTGATAGAAACACCCATTAAGGGACATTATTACGACTTATGGGTGAAGGTACATTTAATTGAAGTGACCGAAATTTAATTGAATTGAAAGTGGCTGGTAAGCAATTTTCATTATTACAACTTACCGGCGGAAGAGTAAAAGCTTGAAAAATAAATGTTTCCAATTAATTAACCATGTCACTTTGATAAAGCAAAGACACAACCAAATGTGATAAATGCAAAAGCTAAACCACCCATTAAAGTTACTGGTAAGATGATCTACCCGATAACTTACTACTCACTTTTTGGTTAAAGGAAAGCTGTACCAACGCACAATTACTTATCCAGCCGATAAAATCCTACCTTTAACTAACGGCAAGTTGTGGTAATGGATCTAAGGACCATTATTGCCACTTACCGATAAGGTGGACGTTAGTTAAAGGTACCTTTAATATAAGTGAACGATAATCTGGCCGGTAAGCAATTTTCATTATTACAACCTGTCGGTAAGAAAAATTAGTTATTTGTTAATTTGTGATAATATTTTTGGAAGGTTCAAGTCTGGAGGAAGAGCAAATGAATGAAGAATGTATTTTTTCAGGGAAATTCTTCCATTTCAGTAGACATAAGCAAATGAGGTAAATGCAAAGGCTAAACCTCCCGTTAATTTACCGGTTGGATTATTCTTCTGATAACCTATCGCTCACTTTTTGTTAAAGGAAATTTGGTATAATGAAAAATGCTTGATCTGTAGGATAAAATCTTGCTTTAACTAACAGGAAGTTGTAATAATGGCACTAAGCGATATATATTTGTACACTGAAAGAATGTTGTACATAAATCCTATAAAATTCGACATTAAATTAAGTAATTACGTTGAAGCTGAGGGATACTTTGAACCTGAACCCTATTTAGCTTCATGTTACAGGGATGGATCAACGGCGAGGGGAAAAATAGGAATTGGTATTTATATAGAAAATACCACGGATCTGTTATTTCGTCTGCGGGATTATTGTATAGTTTTTCAGGCGGAAGTTCAGGCAATCCCAGAGTGTAGTAGGGAGCTCAGTGTAACGGGAAGGCTAGGAGCTGTGAATATATTCGCGGATAGTCAATAGGTCATTAGAGCGATCTTAGCTGAACGGATTAAATCAAAAATAGTATTAAATCAAGAAACAGGAAATGAGAGAGCAAACTCAATTGCTTCAAGAGCAAGAGAGTTAAGCAGCATAAGCTTAGTATGCACTAAACCTTTCGATGCAGTGCAATCTTTTTAAATGACAAGGAATTATTATGGATCTATGGGTCAAACTGTTCATAGTTAAGTCCACGAAACGCACAACAAGCCAATACTGGATTAGGAAATTAAGGAACTTTTTAAATGACACGGAATTATTATGGATCTATGGGTAAAACTGTTCACAGTTAGGTCCAGTAAAGGTGAAGTAAAGCACAACAAGCCAATACTGGCTTAGGTTCATGTTGCAAGACATGCCCCTTCTAAATAATTATTTATTGGTCATTAATTGTTTGTTATTTAATTTTCTGCTTGTTACAATTAAAAATTTATTTCAATCAATTTTAAATTTTAGTTAAAAATTTATTATTATTGCAATTCTCAGTAATTCAATCAAATAATAATTTTGGCTTCAGCTGCAAAATCGGAATTTTTTTAATTTGCTGAATTAATTTGGCAGGTTTTTTTTTTCAACATACTATGATTTTTAGTTTTCTCTGTTTACAAATTTGATAGAAACATATCGCTCTACTGAACGTTATCACAAGTGTAGCAACATCGTAGCGCACGATATAAGCATTACTTAGTCCATTCTAACAGCTTGTAACCATCATTAACAATATGACATCATGAGAGTTGTATTTTGCTGTTGCCCTCTCTTTTTCACTGTTGAGCTGCTCTAAAGCAGCAAGCGAGTGAATGTAAAAATGAATGCATTATTTATTTTTAAAATAAAATCCACATTCAATTTGTGGCGTACAATTTTCTAGTCATTTCCTTTTAAGGATCTTTTGGTTGCTGTTTATTTCAAAATCAAACAAAAAAACGATAATTTAACAAATGACTGATCGTAAAACTGAACACATGTTCTTAAGGTTATTTTTTATTTTAATGATATTTTGTCATAAAAGGCCAAAAAATACAGAAAATTTCAAACCAAGCGGTGCAAAGTGAACATTTGAGTGAAGTAAAGTTGGTTTGGCTTTTTTTTAGCAAAAAGGAGGCCATTGTCAGTGAGACCCCTTGTTTTAAGCATTAAGTTTATGAATTGTTTTTTGTCAAAACGGCTTTCTGCGTGTTAATAAGTTTAAATCGAATTATCGTATGCATCAAATTAAATGTCAATATAAGAAAATTGAAGAGACCAAAAACACACCATGTTTTCTGGGTCGCAAGATCATAAAATAATTTTTTGTTTTAAATAATTGCAGTCTACACAAAATGCCTATGTAATTGATTGAACAGTTGCTGTTCAATTCTAAAATAAAATAATTAAAGCAAAAAAAAAAGTTTGCAGGTTTGATAACGAACAATGAAATGCAATGCCTACCACATGTCTGGACACATACATATGTAGAGAATCGTTTAACGCCCTAATGCCGCAAATTTATTAATAAACGAAGAGTAAAACCAATGCTTACCATCAGTTTGTGTGGTTTTATAAAAAATCTTTACTTTTCGCGCAGTGTAATACGTTTCATTGGGTCAGGATTGTTTTTCATCAAGGCACATAAGAAATAATTTCACTAAAACGATAATTTTTCCGCCGAAGATCATGAAGATGAATAATAATCTTCACACAACAATGGCTTTTGATTGTCATGGCATGTCTTACAGGTAGTATGGTTTTGTTATGAATACAGGGCTTTTCAAGACCATAGACTTGACGATAGACTTGACGTAGCCTCACAGGCAACAGCATAATGGCGTCGAATCGCACGACCGAGGCGGCCAATCGACTGGACCATTTCGTGAGATAACACGTTCTCTAAACTTGGTTTTCAATAAATTGATTGCAACATTCGCTGTGTGACTTGTGGCATCGTCCTGTTGGAACCACATGACCTCCAAGTCCATATCATCCAACTGGGGCCAAAACTATTCGATTATCATTGAACGGTAGCGATCTCCATTTACAGTATCGTGCCGGTCATGATCATCACGGAAGAAGTACGGCCCTACGATGACAAACCGTAATTTTTCCGGGACGCAATGATGACTTAAGGAGTACGTGTGGATTGTTGCCTAACCAATAACGCATATTATGTTTGTTGACGAAGCCATTCAGGCAGAAATGAGCCACATCATAAATTGGACGTAGCGCTCTTAACGTTGAGGCCACTGACTCCGAATTTCGGTAGTAAATTTTAATAATTTCGACTCGTTGTTGGCTCGTATATCTTTCCATCATGAAATAGCAAATCTCACTGAAGAGAAATGTCAAAAGAGCAGCAAGAAATATGGCGGCGTCTGCTGACCCTGTCACTGCACTTTTGTAGCGTCCCTGTTGAAAAAGCCCGTTATAGTTTTAGCAGTTAAAGATTTTTAGTGGACGGCACATCCACCGCCCAGCTGCCGCCTCTGCGCCGCCAATGAGGTTCTTCTGGAATTTGAAGTGTGAATATAATTTACATTCGACTTTTTGACAGTCGCAAGAAATGTATTTAGACTTTTGTCCCTTAGGGTGCAGTGAGTGTATTAATAGTTGTATAATGGTCTGAACTACCTATACAAAATGTCTTTTCTCCCATGCCAGAAGCTGTCGAAAAATCGATGCAAAATAATCGTCAATTTTTTTTTTTTTTTTTGTGCCTACAAATTGCCCGGCCTAATGTGCACAAATCACAACTCAATTCCAAATCTATTAACATAAACGATCTAAAATTTGTTGAGAAATTTTGTGCTTTCGCTTAATTTGTGTGCGTTGTTCTGAAAACTATTTCAAATTTGTTTTCGTTATTTCTATATGTTTCTCGTTCCTGGACGAGTTTTATTCTAGGCAATATTTTAGCACAGTTAAAAATTATTTTAAGTATTTGTGCATCTTGCAAATCTCTCAGGAATATTTGCATTTCTCACTGTTTGCGCCGGTCGCAATTGTTTAACATTTTTAGAAACTCTTTGAAGTCTGCTTTCGCATTGTGAAACTTTTTTGCAAACATGTGCATTTTACAAGTTGTATGCATTTTTCACATTTATGTCGAGTCTGTATTACACATTTTTGATATGTTTCGCATTTTTATGCGAGCTGTTTAACTCTATTTGAAGCCTGCTTCTGCCGATTTTTAGCGGTTTTGCACACGTTATAGAATTTTAGTTTTTGCAAGAAAAAAATAAATAAAAACGGACAAAAACAACCGCTGAACACAAAAGATATATTTTCCATACAATGTCCAAAAGCCCACAAAAATTGCACAAAATCTTGTTGCAAGGTGGTTGTTTCACTTGTTTTATTACCTCAAAGCAAACTAAATATTTTACGTAATGTATATTACACACATTTGATTAAAAAATAAAAGGAAATTAGAGTGAAATAAGCAGAAGAGTGCAACTTAAGCCCTGACACTTATCCACATCATTTGTCACAATCCCAAAATAGTTGTTTATTCACTGCTATTTTAACATGACAATTGCGCACAGTGGTTTGTATCCATATAAAAAGTGAACAATATCATTGCATATACAAGGTGGCGCAAAAGTAATCTTCCGTCAATCAGCAAATGCTATAAATTTTTGATTGGCCCCTAATGTCAGTTCTGTTTTGACATTTGTGTAGTATTTTTGAAGTTGTGGCTGTATTCTTAAATTACATTAAGCAACATATGGAAAAAAATTTTCTGACATTGGACAGCCACTTTATTTTTTTGATGTGTTATACTTGTCTAGGTACAAAAATCATAAAAAAATCTAGTTCTATGGATTAGTTTTAGTTTCGGAAAGGTTGATGCAAGGCTCTAGTCATAACTTATAAAGGGTGTGTCCGATTTTATTATGTAATGTGTTACGAAAGAACATACGAAGTTCCATCAGTTTTATTTAGATAAAATACTAGAATACTAAATCCTGCATACAGTATTAAAATCTCATGCAAGTTTGACTCACAACGACAGTCTAGTCTTATCATCTTATATCACTTTAGGAACAGCAAATTGCTATCTTAGCTAAAATCTTGCACTATGATTAAACAATCCCTTGGGTTCATCATTAGTTACAATTCCAATAAGTAAGCTGGACTAAATGGGTTACTGTATACAAATTTGGTCTATTTTTTTTTAGTATTTTATGATCTTAAGTAGTTTTAAGCATTATTGTTACCAAGAGGAAATCAAGAAATGTTGTTGCTTAAATACTAATTTTATAACAAGTGATTAAAATAATTAAGCCATGATGTAGGCTGCTGTCTGCAGTGCTCAAAATAAGCGCATAATAGAAGGAGGAAGCGTAACGTGCATTTGTTCTTTTTGCTGATCCTTTCTTATCTTACGACAAAAATTGGCATGGGCCTTCAGGGATTATGCAGGCAGCAAAGGAGTGCAAAAATGCGAACTTTACTTGTTATTGTTGTTTATATCATATATCTGACTGTTTATTGAGATATACATGCCTAGTGCATGACACTGAGATGAACCATTGTTATAATGTGTTAATTAATTTCTATTATTCGAACTTTTTTCTTATATAATTATTTCTCTATTAAGTTTATCAGGCTCAAGGTCTTTCTATATTATCCTTGTGATTGATATCAATTAAATTAGACAAAGAAGACATCAAAGACATTTAGCAGGGTGGAAAACTAGTTGTTTCGAAGCCGCCACACTTTCTCGTCAGCACCCGTCTTTGAACTCAGGGGCTCATGTTCAAAGATAATATAGAAAAAACTTGAGCCTGATAAACTTAATACATCATTGTTATAATATTCTGGAATGACGGCAAAAGCGGGTATTTTTGCTGTTTTAGGAATAAAATAAAGATTTTTTTACTAAAAAAAAAAAAAAATAAGGAAACTGGAAAATATTTACAAATTTCTGTTTTCTATAAGTTTTGCAAAATCAAAAATTTTCCAAAATTTTAAGAAAAAAAAAATTGGTTTTTTTTTTTTTCTTAACACCTCGAAAAATATGAATTATACTAAAAAATAATGTAAGCAAAACATAAAACTACAGTCGAACTTCCATTACTCGAACTTCTCTAACTCGAATTTTCTCTAACTCGAACTAATTGTGTTGACAGCAGCGTTAAAAGAACAAATCACATACAATTTTCCTTCCGTAACTCGAACTGCCATAAGTCGAAGTTCTCCATAAATCGAACAAAAACCATACACATGAACTCTATAACTCGAAGAATTTTGCTTGGTAAATTGGTTTTTTGTTTTTGTTTTAGTTTTGGTTTGTTTGTTTTACTCTCTTTGGTTGCTTGAGCTGGTTTGTATACTTTACATGCTATTTTCACTTATTTCAGAATATTTTCCTTAACTCTAAATTTTTAAATACATACATACATATGTATGTATATATTATATTCTTTAGTATGTAGTTTTCCATTAGAGTCTATTTTAAATAAAAATACATGATACAAAAACCTTTTATTCTATTTTGACAAAAAATACTGTAACTCGAAGTCTCCGTAAGTCGAAGTTTTTTTTTCGGATAATGGTGATTCGAGTTATGGAAGTTCGACTGCATAATAATTTAAATTTTTTTTGAAATATTACACAATAAAACCGAATACAGCGTTTCTAAGTTATGACTAGGAGTTTGGATGAACTTTTTCGGAAATCTCATATTTTGGAAAAAAAAAATTCTAAAAAAAAACTTATCTATAAAATTTTAAATTTTTATAATTTTTATATTTAAAAAAATATAACACATCAAAAAAAATAAAGTGGTCATACAAAGTTTTGTTTTTTGCTTGTTGCATAGTGTAATACTACTTTTTTGGCCTTGTCTTCTATGCATAAAATAACATGGCCAGGTTATTCACTTACATCCAGCCTAATAAGCTAACAGAACCACAGTGCCTTAAAACTCAGCTGCACTTTTGTTGTGTGAAAAGTTTATACAGATTTGTATACACTTTTTGCAAATAAATATTGTAGATTGTTTGCATTTTTTATTTTCGCAAAATTTTATAAACCTGATACCGTTGAGTAACACTACACATCAACTTGACTCATATTGTGAAGAGAAATGAATATGTGTGAATTAAAAAAAAAAAAAAGCTTTAACATTTTTAGATCACAGAGCTGAAAATTTTTGTATAACGTACTTTTTTTCTATGCAGTAGGAAAAAATAATTTCCCTAAATTTTTAATGCTCCTCTGGCATCAAGTCTCATGTTTTGCTCGTAACTCTGCAGCGTTGTAAGTGAAGGTTAACAGCTCATGGCGATATGTTCAGAAAAGTTTCTATTTTAATTGAATTTTTAGGTAAAAACTAAATTCAATGATTGATGGATGGCATTGAAATAATAATATATTCTTCTATTACCTCGTTTTCGAGCTCAAAATTCAAACACTCTTGCGGCAGGCAAGAGATAATAGAAATGTTCCATTGGGTTTTAGCTGGAAAAACTTGAATAACTTTTTAATTTTAAGAAACTATTTTTTTAAGGAAAAAATTAAACCATATATGTATACAAGTACATTTTTATGGAATTTATATCAGAAGTCTGCAATGGAATCTAGCACAAATGGGCATTTCCATGAATGGGGGAAAAATTTTAATTCTTCGCATCTTGTTTCAAATTTAAGGAGAGAAAAAAATCAATTAAATTTTACTATGCAACTTCCCATAGACATGCAGATTACTGTATATTGTCTAGAGATATATATGTAGATTTAATATATATTTTGCAGAACGATTGTGTCACAACCTCATGCAATGCATAATGTTGCTTTTACTTCTTTAATGAATAGTGGTATGCTATGATTTGATTTGGTTGTCTTTTGCAATTGCACTGATAGAAATTTAAAGCATTGGGATATTTAAAGACGTATAAATGTTAATTAGATCAATGCAAGTCAATCACACTCAGGCCGGAAACAGTTTTGGGGAAATTTTGCAATACAAAAAATTCAAAAGTATAAACTAATTTTAAAAGGAACTTTTTATAAAAGGTAGTCTTGAGAAAAAATAATTATACTTTTTACAAAAATTTAGTTTTTTAAAAGTTGCTTTTATCTTTGTATAAAAGGTAATTTTTAAAAATAGTACTTTTTAAAGGGTACTTTTTATAGAAGCTAATGTTAATTAATAAAAGTTGCTTTTTGTGAAAGCTTCTTTTATAAAAGGTACCTTTTATGAAAGATAATTTATCGGCATGGTCCCTTTTTAAAAGTACTTTTACTTTTTGTAAAAGATACTTTTTACAAAGGACCCTTTTTATAAAAGATACTTTTTATAAAAGGCACGTTTTACAGAGGGAATTTTTTATAAAAGATATTTTTTATAAAAGGCACGTTTTACAGAGGGAATTTCTTGTGGAAGGTGCTCTTTATAAAAAGTAATTTTCGTAAAAGGTACTTTTTAGAAAAGGTACTTTTTATAAAAGATACTTTTTGAACAAGGTACCTTTTATCGAAGGTACTTTTTAGAAAGGTATTTTTTATAAAAGCTCTTCTTTGTAAAAGTACTTTTTACAAAGGTACTTTTATAAAAAGTGTATTTTATGTAAGGTACTTTTTATGAAAGGTAGTTTTAATGTAGGATACTTTTTATGAAAGGTACTACTTTATGTAAAGTACTTTTTATATGAGGTAATTTTTGTGCAGCACACTTTTTATGGATAGTTATTCTAGAAGGTACTGTTTACGAAAGGCACTCTTTATAAAAGTATCGTTATCGTTAAAAATATTTTTTATAAAAGGTAGTTTTTGTAAAAGGAACTTTTTATGAAAGGTACTTTTTATGAAAAGTACTTTTTATGAAAGGTACTTTTTATGAAAAGTATCGTTATCGTTAAAAATATTTTTTATAAAACGTAGTTTTTGTAAAAGGAACTTTTTATGAAAGGTACTTTTTATGAAACGTACTTTTTATGAAAGGTACTTTTTATAAAAAGTACTTTTTATAACTGTCAATAATTTTATCTTCATCAAAGTTGAGAAAAAAAAAATTTTTTTTTTGATAAATTTTGAGTGACCAACATTTGTTAAAGAAGACAAGGAAAGTATAGTTGAAGACTTACTGGCTGGGGTACTATTCTTATAAAAAGTACTTTTTATAAGATAATTTTTACAAAAAAAATTTTTGGGTCAAATGGTAATTTTTAAACGTTGTTGTTTTTACGTCCTTACGCTTTCCAAAAAGGTTACTGTTTCTTACTGAACATCTGAAATTTTGTGCAAGGCCGCCTCTGACAATCAAATTGAGGGAATTTTTGTATTTAAAACAAAACTAAAAAATAAAAGGAAATCGACGCCAAACAAAAATATTTAGCTGGCCATATGTTTGCTATAATTCTGATATTAAATTGAATGAAGAAAGAAAGAATATAATTTTTTTTTTTTTTTTTTGAAATCGTTGAGCTTGAAAGAAACAAGAAAAAATTCTCTAGTTCTCCATATGAAAATGATTTGACTGAGGGGCGCGCAGGAGAGTATTAGCTTGAATTTTGTTTTGTGTTAAATGTTTCCTTTTTTTCTTTTTTAATATATCACTAAATTTAAATTCAACAATATTAACATCAATTGACTTTAATGGATAATTGTCAGAGTGGCTGACTGTTTGACGGCCAAGCTGTTTGACTTTGAGAGTGTGTGCGTATGACAGGGTTGATGGTTAAAATTTAAATGCATCTCATGAATGTGTAAAATATTTATGATTGAATTGAAAAAGAAAAGAGGAACAAACCGTTTGACTTGGAAGACTTGTTGCATGCTACCGTTTGCATTCGAAGATTTTCAACGTGTTTAATTTATTAGCATCGCTTTCCTGTTTACGCAGCGCCCTGCTGTACATCGATGTCTGAGGGCAAAAACACGTCACAGGAAGCAATGGCATATGACAAACATATGTGGTGAAAAAAAAGTTCAGTCCTAATTTGAGGAGGGGGATTTCTTTTTTTTTTTTTAGTCAGCAAAGTAGTAACTAACGTCTTTCCATATTAAAATGTTGGACTTTTCAATGCCGTCTCCCCCAATCTGTTGTGCATAACTTGTTTTTATATTTATCAAACGTTTATTTGACAAATGTTGTATAAAAATATATATGTACACTGAACTTATTTTGTGAATAAGCCAGTGTTTCAATTTCTTGAGCAGTTAAAGATGTTTCTGAATGTTTTTACTCACCCGACTAATTTAAAAAATCGTACATTTGATGTAGAGTCCAAACCACTGCCACTTAAAATATGAGTTTCAGTTTGCTTTTTTTTTTTTTTTGTTTTAATTAATATTTATTAATGTAAATTTTTAAAGATTTTATGCAAATTTGCGATTTAAAAACGATTTTTTTCCTTTAGTTTAAAACAGTAAGCTGTGCGAGTTATAAAAATAGAATAGGTATAATTTTTTTTTTTTGTTGATGAGATTTTAATCAAATCAAAAAATAACATAAAACTTACTTTGACCAGAGAATAAAACAAAACCACGATACAAAAACAATCAACCGCATTTGATTCATAAAATCGCAGCAGCGCCGTTTTTCACACACTATCTTTTTTTAACACAAAAGCACACACACACACATACACAGCCACAGACACTGAGGAAGCACAACAAATTCTCAGTTAATTTATGGATTTGCGATATCGTTGACATCAATCAATTATTTTTCAATAATTTTGTTTAACTATTTTAAATTTGTTGGAAACGCGAAAAAACGATTGGTTGTTCGGCTGTCTGATTGTGGGCCGGTTGGATTAAGCCGCGTAAAACAAATAGATATTTAGAGTACGTTTACACATGGCAACGCACAAGTGACAATATTACTTTATTCGCATCTGAAGCCGATAACGATATTAGTTTTGTTCATCTACTAAACTGGCGAAGGTGTTTGGTTTAAGAAAATAGATGAAGTTTATTTTTAAACCTCTGCGTTGTTGAACAAATGGTTTTTCTTTTCTGTTCTTGTTTCTAAAGAAATATGCTCGCACACACACACACACACACAAAAAGACACAAAAACAAAAGAAAACAGAGATCTTTATAGAATTACTTTGCTGCCGTAGTGGTATTGATAAACATTTAAGTGGGTGTTGATGGCTCTCGATTGTGTTATTTTTTATTTTATTGTGATTGTTGGAGTTTTTGTTCCTGCTGTTTTAGTTATTTTTATTTAATTTAATTTTTAGAAATTTTTCTGTTGTTTATTCTTTGAAAAGAAATTTCATTTAATGAGACACGCGCTGTTGTTTTTGTGAACGAACTTCTCTTACTGGCCTGTAAATAATCGAAAAAAGAAAAAATTTTCGATATAATTGTCGGTTTTTAAGGATTTTGCTTAACAACAACAACACTTTCTGAAGCAATATCAATAAGATACAGACAAAAGAGAAGTATAGTGGAAATTAAAAGGCACAGTGAAGAGTGAATAGTAGTAAATATTTGAGCAGGAAGAGAAGAAAGAAAGAAGGATAAGTATTTTTAGATGTGTATGGTGGTGTGGGTGTGGGTGTGTGTGTGTGCTTATGAGAAAAATGAAAAGGAGCGCTGGTGAATTCGTATATGGAATTTTTTTAAGATTTGTCATCGAATGATATATTTGTGTACCTATAAAACAGAGATTTTGAACAGCATTTTTTTTCCAAAAAAAAAAAAAAAATGGTGCAATTTTAAGAAGATAAATTTACTTCTAGGTATAACTTTAAAAGCAAAACATGAATTTTGTAAAGAATTCTTAAAAAGTAATTTTGAAGAAAGAGAAATATTTCGAAAATTGATTCTGAAAAGCATTTTATTAAAGATATTACAATATTCTTAATGGTACTGTTTTTGAATGGTTTTTATCAAAGTTACTTTTTTGAGCAGAAGTTTTTAATACAACCAACCGTTTCAAAAACGACACCTTCCAAAGATATTTTATTTAAAACAGACTTTTTTTGTAAATTAGGTATATTACTTTTCAACGGTTTTTTTGACAGCCTACTTCTTTTAAAGTACGTTTTTGCATAATTTTTTACAAAGTACTTTTCTGAAAACCAGCATTTTTGCTAAGAACTTTTTAAGCGGACTTTTTTTAAAGTACTTTTGAACATACTTTGTCAAAAGTACTTTTTTTACAATATACTTTTTGTAAGTGTAATTATACACTTATACAATATACAATTACGGTATTCAAAGGATCGTCCTAAAGTCAGAAGTCTTAAAATAATAGCACGAAAATATATGACTGCTGTGAGCAACCTGTCATAAAGTAGTGTGATATATCAATTATGAATCAGCTGTTAAAGAAAAGGAAAGCAATTTAAATATTTTTGTCAAAATGCCAAGAATAAGTGAAAAAACTAAAATAATAGCCAGTTTGTGCTATAATTATCTATTAGATGTTTTGATAGCTGATTCAAGTAAATTTTAAATGAAATATACTCATATTTACGAACAAATATACTGTTAACTTATGACGAATCACTAAACACAGTCGATAAAGTCCTATTAATTTATGACTATATTTGTTTGCGGCACAGCAACAATTTTTTTAAACTATCATAAAATGTTAGTACTTTCTGACATTATGACACAATATGAGACCGTTTGATTACCGTAAATATATATTTTTTTTAAGTTTTATTTTTTAAAGTACTTTATTTAAGCACTTTTTTTAAAATATATTCACTTTTAAGATACTTAAAGTACTTCGAAAAAGTAGGGTTTCTTACAAGGCGCTGGAAACACTTTTTTAAAAATACTTTTTTTAAAAGTTACGTTGTTTTAAAAGGTACGATTTGTTAAAAGATACTTTTTCTTTAAAGGTATTTTTAAAGTACATACTTCTTTTAAGGTACTTTTTTAGAAGATATTTTTTATAGAAGATCCTTTTTTTAAAGGTACATTTTTTAACAGAAAATTTTTTTAAAAGGCACTTTTTTAAAAAGTAATTTTTCTAAAAGGTACTTTTTTAATAGGTACATTTTTAAATGGTACTTTTTAAAAGGCACTTTTTTAAGTTATTATTTCAAAAGGTACTTTTTTATTAGCTACTTTTTCAAAAGGCAATTTTTTAAGTTACTTTTTCAAAATGCACTTTTTATAAAGATACTTTTTTTAAAGATACTTTTGGTACATTATTTTTTCTCTAAAATATTTTTTTTTCAAAAAGGACATTTTTAAAAGGTACTTTTTTAAAAGGTATTTTTTAATAAAATGCTGGCTTTTTTTGTAAAATGCTGGCTAAAAGTAGATATATACACACTTCTTTAAAAGAAAGTACTCTTTGTAAAACAGGTAGTTCCTTTAAGTTCCTTCTCACCAGTGGTACCTTTTGTACCAAAAGCAGATTTTTTTTTTTTCAAAAAATGCTTTCGTAAGATACATTTTGAACAAAATAAATTTTAGGTACTTTGTTGAAAAAGTAACTTTTTGAAAGGTAGTTGTTTTAACATGTAATTCTTTAAAAGCTACTTTGTTATAAAAGATAATTTATTCATAAGAGGCTTTTTTAGGTACTTTTTTTGAAAATGTACGTTATTTAAGATACTATCTTTTATAAAATATTTTTTTTGTAAATGCCGGCTTTTTCTAACAAAAACTTTTCTTAAAAGGAACTTTTCTAAAATAAAAGATACTCTTTTTTTGAAAATAGGTACTTTTTGTAATGGTAATTGAAAAAGCTACTACTATTACTTATTTAAAATACTACCACTGGTAGTATTTAAAAAATGCTTACAAAAAAACCTACTTCCTTCGAAAAACATGTTTTGTAAGATATATTTTCAATAGATACTTTCTTTTAAAAGGTATTTTCTTTAAGAAAGTAATTTTTTAGACGACAGTTTTTGAAAAGTACTTTTTCAAACTCCTTTTTAAAGCTTTTTCTTTAAAAATATTTCTCACTAACTTTCATGTTCTTCCCAAAGCTCCCTTTTTATATAGAATCTTAGGAAAGGGTACTTTTAAAAACAAATGTACACACACCACCTAGTAAAAGTAAACATTTTAATAAAAATATTTTCTCATGAACTTTTTAGAAGGGAGTTTTTTACGTTCGATTTCTATAAAGTTAAATTCAGTACTTTCACTGAAGGGTCTGTTATACTGTCACGTAAAAACTATTGAAATGAGGCAGCATGAATACGTGTCAGTGTTGAGTGTTGGCAGTGACAGAGTAGACTACAGAGGCTCAGAGATTTTTATAAAAATAGAAGGAAACAAATGTATTACTAGGAAAGTATTTGAGAAAATTTTCAGAAAATTTTGTAATAAAAGCTTTTTACATACATATATTTTGCGATATCTTTTATACATACTATACACAAAATAATACATTGTGGGGTTAGAAATTTTTAACAAATAGTTTTCAATAAATTGTTTATGTTTTATTTTGTTTTAAAAACAGGAAACACAGACTAGAATTAAAAATTTACACAATTTATAGAAAATTTATATTAATGAATTTGTGTAGGTGTAGTTCTTGTTATTTTTAACGTGGTAAACAAAAAGCCGGCAATTTGTTTGCGGGCAGACAGAAAATGTGTAAGTTTCAGAGTTTGGCCAGCTTTTGGATAACTAAATTAATTAATGTGGCAAGATTTATTACAGAAAACATCTAAGAAAAATTAATTAAACGAACAGTCATTTGGAAAGAGTAGAAAAAAGAGAAGCTAGAAAATTCACATAACAACAAGCGCTTGTTTAGAAGAAAACATTTAAAATAATCGATTTGCTAGAAATCTTTAAACAAACAAAAGCAAAAAATTAAATTAAATTAAATTAAATAAATTAAAATAAATTGAATTTTTTATTAAGTGCACAAAAAGTAGGTGATAAATATAAATAAATCTTAAATAATTTATTACTAAAATACATACACATAAAATTTTTTTATTAAAATTTAATTAATAAATATATGTTTGAGCCAAAAATATTTGAGTTGAGGTCAGAGTTGAGCTAAAAATTCAAGAAAAGCTAAACAGCTGTCCTTAACTGGCTGCTTCGTTGTCAACGTTGTTCTATTTATATATGCTGGCACCTTATAACCCCTCCTTAAGGGGATGCCATACAAATAGAATATTTTTAAATAAATAAAACTTTTTACATAAAAAGGATAATATATCGGCCGAGATATAGAGAAAACCAATTTCTCAAGAAGTTGGGCTTGTACGCGAACATGAATCAGTTTTGCTACCAAAAACTTGATGCCATAATAGGCCCTGAAAAGTTTTGTACGTAGACATAACACTTTGCTGAACAGGTAGCTAGACAGCAAATAACCGAAGAGGTTTTTAGACCTAAAGTGACTCTTACTGCGTTTATACGTACTGCTTGTTCGCGAATAAAATTATTGTGAATAGAAAAATTTGGCGTACAAACAGTAAATAAAATGTTTATTTGTGAATAGCCAAGTCACGAAAACAAGTACTGATTAAGAAGCTATTCGCAAATAAAACACAAAAAGTTGCCACTTTTTTTTATCGGTTTTAAAATTTTCTTCGATGTGGCACACGTACAATCATACGACAGAAAGGAAATAATTTACTAAAAATTGCACGAAAGCAAGTCTGCGCCTTCTCCTTTCACTAGCGATTAAAAAAGTTTTGTTGAACCGTTCTTGCAATATTTCGTGGCTTTTCGGATTTAATTGAATTGTAAGAAACATCATAATTTTTTGTTTCTAAGGGCCTATTTCTCACCTGCGAACGTTGTCGTTCGTTCGCATAATTACATTGAAAGCAAAAACAAAATATTGAATACTGTTTTTGCTTTCAATGTAATTGTGCGAACGAACGACAATGTTCGCAGGTGAGAAATAGGCCCTAAATTATTTTAGTAATCACGTCTTTTTCTGAACATATGTTGTGCTTAACAGTGTTACCAATTAGTTACATTCTAACCATCTGGCTTCACTAAAAAATACGAATTTTCTGCATTCGCATTGACGCATAAACAGTGAGTTATTTATTTGCAAATAGTTTTTATTTGTGAATAGGCTACGTATAGATGTAGTATCTAAGGGCAAATATTCAATTTATCTTCTCCAATTAAGTGACAAGTGGGGCGCTAACAGGACACTATACCTGCAGGAAACATCTACACAGAATGGGACTATCCAGCACGGCAACCTGCAGATTTTGCGGAGAAGAGGAGTCAATGGAACACTTGATTACTGAATGTGTGGCACTTGGCCACAGAAGATACAGGCTGTTGCAGGCCTATACATTGGGTTCACAGGACTTGCAAGGGCTTCCACTGAAGGAGCTATGTAGTACTGTTTCTTGATGTACTAAACTCGTGAGGGAAAGGGGTTGCACAATAGATCATTATTGGTCGCAGTGCAAAGGGCCATCCTGGACCAACCTAGCATAAATAATAATAATAATAATAATTAAGTGACAATGCTTTCTACAAAGAACTTCTGCAGAGTACTTATAAAAGGGTACTTTAAATGACGTTGTTTTTTGGATGAATGTCTTGAAATTGCAACGAGCATATTAATATCGAATTATGGGCAATTTCTATGCTGCGGGGATCGTCTCTAGCGATTTGAATTAAAAACCAAAATAGCAATAAGTACAAAATCCAAAATAATTGAAATACATAAATACAAGGATTAATGTTGTTTTGTTATTTCTGAGTATTTTTTCTAATCATTGTTTTTTGTGAACTGTCAGCAATTTTTCCGTATGATTTTATAATTTTTTTGTTAAATTTTATTGTCAGTAGTTAAAGTTTATTTGAAATTTCAGTAAATTGTGCTTTTTTTTTTTTGTTTACTTCTTTTTGTTTTGTTATTGTTCTGAATTTGAGATGTATACAAATTTCTACATATGTACTTGTGTTTATATTTATTGTTTGCTAAACGAGAATTTTATGTGTCTGCGTCCAATATTTGTGTACGAAAGCGATTTTTAATTTTTTTTTACAAATCAAAGTATTACACGCTTATGTATTAAAATGTGTGCGTTTGTGGTGTATGAAGAAGGCATGTTTTTTTTTAGTTTTCAATAGCAATGAATATGTATGTATGTAATGTATACATATGTATGTATATGGGTATACAATACATACATATGTATGCATGTTTGTGTATAAAACTGCTTAGAAATCTTAAATTACAAATGTAGTGCTAATTGAAATATCAAAAACAACAACAGCAGAAAAAATATAATAGCCAGCAACAATTTACACAAACACACTGTACACACACACACACACACGCGCGCACACAAACACCACTTAACGTTAATGTGCTTGAAACTCAATCTTTGAATAGAACAAAATTGTGTGATAAAATAGCAAATTTAGTTGTAAGAAATAAACAAACAATGCTGCCAGCAACAGTGCATAGAACGTGGGGTGGGGAGGGGGGAGAGAGCTTGTGGAAGTGACACAATTTTGTTTGCAACAAATATTTATCAGAAAATCAAAATTATTTAATAAAACTATTTATGGGAAACTACAAAAGCAAGTGTTTGTTGGCACATTAATCAATTAGATTGTTTAAGAAATAACTCATAGAGATGGCGCAGCGAGGAAGGGGCAGCAGCCGATTGAGTTGCCACTTACTGTAAATGATAATGCAGTCATTGGAAATGATAGCACAGTTCGAAAAATAGTGAAATTCAGCGTTGTTATTTTTTGGTGATTTTTTCCACTTTACAAAAATAATTTTTTTTGAGTACTTATTAAATATTTTATATATTTATTTGAGCTCAAGGTCTTTTGGAATTTGAGTAATTATCTTTGTCAATATTTCGCTCTCCTTCGGATAGCTTCTTCAGGACAATAATAATGAAAAATGTTTTGATTGGGTTTTTCAAAAACAAACATGTTTTTTTTTTAAAAAACCAATCAAAACATTTTTCATTATTATTGTCCTGAAGAAGCTATCCGAAGGAGAGCGAAATATTGACAAAAATAATTACTCAAATTCCAAAAGACCTTGATCTCAAATAAATATATAAAATATAAGAAAAAAAAGGGGTCAAAATAACTAAATATTAGTACATACTTATTAAATTTTTTTGAGAAATTAAAAATTTCCATATGGCTGTATGTTATTTATAAAATTTTCAGAAATAGGTATATGCCAATATCCACACCACGCCTGGCCTAAAATCAAGAAAAAGCCGACTTCTCGATTTTGCTTTCTAAAAACCAACAACTTTTCAAATTTTTGAATGACTGGAAATTTTTTCAATTTAATTGTGTTATCAAATTTCAAGAGTTGGGCAAAATTTTTTGCGATTTTTGGAAAAATGTGTCGGAATTACGACGAGGCAATTCAAGCATTACATTTCCTACTATATCAACATTTATTCAATATATATGTATATGTATAGCCAAGTTTCATGGTTAAAGTCAAGAAAGAATGTATTTTATCAGGAGTATTGAAAGTCATTTATGCATAGTTTGTACAGCCCGCCTGTTCTGCAATTCTCAAGTTAAGTATCGATCGCTAAAATACTAGGAAAAAGTTAAGGTAAAAGCTTTAGCGGTTTCGCTTAATCAGTATTCTGTAATGCTAGAAACACAACTGGGACGAACGACGAATTTTTCGCAGCGAATATTCGCCGTCAAAAATAAAACACCTTGGTGTATATGAAAATGCACACAGTCACAGCGTCGGTCGAAATTCGTTGTACGCGACGAACTTGAAATAGATTTATGTATTTCTATTTCTTATGCCGGCGAACGAGGAACAAATCAGTACCATGTGGCCATTTTGGTTTTAGTTATCAAGTGTTTTAGTAAAAATAGTTAATTTTTACTTTAATAGTTTTTATTTTAAGTGCTAAGCTTTGACTTTTTGCATTTAAAATAAAAAGCTGACATATTACATTATAAAACATGTTTGTAGTATTCAAATATGAACTTAATTATTTATTTGCTCTAAGAGCCAATTGAAACAAACGTATTAATTCAGGTCCAAAAATGAACCCTCTTTACAAAATATTTGCTGAAAAAGACAGCAAATATTTGTGACGAAAATTTACCGATATTGTGTCATAGACTTTCAGTACGACATTAAAATAATTTTCATAAAAAATTTGTTTGTATTTTTGTATGGGAGACCTCCTAAAGAGGCGTAGTATGGGCTCGGTGTGTTGGAACAAAAACTGTGTAGAAAAAATTATTGGGGATTAGTTATACGAGGAGCTATATGCGTATTGGGGCAATTTAGTGTGATTGGGTGGGAATTTAAGTCCCGAAGCGACCAAATACGGACCCCCAGTCAACTGCATAACCGACCACCTATAACTTTTTCTCAACAACAATTTTTTAAAACACAAAGACCCCTAGAGGAGTCAAATATGTATGTATATGACCAACCCAAATAAATTTTCTTTACCAATATTTTTGTTAACACACGGACCCCGTTTCAGGTAACCTTGGGGAGGGCGTAAAAAATCGGACGCCTCGAAAATAATTTTTTGATATATGGTAATAAAACTTTTTCTATCGTAGAATCGATGGCTCAATATCAATTGCAAAATCGATTCGCTGTAATTTTCAGTGTACTGATTTTTATGCCGATTTAATGAAACGAAAATTGAGATCTTTTCGTTTTATATTTAACGGGAAAATACCAATTTTTGCAAAAGTTATTCTGGCAGCCCTGATGCACCCATACAAAAATTTTCAAGTCTGCTCAACAAATCAAGTGCTTTTAAATTACGTGATTTCTAAACCTAAAATGAGCATTACTTTGACAAGATAAAATTCTCTAAGCTTCGAATACAATTTAAAATGCCTTCTTTTTAGAAAAATCGCGACAACTCAGCATTAAGTCAGATTTTTGATGCAGTTTATTTTTGGAAATCACCTGATTTCAAGCACAGTGATTTGCAGAACAACATATTTATTACAAAGTTTTGCTACAATGTCAACATTTTATTAAATCTCTTTGGGCTCTCTTCATGTGCAACTTTTTCTTGTAATGAAAGCGTCTACCATGTGAAGAAAATTGTTTTTAATTCCACATAAACTTAAGTTGTGTTGAAAGCATATCGCCGCTTAATAAAAAAAACAGCAAAAACGAACAAATAATTTTAAAAAAATCAGTTAAAAATCATTAATTACTTTAAAAAAAAGTACTCGCCATAGACTTGAATTTTATACGCATATTTAAACTTAAACCTCCCCGGTGCGGTAACAAAAAAAAAACGCAATTCAAGGTCTTTTTTAACGCATTTTTTTTTTAATTACATTTTGCTGTATTTGTATGAGTGTTATCAGCAAAGAAGCCAGTCAGACAAATCATGCAGCGCAAACAACATCCCATCGCACAGTGTGACTAAACGGAAACAAGGTATTGGAAAATTTACCTGAAGCATTACATCTGATTATTAAATAGTTCTTACAGTGCTGGATGTTTTGTGCATGCTATAATCACCTTAAAAGTTTCCAAAGTCTACTCAGTTCTGTTACATTAATTTTCACTTCTTAGTCGAACTTTTTACATCTTTTAATTATATATGACTTAAGTTCCGCTTTATTTACTCAAAAATGAGCAAAAATTGTATGCGCTAAATTATTGTGGGCATCATTTTTAAAGAATGAAAGAAAAGTGAGTATGAAGACTTGTTGGCTGGGGTACAACCAGGTTGGTTTTACATCCATTACAACGATCATCAGCACCCAATTAGTTTTCAATTATGAGCAAGCATAATAGAAAAATAAAATAATTATTAGCAATGGTTAGTATTTTTGTTAATTTTGAAAGAAAAAAAATTAGAAAAACATTAAGTTAAATTTTAATCAAAATTGTTTAATTTTTCACTCTGTTTTCAGAGCACATAACCTGAGATACTAAAAAATGTTCTTCGGCATATTATTGAAAATAATATTATTTTATCTATAATTTTTGACCTTTATTGTTAAAATTGCCAACACTATTTTTTAAAGCTTAATATCCTGTTCATACATGCAGCAATATTCAAATTATAACAATTAAAGCCATTATTGAGACAAAATTTTCATATAAAAATTACAATTAGCTTATTGGCAATTAAGAGATAATTGTTTCAATAATGAGTAAAATTTATAATGCAACACTGTTAGATTTGTATTAACAGTACCAAATGAACAAGCTTTTACAATAACAGTACATATTGAACACTCCTTGTGAAAATTTTACTAATCAAATGTCAACAAAATAAATAAACAAAAAACAAATTTTTTTTTAAATTTTTTATGATAAGGGGTGTTTTTTTTCGATGTATACAACTTTAGGTTGCAATAAAACAACGATGGATTATTTGATTGGCATGAATTTTACTTATCCGAAAGATAATCTTGTGGTATTACATTTTATATATGTATGACTTCTGGCATATGACCGCCACGGCTGGCGCGGATGTAGTCCAATCTGGACTTCCAATTTTCGATGACTTTTTCCAACATTTCTGGCTGTATATCGGCAATAAAACGGCGAATGTTGTCTTCCAAATGGTCAAGCGTTTGTGGCACAAGCATGTTGCGCAGTCTTGTTGAAATCACATCTCCTGGACATCAGGGTTATTCAATTCAGGAATGAAAAAGTAAGTAATCATGGCTCTATATCGATCACCATTGACTGCAACTTTCTGGCCATCATCGTTTTTGAAGAAGTACGGACCAATGATTCCACCAGCCCATAAAGCTCACCAAACAGTCAGTTTTTGTGGATGTAACGGTGTTTCGACATGCACTTGAGGATTAGCTTCACTCCAAATGCGCCAGTTTTGTTTGTTGACGTTGCCATTCAACCAGAAGTATGCTTCATCGCTCAACAAAATTGTGCGCGATACGTATTCTGCACAGCACCATTATTTTCGAAATAAAATTGCACTATTTGCAAGCCCTGTTCACGCGTGAGTTTATTCATGATGTACATATTGCCAAACCAAACTGAGAATGGATCACTTGACACCTGTTAAATTGGTCGCCATCTTGAACAGTAATGCCAACCCTTTACAAAATAACCGAATGTAAACAATAACTTTTTCACCTGCCAAATGCTAATTGTCGTAGCAATATTAAGTATGTATGAACACCAAAACGATATTGCCAATTAACTGAATATTGTTTCAATTAAAAAGGCATATGTGAACAGCATATTAGGTCTTTATATTTTTCTTTCTTTATTAATCGATATTTCGCATAAGAAAATAAAAACAATTAAAGATTCCTAACGATGCTAACAAATTGTTAGCGAAATATCGATTAATAATGAAAGAAAAATATAAAGACCTAAAGCTTTAAAAAATAGTGTTGTCAATTGAAAATAATAACTTTATTTTTTTTTTAATAGAAATCAAGTGGATGTTGGTGAGAGAATAAAAATTCGATCAACAGAAAAAAACACAGTGATAAACACTATTGAAAGAGTATGAATAGATTAAAAATATATATATATATAGTTATATATGACGTGTGTTCGAAGCAGTTTAGGTGGTGATGAGAGTCGTGGTGGACGTAAAACAGTGATGGCAATCAGCTTTCAGCTTTATTTTTCTTGTCTTCTTTGAAAATGTTGATCACCGCAATTTTATCACAAATCCCTTTCTCAATTTTAAGGAAGTAAAATCGAATTAAAAAGCCTAATAAAATAATTAACAATAAATAACTAATTTTGAACACAATCATTATGAAAGTACTGAAGAAACTAATTTATACAGCTTCAGATCGTTTTTATATAAAAATTTTTATTAACAATATTATTCAATATTTCGCTAAAAGTTTGTTAGCATCTTCAGGATAATATTTGTAATATCCTGAAGATGCTGACAAACTGTTAGCGAAATATGGAATTATATTGGTAATAAAAATATTTATATAAAAACGATCTGAAGCTGTATAAATTAGTTTTTTCAATAATTAAGAGGATCAAATAAGAATTATATATTATGAAAGTACATATTCACGCAATCAAAGACAACGTCAAGACCAAAAACGTAATATTTCAAAGTCAAATATCGCTGAAAATACTAACAACATCAAAGTAAAATCTGTTTTCTTTATCTATTCATTAGCTTTGCAACAAACTTAAACCTGTTAAAAGCAAATAATCTCCCATACTTCCATACACATCAAGTCCTACTTCGACAATAATTGTCTACCCATTTTCATTTCAACTAGATATACGGACTAGATAAAACCTACACTTCCTCTACAATTTTTATTGGTGTTTTGGGAAAATAAGTGCCAATTTTTTGCGTCGCCAACGATGACGACAATTGGATAATAAGGAAGTAGTTGCAAAAGTTATGAGGCCAACAAAGTGCAGATAGATGATCGTGTGTTTGAGCAGGGTGGTTCAGTTGTCGTTATTCTTAAAGCCTGCATCCTTCTCTACGAGTTTTTGCAAATTTTTTCACTCTTTGAGTTTTTTCTCCCTTTGTGTCCACTGTGCGCCGTTTAAACAACATTTCCATATTTTCTGAACGTTTATTTTTTGTTAATAAAAAGACGATAATTAGCTTAAAAGTTTTTGTTTAAAAGATTTCATTGAAACTAAATTTATTAAAATTAATGGATTTTGAAAAACAATTTTTTTCTTCTGTCTACAACTGTTTATTTTAGAATAAGATGTTACAAGGCAGATCAAAGAAACTTCCTTTAGATATGCAAAATAAAGCGATGATTACAAATTTGATGGTCTACACGTGAACAGAAAGAAGAGTTTAGGGTCATGGAAATCTGGCGATTTTTTATGAAAACAATCTTTTGATACGCTATGGGAGGTATTTAGCGTTCAAAAACGAAGTTGTATTTAATCGTACTCGACTTTTCTTTTTAATAAATCGTAATTTGATTATTTAATTTGATATTAATTTTAACAAAAAGTTTTATGGAATATAGAAAATTAAACTTGATTTAAGTTTTTATGATTTCATGAACTTTAAACAGAATGCGAAAACAACAAATGATGCGTTAATGACGTGTAAAATTGAAAGTAACTTGTAACTGTTAAGAGAATGTGGAGATGAAAGGCAGCCAAAACGAGATAGCAAATCAGTTCGGGTTCTGTTCATCTCTCTTCTGTTAATATAGAAGTGGCCATGATACACCTAATAAGGTAGCTTCATCAGCTGAACCGTTAATCACTTGACTACTTAAAACTGTCAAAAGAATACAGAAATGAAAGGCAGCCAAACGAGATAGCAAATCAGTGCGAGTTCTGTTCATCTCTCTTGTAATTAAATTTAAGGGGAAATGCAACTCTGTTTAAAGAAAAAATTATGTTCAGTTAAACAACAGATTGCGATTCACCATTCTACACAATTTAAAGCGGATGACAAAAGTATAACAGTGTGGCCAAATTGAAGCGTTTTTTTTTTTAATAGGAAATAGTTCTGTTTATCTAGCTATTTCTAGGGCAAGTCGTGCAGTTTTGGCCAGTGCGTTATCAGAGCAGCAATGAGCCATCTAAGTAATCCAAGTCTTCTATTCCAACGAGCGTCTCGTTGGATGAATTGGTAGAGTGGCCTACTAAAAGTCGTCCCCGAGGTCGCAGGTTCGATTCCTGCCGAAGGCTCTGGGTGTTTCTGCAGACAAGCAAGAAGCTTCGCAGTTTTGTGTTTGTTTATAAAAAAAAAAAAAAAAAAAAAAAAATAGTTCCCCAGGTTACGTATGATATGTGTCGCATGTGTGATAGGTATGTGGGGTATTTTTAATAGTCATATAAAATCGCAGACGAGCCAAAAAATACATTTCCGGTTACGACAATATAAACCAACCAAAACAAATAATTAACAGACTGACTTTAATTTCGGTTTTTTTTTAGCAAAATAAAATACAAAACACAGAGTGGAGTGGAGAAGATTGCATTTGGAAGATAGTAAAACCAAAATATAAAAAAAGCAAAACGAAAACGCATAAATTCAAAATAAACTGTCAAATAAAATATGGCAGACCGCAAGATCCTAATGACAAAGAAACCTTGCGAGAGCTGCCATTGTATTGTGAATGAATGATTTCTTTCTGATGGTTGGATGGCTGGTTGGCTGGCGGAGTGTTTAAAATCCCTTTTTCTGTATAATACTTTGAATTTTTTTTTTTAGAAATCACGTATGCAAACATATGTATACACACAGCTGAGTTCTTTTGATAGGACAGCCAAACAAAGCAAAATTTATACAAAATAACAAAACTAAATAAAATGTATAGTACATGTGTTGCCTGTTGAATTTGAGTGACTGGTTGACTGACTGCGTGGCTGGCTGGCTGGCTGACTTAAATTGAAAGTATGTACTGTTTAAATGCCTAAATAATAAAAATTCGCTTTATATAAAGCACAAACTTTATGTAGGTATGTATGTGCATAATTATTTAAACTTAAACACACATCGCAAACGCAATCTTCAACGTGGTCAGGGTTGTATGTTGCCGTTGCCGGTGCCGGTACTGTTTGCTGTTGCTGCTGCTGCTGCCATTGAGTTTCGGCTGCAAAGTCACCATCGTGGTTATCATGTGAATGTAATTGTTTGTTCCCTCGCCCCAAAGAGAATGAAACACGATACAACAAACAGAAAAACAGAATTAAAACTAAACCAAAGTTGAATTTAAAATACAACTCTTCACTCTGCACAAAATCAACCATTTTAAATTCAAGGTCAAACGTGTTGAAATTTTCAAACCGGCCGTTCAACTTGATAACTTGTATTTTTTGTCATTGTCAATTGTGTATGTATGTACCTATGTAGCTGAAAAGGAGAAGAAAATGCCTGTAGAACCTGGAGTTAAACGAACAACAACAATAATAAAAAATTAAGTAGACATAACATTTTAAAGAAACCCAGGCCAAATGGTAATCAACGAACCATGCAACAACCATGGATATACATACGTTTTTTATTCTCCCTTTATTTTATTTATCTATACCTATATGTATGTACATAGGTAGGTATTTGCGTGTGATCTTCTTTGTATCATCCCCAATGGGTACAAGCTTTTGTTAAGAAAAAGTGTTCACGTTTGCATTCAAGGGTTTCTTCTAAGAATCAACAGATCAAACAGGCATGGAAAAATATCAGGAACAAGTTGATTGTCCTGATACAGAACTTATTTATGGTGAAATTTTCACCCATAATGTAGAACATACGCCCATGTTCTGAAAATCGCATTTCGCTTAAAGTTTGCGTTTTCAATTTGAAAACGCCAAACAAGTGTTCTGGGAAACAAAAACGCTAGAAAGTTGGCGTTTTCAAACCGCTAGTGTATGCTGAAACGATCTGGTCATTTTTGTTTAAACTACACTAGAAAGAGAAAATAAAATGATGTAAAATTTAAATTTAATATGTTTCCTTTTTATTTGAAGAAAAACTTTTAACATTGTTTTACTATTTTAATTAAAACCATGTAATTTAAAATTTTGCTTTTCTGTTCTGGGGAACAAAAACGAAAGAGAAAATAATATGATGCAAAATTTAAATTTACTATGTTTCGCTTTTATTTGCAGAAAACCTTTTAACATTTTTTTACTATTTTAATTAAAAGCATGTAATTTAAAATTTTGCTTTGTGTTTGTCAATTGTCGGTATCATTTGTTTACTTTTCAACTGGCGATTTATGCAAACAGCTGGTCAAATTGATCTTCGAAAAAATTTAGTGCTAGCGATGTTAACTTTAAAATTACCTATTCGGTTATTGTTTTTTTCAAACTTCTGATAATATGAATTGAAATTTATTAAGTTCGCATATTTTCATTGAAAAGTAGTAAACAATCCTTTCAAAAATAAATTAAAACCTGTTCCGGCACATAAAAACATTTACGAAAGCTAAAAAATTATACTAGATCGTATTTGAAACCGGCTACCCGTGATGAAACTTACCAATTATTCGCAAGTGTTTATATGTAACATCTCTAAATAAAAAGAAGCATTTGTGGTTATTGCACTGATATTTTACAAATAAAATCAAATAAAAAAGCTGCGTGTTACCGTTTGACAATAAATATTTTAAATACATTCACATGTAAGTACATAAAGAAATGTTTTCTAAGCTTAATAAAAAGTCTTGTTTTCCATGAAGGGCACCGCAAAAATCAGTAGAACAGTGTAAAATAATTCTGTAGTTTATGGAGGCACATCTTTTGTTATCATAAAACATATGTTTTTTATTTGTGCGAACACAATTTCGAAAAAGGCAAAACGCCAGCAAATCGCTTCGTTTTCAGAACATGGTTAAATGCGTTTTGCGATTTGAAAACGCTGCGTTTTTCGGAACATGGGCGATAATATGTCTTACTCTACGTAATCGTCTGTGGGGAGAGGAAGACATTCAGTTCAAGTTCGAACTGAACACGAACTGAATTTGAAATGAATTTAGTGCCATCAATCTTAACTTCAATTTTAACTTTATAGATAAGCAGTATTATTTTAGGTCTAAGAATATACCTGATTAATGTTTTCTATCTTTTCCGGCCGTCTACATTTCGTTGAGCAAGTCGGCGATATGAAGACGGCTGAAAAAGACAGAAAACATCAATGAGGTCTACTCTTAGACCTAAAATAGTACATTTTAATTAGCTCTTATAGCACAAAAATAATTAAGTTCATGTTTTTTATACACGAGCTTTATGATTTACAATTGTTAATCATTTCATCAGACTTGAGTTCGATTTTAATTTTCTCAAAATTGAAAAAAATTCTTTTGGAATTTCATCAGAGACAAACGAAGCACTTTGCAGCACAAAAATAAATTAAATGAAATACAAAGAGAAACCAAGATAGAAATACAATCGAAAAAGATAAAAAACGACAAGAAATATAAATTTACATTTTGATTTCTGAATGCATAAACGTATTAAATCCACAGATATCACAGTAGTTTTAAAGCGAAAAAAATAAAGTTTTCTTAGGACATTATTTTCAACTCTTAAACTATTATAGGAATTGAAAATTGAACCTTCAGCACTGCTATACCTGCCGAAGAATGTTCGGTTTAAAATGGGAGCTTGAACAATTTTTTTTTTCATTTTGTATATACACGAACTGCCAACAAGAGGAAAGTAAACGTAGACCAACTTCCCAGAGTTCAGAGACTAGCTTGTGTAGGCATAAGAGACGCGCTAACCGCTAATCCTTAAGACTCACTAAACACTATACTGCCCCTTTGTACCATTTACTTTCAAATCATGGCCATTTCAGCGTACAACACAGTCAGGCTTCATACATCTGGAGGATGGAGATCGAAAAGTAATGGACATGTGACGATCTTAAAACAACTATCAAATTATATTACTCCTCATTGGTGTGAGTCGACTTGGCAATCTATATTGTGCCATCGATTTTTCAATAGCTTAAGGCATGAGGAAAGAAAAAAGTTCCACTACGACATGTCGCGAAAACTAATTTTTGAGGCGTACAAAATCCGTAAGCATCTGGCAGCACACTTTCATTTTACGGCAAATGGTACCATTATACTAAAGCCGACCCGGGTCGGTCAACCAGGTGCGAAAGTCAGGAATCAGTGTTTCGCAATTGGACTCTATTCTGGTCGCCGGTATGCGATCTGAAGTCACATTTTCCGGTATAGACTAGCCTATGTCGGTAAAGATTCTCTTGATGATCAGCTTCGTGTCCCTGGTCGATCCACTCACCCATTATCTTTAATCGTTTCGTAGTGAGAGCCGCTTCATATTTTATACGAACTTCGATTGGCTTCACAGATAATATTGCTTCCATCGCCCTTGTTAGTGCCGTTTGGAAAGCCCCACTTATACTAAGACAGCAGGTTTTTTGAACTTTCTGCATAGTTTTGATGTTGCATTTATATTGACTATGTCCACCACACTACAGAAGCGTAGGTCATAATCGGCCTGATAAGGCTACTACAAAACCAGTGGGTCATCCTTGGATTCTTCCCCCATCTTGTGCCTATGGCTCGTTTGCAGATTGACCAACATATGTATATGAGCCCTTTTTTTCTTCTATGTGATGTTTCCATTTTGATTTCCGATCCAGGATGACTCCAAGATACTTCACCCTGTTGAAAACATGTCTTGTCCTTTCAAGAAAGTAAGGCTCGGCATGTGGAGCAATCTTTCTATTTCTTTTAAATAGATTAGTTTCGGTTTTTTTTTATTGGGCAATCGATCTTTCAATAGCTTTCAGCATAAGGATAAAAAGTTGCACTATGTCATATCAAAAAATCATTCTCGAAGCGTCCCATTGTCAATTTGTTTTTTATTTTTGTGAGGAATGTTATGCGGTGTAGGTGAGATCGAAACAGCTATTGGGAAGAAAAAATTATTGAGGGTTGGTAATAAATTTGACTCACCTACAAGTACTCTGGGACTGATTAGGGGTCCGTGTTTGAAAAATGCAAGTTTATACCCGAACTTGCACCAGAGTTCTTGCAGAGGAGCTAATTTTTTTTTCAAACCCATCGACCGCTTGCCACGCCTCCTTTAAAATTAAAATTCGGACGCCTCGCAAATGTTGTTTTTCACAATTCGTAGTGGAAGAGCTTTGAAAAATCGATGACATCAATTCGAGCAATTTTTTTCAAAGTGCGATGAAAGTACATTTAACATTTAAATCTTTTTGAAATCGTACCTCGAAACCCCTAAATTAATAAATCAGAAATAACAAAAATGTATTAAGAACTTTTGCTTTTTTGCTGGTTTTTCGTTTTCTTGGTTTAACACATTTCAAACGAAACGATGAGTAACATTTTCACTAGAACCCCAAACATATTGAAACAAAAAATACCAAAAAAACAGACGGTTAAAGCAGTTGTTGTTGGGGAAACAGACGAAAATAAAGCTTTATTAGTTTTGAACCAGCTTTAAATCACTCACAAACAAGCGACAATTTTTTTTGGAGTTCTTCTGGCTTAATGTCTTGTTATATTTTATTGCAATGTTCGCTTGAAGAGCAGAATAACAATTAAGAGCGTTTTTGGAAATTATGTACTCCAAGTAAATCAAAAAAAAAAAAAAAATGTCACAAATTTAACAAACGATTATAAAAAATGAGTTCAGAAACACTTAAAAATTAAAAAAAAAAAAAACAAAATAAAAAACATATTAAATCTGCTTTAGAGCAACTTTTAAATGGAAAAATAACACAATTAGGGAGCAATTACATGTTTATGGAGAATTTTGTCCACAACAAATAAAACAATAATAAAAACACATACAAATCATTTCACAATAAAAAAAAATTCTTGTTTTTAGCCTAAAAACAGTAAAATAAATAAAAAAAAATTAATACTAAAAATAAAATACTGCGATTTTTTTATAACAAAAAAAAATAATAATAATTAAAGAAACTTGAAATTAGTTCAATGACTTTTGAAAAAATTGCTGCTGCTTCTGTTGCTAATTGAAGTCACAAAACCCGTCGAATGTTCAAGATTAATCAGAGGTTTATTCATTTTTTTTCCACAAACTGCGAGATAAATATCTCAAACTTAATATTGCAGCTATTGAAAAATATATATGCGAAATCATATCCAATCACCGATACATTAATGTTTTAGCGAAGCCGAAACTGTGGATTTCAGTGATCAAACTTCTGCTTGGCCAAAGTTTATGTGCAATCACTGTTTTTCGCTTGAGCTTAAATCACAAGACACGATATTCAAAAGAGGCAGAAATTTTGCAATTGTTAATTACTTTTATTGGGCTTTTCCGTTCGATTTTACGCCCTCAGAATTGAGAAAGATTTTGTTGTGTAAAAACTGTAGTGATCAACACTTTTAAAGAAGAGAAGGAAAGTAAAGCTGAGAACTTATGTGCTGGGGTACCTACCATGGCGGTTTCACGTCCACCACGACGCTCATCAGCACTCAAATTACTTCGAATCCAGGTCATTACTAATTGCATACCGTTTTGACTTGAACATAAAACTATTTGTCTGATTCGCAAGCTGTCTTTGTCTTCTGTATGTATGTATACATTAAGATTACTCCTTGTGAATTGGAAATTTCGTTTATTATTACTTAACAAAAAGTCGGCAAAAACTTGAAATTGTATTAAAACCGGTCAACGTGGTATCGGACGAAGGTGTGAATTCGTGAGGAATTTCCCAAAATGTATTTAAAATAACTACATAGTTATTGGAAGTGCTTTGTCAGTGTATCATCAGTAAGGGATTTCAAGTCGAGCAGGTCCGTTCTGAAGAACACTTTCATGAACAACTACATGTGCATGAAACACAGCACTCACAAAGTCGATCTTGCTGCTGCAAAATTTTCACAGTATGGGCAGGCGCTTATAGGTAGGTAGGTAAGATCTAGAAAACGGTAACAACTTCTTTACTCAAAAATATTCACATACATATAAGGCAAAAATCATTCAGTTGTCAAAACTCCATTTTTGTTAAACGAAATTGTGTAAATCGTGGAGTCGTGAATTGGGCCACTATTTATTTCAGTTTGTGCAAATAAAGTAGATATAATTATAAAAAATTATGTAAATTAAATATATTGTCTAATGATTTTTTTTTATAATAAATTAACGCGCCAGAAACAATAGCCCATTGAATGTTTTAAAGAGTTTTTTATGAACAGATATCGTCGAATGTAGATGACTAATGCCAGCTGTTGCGTATATTTGTTATCGCAGTAGGTATGTCTAAACAAAATATAGACAAACTACTTATTCAATATAATAGTAAAAGCATGCGGCAGAAAATAATTAGAATACAGTGGTGTGCTCAAATACTACGCGATTACACACATACACACACAAACTAAAAGCTGAAGTGTTTTTCCAAAATATCTGTATCTAATCAATTAATCACAATTTATGTCGTGTTAAGGGGTATAATTAAGAATGCCGTGCAAAAGAAACGACAATTTTATTAAGTAAATTTAATAATAATTTACCAAAGTAAACAATGTTGCAGAAGGGTGGTTGGTTGGTTGGTGGCAATTTGCTATACATTTGCAAATAAAACTAACAGGGAAGCAGCTATTAAATTCGTTTTAAACGTTTTCGCTACTTTAGCCGAGTTATTGTAAATATTTGTTTAAATCTAGGCAAATATAACTTGTGCAGAAGTAGCGATTTACAGCAGTTATTATTAATAAAATCTTATACAAATAACAAAAACTCTAAAAATTATTTTTCCACCCAAAATTAATTTAAAGAAAAACAAAAACAGATTAATCAAACACACATTATAAAGTATCAAAGGCAGAGTCAGCCGGTTAAGCAAGTAGAAGCGAGTGCGGGAATATTTTACTCGAAGCTGCACTTCGCAGCGTAATTGAGCAATAAATAATATAGTTTGTCATCAATTTGGCATTACTAGATTTAAAATGGTTTGTGTGAAAACAGTTGTTTCTCAAACAACTGACGTAATTTTAGAGGAAAAGTTGCATAATGCAAAAATTCATTTAAGATGAGTTAGAAAAACAAGAATAGAAGAGGAAAAAATCGCGAAAACTTGTCAAATAATTTATAAAAACGTAAGTCTGAAAAAAAACCCCCGTGAATAATTTTCCAAATGCAAAAATAAAGTTAAAGTAGTTTGTAAGATAGTCAAGCAAAAAAAAAAACGCATCCGGCGGGAAGCTGTGAATGCTTTAAAACACTTACCCCCTAATTCATAAAAATTGTTACAGGCTTATAAGACTGTTATTTGTCATATTTTATTTATTTGAGTTCAGTCTACGGACATTAGAATCCTTACAGACTATGCTAATAACAAAATATACTATAAAATATAACCATGTAACGTAGGAATCACAAAATAAAGTAAGAAGCAAAATTTATAAAAATAGGTAGTTAAAAGTAATAAAAAATAAAAAGAAATAGTACACAAAAAGCATATTAATACGAGGTCACTTACACGCATTTAGGAGAATTAATTTAAACTGATTTTTTTCAGTGCTAAATTCGATAAAAGATTTTGAGTTTTTTTGCATAACAACATTGATTTCATTGAGGTATAAAAAACCACGAGTTAAAACACCATTACCAGCGTAATTCGTGCGATATAAAGGCAATTCAAAAATTTTAGCAAACCTTAGATTCCTCGGAGGAATGAAAAATGGCACTGTAGATAACAGGTCAGGACAATCAATGTTACCATTGATGATGTCAAAGATTAATAGAGGTGATTGAATTTTGCGTCTTACTTCTAAAGTATGCATTCCAATACACAAGCATTTAGACTCATAAGGCACATTCGCCAAATAAGGAAGAGACCTAGTAGCAAATTTTATAAATTTGCGCTGAAGCCTCTCGATACGAACCACAAGGTAGGATACATGTGGACTCCAAATTGCGGAAGCATACTCCAACTTGGACCGCACAAATGCCGTATAAATATGTTTTAGAGTGTAGAGGTCTGAAAAACACAAGCAATTTCTTTTAATAAAACCAAGCATCTTATAAGCCTTAGGCAAAATATATTCAACATGACTTGAGAATGACAGTGAACTATCAAATACTACGCCCAAGTCAAGTTTAGAGTTTGATGATTTCAATATTGTACCACCAAGGTTAAAACTAAGAATAGCTGGATTTCTTGATCTATGAAATGAAACATGCAAACATTTATTAATATTCAATTGCAAGTTATTCAGACAACACCAATTATTCAGATTGTCGAGTTCCCCTTGAATGATAAGTGCTTCTTCAACATTATTTATTTTGACGAAGAATTTTAGATCATCCGCATATAAGAGGTATTGAGATTTCGAAAAACAGCAGCCAATGTCATTAATAAATAAGTTAAATAATAATGGGCCCAGAATGCTACCTTGAGGCACACCAGACGTTTGAACATAAGGCTTAGAAATGAAACCTTCTATACAGACCGTACAGATTCTGTTTGCTAAATAGGATTTAATCCATAAAAAGAGTTTTGAATGGATGCCCATTCGTTTCAACTTTGATAATAGAATAGAATGAGATACTTTATCAAATGCCTTTGAAAAATCCGTATAAATTACTTCAACTTGGGAGCCAAGCTCAAAAGCATTCATGCAATAATCAGTAAATAGAGCAAGGTTTGTAACAGTAGACCTACCCGAGTAGAAACCATGCTGATATGGAGATATCAATGGTTTAATTACGAAAAATAATTTTTTTTGGATGATATGTTCGAAAATTTTGGACACAGTAGACAATTTAGAAATGGGTCTGTAACATGTAATATCATCTCTCATTCCTTCCTTAAAAATAGGAGTTACAAGTGCTTTTTTCCATTTTTCTATAAATACACCCTCTTTAATACACCCTCTTTGTATGGAAAATCTGTCATATAAGAGCTTTATAAACCTGTTATAATTTTTATGAATTAGACGGTAATTCTCCAATAAAGACCATTTACACCAAGTCTGATTATATATTAATTTGAACTCTAACCGCCAGTTAGACAAAAATGTAGTTCACAATGTTTGATTATATCTTAACCTTCACTATTTCACAGAAAAGTTTGTGTTAAACTTTAAGTTACGCGGGCCGGCTCACTTGGATCCTAGAAAGGTCCCGTTGTGTTAAACTTTGGCAATGAAAATTTGCCGGTTAAAATGGTAATCAGAACTTGAAAGGAAAATAAACAAGAAGCAACAATAGAAACAGTAAGCAAAGATAAAGGGTTATCCATTTTGAGGTTTCAAAAGTAAATGTAAATAAAATACATATAAAATATATTTTTTCATGATATTTCTTTTTTATTATAAAGTTTGAACGTTGACATTATGTGTGCAACACGACATCATTTAAATGACCACCACACGAAGTGTTGCAAGCATTGATTCTTTTGAGGTAATTTTCGACCACTTTTTGACACATATTGGGCGGTATCTCAGCCATAACTTGATGAATGTTAATTTTTAAATGCTCAAGAGTTAAAGGTTTATCTGCATAAACACGGTCTTTCGGGTAGCCCCACAAAAAAGTCTAATGGTGTCAAATCGCATGATCTTGGTGGCCAGTTGATATCGCCACGGCGAGAAATTACGCGGCCAGGCAATGTCTCTTGCAATACAGCCATATCCGCTCGAGTTGTGTGGCATGTGGCACCGTCGTCTTGTTGAAGCCACATATTCTCCAAGTCGTATTCTTCAATAGCAGGTTATCATATGACCCTAAGACTTCGAATTGACGGTGACAGTCGTTGCATCGTCGTTTTCGAAGAAGTAAGGTCCAATCACAGCTTCGGACCAAAAAGCGCACCAAACAGTGACTTTTTCTGGATGTAATGGCCTCTTTTCAATTACTTGAGGATTCTCAGAACCTCAAACAATGACAATTTTGTTTATTAACATACCCACTGAGTGAGAAATGTGCTTCATCGCTGAAGAAAATTTTGTTCGAAAAATCGCCGTCCAACGCCTGTTGTTCAAGCACCCATTCCACGTATCAACGACGTTGTGAATGGTCAGCTGGACTTTATATGGATGTAGGTGTAGATCTAAATACGCAAAATACGACATGTGCCGTAAAACAGTTCTAATTCCAGAGAACGACAAGGAATCGACACATTCGGGTCTTCGGCAACACTTTCACTTACAGCAGCGATAATTTCAGCGGAACGAGCGAAACGATGAAGGCACAGGCCTTACAATATTTGTAACCGCTCCAGTCTCTTCAAGTTGCTTCACAATTTTGCCTATTGCTTGCGTAGTTGGACGATTATGTAAACCATAATCTCCTCTTAAAGCACGATATGTGGCTGTGGCAGAATCACCATTTTTGTGGTATGTTTTGATAATTTTTATGCGTTGTGTGATAGTTAAGCGATCCATTTTCGTCAATGTCAGACTTTCAACTGAGAAGAAAAAAATTGGTTTAACAACTTGGTTTGACATATGTCGAATTCCCGTCCTATACTTTTAAAACCACGAAATGGATTACCCGTTAAATTTCGAAATTTATAACCCTAGACCCAAATCTAGTTTTGTTAACAGAGCATTAGCTTTCCTTGCAGTGAAAAATTTAAGGCATGTTCCAAATAGATTTGCTTACACAATGTTGGATATTTGATACCAAATGCACAGTGGGTCGAACATAACTTTAAATTGGTTTTGCGAACAATTGAAAATTATTGTTTCAGGAGGTACAATATTAGAGATGGGCACGTGACTGTTTTTTGCCTCACATCATGCACGCCCACGATCAGAATAATTTTCCTCACGCACTCTCACGAGCAGTATTTTTTCAATCACGCATTTTCTTCTTTTAATCCCGCAATTGCACGCACGAAAAAACGAAAAAAAGTCTCACGATCAACCACGTTTGTATTGAAACATAGGGCCTATTTTTCACCTGCGAACGAACGACAACGTTCGCAGGTGAGAAATAAGCCCACAGTTTCGACAATGTCGTGTTTTCAATGAAAAACACATTTTGATTTTTTCTTTAAAAACATTTAGAAAAAATTTTTGAGACATTAAATATTATAATATTGAAGAATTCATACAATATTTAATAAAAACAGGTTTTCTAGGACACTTTGGCGCTTATTGCGAATTGTATAGGACTTCAATTAAGGATTATTTGAATTCTGACGCTTAAACCACGAAGGAGAAAATCTCTCAGCCCCGCCGAAGGCCGATTGTCAAGAATAAATTTGGCAATGCATAAGCGATCAGAAAATAATCGATTTTTAGGACTGAAAATCGATTATCGAATACAATCGAAATCTTCTTAGCATTCCCTACTACTAATCAGTATTTACTAGCGACATTTCGCAACGCTTGTTGATAAGGCATTTAGCATTTAAGGTGACTACACATAAATTTACATAGTAAATACAAACATTCAGACATAAATAAGTGTGGTAGTAAATGAAACATAAACAATAAATAGGTATTAAAGAAAATAACATAAAGAAAACTTACAGTTTGCAGTTGAGAAGAAATAGGAACGAAGAAATAGTTGTTGAAAACTGCTGGTAAAGCAAATTATATGGAGTTTATTTATTTAGATAATTTGAGCACAATTTCTGTTTTAAGTGATAATAAGCGATTTGTATTATTGAAATTATTGAAATATCAATGTATGAATGTAAATAGTTGTGTTAAGAGCACTTGAATTTTAGTTTACACTGACAGGTTTTCTAAAAAAATAAAACCGTTCAAATTTTTAATTTATTAGGTATTTAAACCATAAACAGAATTTTTACAAATATGCACACTGAAACTCAAAAGGGTTAATTCATCTGTGTAAGACCACTGTGCAGGCACAATTAGTTCACTTTGGTGGCATTCAAGAAATTTTTATTACTTTACTTTTTCAGAAGAATCTTCGAAAATAAACGAAAGAAAGAACTTATTTATGTAGGTAGGTAGTTATAGAAGCGAAAGAAAAAAATCTGCACAGAAAGGGAAGATTTTTTTCCCTTAGCAAATTGATCAAGCTGAAGAGAAAAAAGGTAGAAGTTTGTTGAAAGATATACATATAAATGAAGGTAAAAGCACAGATGGATTTTGACAAAGAAAACTTGATTGAGGAGCTCACCGTAGCAGGGCACGTTTTCTAGATCTATTTGTCATAAACTTTTTTTAATTGCTCTTCCAACAAGGGATGTTTTTGTCCGTCGAAGAATTCGTAAGAAAACACAAAGTCAAAATTTTCACAATGATTTTGAATTGGAAGTTATTAATTTACACAAAATAAACACAAGGCGATAAGCTTTAAATTAGACACCGAAAAGTTGAAAAACGAAAACACAAATGAAAACTAATAAATAATTTATTTTCCTCTGCTCAAATTTCAAAAACTAAACAAAAATCCATTGAACACTAGATACATAAGTTTGTATGTACATATGTATTGATGCACGCACATACATATTTATTTTGTAGAACAATAGTAGTTTTTTTTTTTTTTGTTTTGTTTTCAATAGTAAACAGAATTACAGCGTATTTTTATCATTCAACTTAAATAAAGAGGGAGTAGCCCAACATTATTCTTTTTTTTTTTTTTATTAATTTTTCCACAATTTAATTGATTTTACGTTAAATTATTACTTCAAATTCAAACACTTTCATTTTCTTTAGACTGTTCTTTCTTCTATTTTGCTTCTTATTCTTTTGCAACTTCTTCGCTTTCAATTTAGGGTTGCCTTTTCGCATACTTCGTTTCTCTACCACTTGTTGATCACTGTTTACCATGAATTAGTTACGCATACATGTATGTATGTATTCTATATTAATTTAAATAAAATTTTACACTTTTCTTTAGATTTTTGTTGTTATTTCAAGTGAACGTTTGCATCAAAAAAAAATTAATTAATTAAGAAGAGTAAGAACTTTGTGATTCCACTGTGTAGTTCACACGACGATTTCTGTGTAAAAACTGACAGAAGAACAACGAAACTGTAAATTGGATAATAAACAACAAAAACCAAACGAATAAAAAGTAACAAAACATACACACAACAGATTCAAGCAACAAGAACAAGCGTGTGCGAGAGTGTGCAAAGCAAATGGGTAGAAAACATATACAATTGTAATGCGAGAGCAGTGAGAGAGAGAGGGAGAGTGTAGATATAATTTGTAGAGATTTGGCAAAAGCAAAGTTACGATCTCAAACAGAGTGACCAGGCCTGCATAACAACACCACAAATGTTTTACGAGAAAAACTGGTACTACGATGCCTTCGAAAAATTTCAAATAATGTCTAGGAAACGGTATTTTAAAAGTAAACGGGTCAAGTTTTTTAAAGTTTTTATTGAATTGAATCAATTATCAATATAGTGATAAGTAAATTGTTAGGGTTCTGTACTCATAGAAAAAAAAAAAAAAAACCGAACGCAACTACTGATACTTCCACGTCCCGGCTACTACAACAACAAAAACTTAAAAACTAAAGGGGATGCACATGCAAGAAACTGTGAAAACTAGATAAAATCAGCTATAACTTTTGAGCCATTGGAGCTAGAGAGCAGACATTTTCACGTATATACATACATACATAGATATGGTAACATAGACTCTACAACAAAAACAGCAAAAACAACGAAAAGCTAAGAACCAAAGGGTGCACCCATACAAGAAACTGAAATTAGCTGTGACTTGAGCCGTAATAGATAGAGACTTGAAATTTGCACAATAACAACAAATACAGAAAATGGCAAAACCTTAAAATTTACTTGGTGTCCATAGAATAATTGACGGTTTTCATGCATCGTATTAAATGCCTATTGTAGATCTTGGAGATATTTTAAATTTAATAAATCTTGATAAATTTAAAACACGGCAACAACAAATCTCATAAATTTCTAATTTACTAAATTAAAACCTCCGCAATGCCAAAAACAGTAGTAGATTTACTAAATGTAGTAAGTGGATTTAATGTTTAGTTATTTTGACACCTTTTTTCTTATATTTTATATACATATTTATTTGAGCTCAAGGTCTTTTGGAATTTGAGTAATTATTTTTGTCAATATTTCGCTCTCCTTCGGAGACATTATTGTCCTGAAGAAGCTATCCGAAGGAGAGCGAAATATTGACAAAAATAATTACTCAAATTCCGAAAGACCTTGAGCTCAAATAAATATATAAAATGTAAGTGGATTTATTTACAAGTATAAAACAACTGACAGATTGGTTATGCATGCATTTACTTTTTGTTAATAAATAAATATATGTACATATGTATGTACCTATCTATGCACTTCATCATTTCATTAATTTCGATTTGATCAATGGCATTTTGAATGAATTTTTTCTTTCACGGCAATTTTTTAGATTTTATTTCTCTTAATATTTTACGAAACACCAATTGAAAAATTCTTTTGTGTACTTTTGACAGTAAAATATCTAAACAAAAGTCAGCTGTTTCAACTTTTTGACAGTACCAAACAAAAAGTCGCTCACACTTACATAGAAGTTTAAAATAGTATTAGTATGTATATTTAAAAATATTTTAAATATAATACGAAGTGTGATTATGATTTAAAAATAAAATTTCGTGCGTTATATCCGTTTTAAGGCAGTTCACGTAATTTAACGAAGAAGTTAAAAACACTAAAGCCGTTTTCGTTTCTACAGCAAAGGGCAACATATTTAATTTTATATGGCAATCAAAATTCTGAAATTTATTAATTTTTTTTTTTTTTTTTTTTTTTTAATTATTTATGTTTACGGTGGCATTTTCTTTTGATCTGAGTTTCTCTTAACTCTTAAAAGCGGTATTTTAGGAAACAAGTGCAAAATAAATGCGTAATTTTGTGTAGAAATGAAAACGGTTTAACTTTTCTGGTTTATAAAAAAACTTACCTACATAAATTTGTTCATAAACTATATTAGTCAATGCAGATTAATTTTTAGCTCAATTTCTACTAGAAATGTCGGTTTGTAGGGAAGGAAAAATATCGTTGCAAATAATTCCATGATTAATTTTAACCCAATGATTCAAGAAGGAATTTTTTTAATTAAAAAAAAGATCAGGGGCCGGATTCCGGCATTCGTTATGGAATATACTCGATAATAAAAACAATGTAGAGCAAAAACAAAATAAGCAACAAACACCCAGCATTCTATAACGAAATCGTTCAATCACGAGTGCCAGAATTCGGCCCCAGGTTGTGAATTCGTCTTTCACAAAGCGTTTTGAAAATCGGTATACCGATTTTGGAAAAAAATTCTTAGAATTATATTATTTTTTTCACTTTTCGAAAGTGTTCTTTAGCAAAGCGAAAAAAAATTTAAAGCCGATTTGTAAATTACTGTGCAAATCGTTTATTAAAATCAATCTAGCAGTTTCGGAGAATAACGAGAACAAAGATCGTGACACGAGATCTACACATGTATGCATATATAAAGATGTGTGTATATGTAAGTATAAAATACACAACTATAAATTCAAATACACTAAAGCCTCGACTTGCGTCGTTACGATTTGCGTAGTTTCGATTTGCGTCGCTTTTTAAAACTGGAAAAATACGATTTGCGTCGTTGCGATTTCAAGTTGGGTCGGTTTGAGTTGCGTCGTTGTGACCCCGATTTGCGTCGATTCAATTTGCATCGTTTTGATTTCGATTTGCGTCGCTAAACACGGTTACATTTTTTACTGCATCATTGTTGATTACCCCATTTTTAGCCTTTGTAGTGTAGTATGTAGTTAGCATCTTGAATTCATTAGTTTTTACAACTTCTGGCAACAACGATCGTCACCTGTTCGTTAAGAAATTTTCAGATAGCGTGACAAAAGGAGAATCCCCTTTTCTTTTTTATATAAGTGGTGCTAAGAGCAGCTATCTGGTTATGGTAACAATTTAGTGTGTGATTCACCAGAATATGCCTTAAGGACGTATAACATGAGTCATTTTTATGTTTTTTTTTAGTTTATGGTTTTGATATTTCTTTATAATACAGTTAAACCTCTATTAACCGGGCCTCTATTAACCGGCTACATATATTAACCGGCATACAGATCTTTTTGATTTTTTACCTCTACTATCCGTGCTTTTACCTTTATTATCTGTGCTGTGGTTTTTTACCTCTATTAACCGTGCTTTACCTCTATTATCCGTGCAGCATTGATACGATTTTTTATTATGTTAATTTGAATCCGGTGATTCCCCTTTTTAATGTGTGGACACAATTGTACTACGTGCTTATGTAACTTATGTTATGCCGTTTGCTATTTTATCAGACAATGAAATCATTAACATGGTCAATCAAGCTCAGGAGAGTGATCATAGCTCAAATTCCGAAGATGAAGAGACTGAAATTGAAACTCCAACTTTATCACAGGCAATAGAGGCCTGTAATGTTTTGTTAAAGTTCGTAGAAAATTCTCCATCTATGTATATCAGAAACAGATAAACTTCAGATGCATCGTATTCAAAACCATTTATTTAAGGAACAATTAAAAACAATGAAGCAAACTAATATAAAAGAATATTTTAAATAAACGAATAGTTGTATGTTTTAAATTAAAATATGTGGTGTATATTTGAATCTATAAATATAAACAGTACTTTTCGGTTAATTGACCCTACGGTTAATTGGTTTCCACGCTTAATTGAATCACATGATCGGGCAAAAAAAGTATTGCATACGAACACCATGTGAATTTCCTCGGATAATTGAACCCGGTTAATTGATTTTCCCGCTTAATTCGTTCAAAATTCATGTCATCAAAAATAAATTTCCTCTTACTTTTACCCGGTTAATTGCATTGAAAAATAATCTGGCATTTTCGCACATACATATTTGACATCATTTGTGAAAAACACTGGGTGGCATCTCTACTATACAAATATATGTAAATTTTTTGCTGTTACTTGCAGTTTTTTTTTTCGTTTAAGGTAAAAAAAAATTATTTTGAAAAACTTAAAGTGCACATATGCGATTTCTTTTAATTCATTAGTACATAGTTCCAATTATGCGTGATTTCTGTAATTGAACAAACTGTTCAATTAAATAGGGTTCTTGTAATTGAACGAATTGTTCATGATACAATTAACAAGGTAGCCTCGTCAGCTAAACCGTTAATCATCTGACTACTTTAGGTTGTCAAGAGAATGCGGAGATGAAAGGCAGCCAAAACGAGATAGCTAATCCGCGTAAGCTCAGTGCATCTCTCTTCTGTAAATGTAGAAGTGGAGTCTTTTTGACAGTTTGCACAAGTTGTACAAAAACAAAATGCATGTTATTTTTATTGAAGTTGTTCTTATTGTTAATTGTATCATGGAATTGTTCAATTAAACGGGTATCGGTTAATTGGTTCCCCGGTTAATTGAACAAAAAATTGTGCAAATTTTGATGTGCAATTAACCGAAAAATACTGTAAATTGAATTCTTGTATAAAAACAATTTAAAAAAAATGAAATTTTATACGTTTTAATAAAACCTCTATTAACCGTGTATTTCGATTATCCGTGCTAGTCCCGGTCCCGCGCGAGCCGATTAATCGAGGTTTAACTGTATATATAAACATTTGTTGAAGTAAATTTAATAAATAAAAACGTACTCATACTAGTATTTTGATCAAAAATACAACAGTTTTTGCTTTGTTTTAAATATTTTCGCCAACAAATTAAATTTCAGTGCATTTATATAGAAAAAAGTGATCCGATTTGCGTCGCGTTTCTCCGGTCCCCATTAACGACGCAAGTCGGGGCTCTAGTGTAAATTGTGTGGTTTTATAGATACAGCTACTTGCTAAGGAAAATAAACATATTTTCTTTATAAAAACATTTTTTTTTTTTCGTTATTTCTGAAAATGTTCTATTACTTGGCTTAAATTTCCTCAACATCATTGCAAAAGGCCTGCTGCAGTTGTTTGAATAAAATATCTGTTTTTTTTGCTTTGCAGGTTCAATAGAAATACCTACATTCAAAAATAATTTTGTGGGTTTAATTTTCCTCGCCAATTGGCTGTGGGGCGTTTTCAAGATGTTTTGCTATGCGTTTAAAGAGAATTATTTTTTTTATTATATTCTTATTAATTTCATTGCTGTTGTTAAATTTTATTAAGATGACAAAATATTTGCACTCAATTCTTACAAAAATTTTATTTTACAATATCAAAGCAATCATTAAAATGTGAAAAATTTATTTTACTATCAGATGTAAAGAGAAATTTCTTTGCGAATATTTTAGGCCATCGTTGTACCTACTTTGTTGCAAAATGTTTTGAAGAAAGAAAAAAAAAATTAATTATTTTTAAAATAATAGAAATTGTATGTATGCAGGTATTGAGTTTTCGCATCTATTTCCCCGCCAGTATGCACATATGAATAGGTATTATTATTACTTTTATTATTTTTTTTGCTGACAAAATATCCAAGGAAAGAAGAGCAGCATCTGATGTTCGTTACGAGGGGAAAAGATGGAAAAATAAAGCGATGCGTTTTAAATGTTGGATGCATAAAACCAAAATATTGTAGAATATTTACAATTATTGTGGTTGGCGTTTTTGCGACGAAAGTCAGGCGTTTTTGAAAGATGATATAGTGATGGGCAAAAATCTAATACAAGAACGGCATTAACGGACATTTTGACAATGTATGATTAAAGCTTAGTTTAGACGATATGTTGAATCAGCATATTTATGCTGAAAATTTTGTTTAAGTGCCATCATATCGTGTAAACGCAAAATCTTTACCAGCATACGTATGTTTAACAACATTTGCAAACAATTTGTTAACAACACCAACAAATAGGTATATGTTGGCAATTTTAGCATATCGTGTGAACAGTATGTTTTTAGTATTTGACTAATTTCCTGCGTATGCTAGCTGATATGCCATTTGTTGAAAATGCTGTTTAAGCTTTTCAGCATATATCTAATTTGTATGCATATTTGCCGAATGGCTTTGTTGAGCCGCCGACAATTTTCGTTTATGTAAATACATGTATATCTTCTTCAAAATTTGCAAACGAGCACAAACGTAATGAAATGAAATTCAATGAATTAATTGCTCTCAAATTAAAAAACAATAAATACCTCAAGGCGAATTCATACCAGGTGGTTGCAAGGGAATTTGCAAAATAAAAAAAATACATGTATTTCATTACATATATTTCAAAGTGAACAAACAGCTAGAAGCCAAAATAATCACCTGTGTTTCAAGTCCAACTGGTATGAATTCTGCTTGAAATAGTTGGAATAATCAACAATCAACGGCAAGGCGTTGATTACATGCATACATCCGGATTTCAACCGCCGCCCCACTTTTGTTTTCAGCGGCTGCCACGATGAAAATTAATTGGCACAGATCTTCGAACGTCTTCTAATTTTTTGTATAATTTTGCACAAAAACCTTCATCTGCCCGCCGTTCTACCCATTTTCTTTTCCAAACTCGGCTTCTTTTTCCTTTTACTTCACTTTCATCACTATCAAAAACAAGGACTGCACAAGCAATAGCAAGCGATATTTCTTCCGAAGACATTTTTTTTATATTAAAAACACGAATTTTTTGCAATAACGCGCTGTATAAATAGAAAGTAGTATCAAACTTATTTTACAAGCAAATGTTTATACGATTCAGCATACATATCACCATGTAATTATCAACATATCGTATTAACACAAAAATTGTATGCTAACTCTTATGTTGACATTCGATTTGCTGAAATATGTTGAATTAAAAAATTTGGTAGTTTCAGCATATAGTGTAAACACCTAGCATATGATATGTGATGACATATGCATTTGATGTTATTTTTAATCATACAGTTGTTAGCATATATATGCTGATTCAACATATCGTCTAAACTAAGCTTAAGGCTTAACGTTTACTTTGACGACAACTTTTGTATGCCAAACTTGCCGTTAAGGTGCACGTTAATTTTTAATCGTTTATTGTGAAAAGAACCGTAAATTTCGATCGTGGTTGCCGCTGTTGTAACAGCCTAGAATTCTACCAGATATAGAAATAATATTTGCAAGTAACTATTTATATTCTCGACTTATTTATTTATTATTTAGATATTATTCAACGTAACAAAACACAACTTATTGTCTCAGAAAACTAAAATATAATAATTCATATATGCGTTGCCAGATCAACTAGTTATTATCGAGGGCTGCCACAACTGTCAACAATGCAAAAAAGTGCGAGTTTCGAATTTGTAGAAACAATACGTTTTAAAACTAAGCCAGACACAAAAAAGACGAACGTTCTACTGAAAATCGATATTATTTCGAATCACAAAATATACATATGTATGATATTTATGATTTAAGGCTTAAAGTTTAGTTTAACAAAACCTTACAGTGAGTTAATTGTAGCTTAAACTTGACAGTTAGCAAATCAAGCAGAGAGCCATTTATTAATGATTGTTTATAGAAATAGAAATTTGGCAACTTTGCAAAAAATGTCAAACAGCTGATGTTTTGCACCGTTTAATCACCGAGGCTTAAATGCAAAAAAAGTATTTACTGATTTAATGCTTAACTAGTGTCCACACAGGTTTGGGCAAAACTAATTTTTCTTTATGCAAAATATTTTTTTTTACGTTTTATACTTTTCAAGTATGAACTTAATTATTTATTTGCTTATTAAAATTCCCATGAACAAAATGAGAATCAGAAATGTTCAAACAAACCTTTCACACAGCAAACATTTCTTTTCGTTTTGCAACTCTTTTACTTTTCTTTGCAACCTGCTATACAACGAGTTACCATCGGTTACTACGATTTGTATTTTTGAAAGTATCACACAGTAAAAGCTTTTTGAATATTCAATTATGAACTTAATTATTTATTTGCTTTAAGAGCCAATTGAATTATGGAATTAGTAGTTAAGTTTCAAACAAACTTTTAAGAATTTTTCAAGTCTACTGATGAGTTGATTAGCACCAACGAAATGTCGTCGGCATATAGACAGCTGAAAAAGACAGCAAACATTTTGAAAAGGTTAATTTTTGGACCTGAATTAATACGTTTTAGATTTTTGTTTAATTTATTTGTTTATTTATAATTTTTTGATGTGTACGCTTTTAACCTACTTTGAGTTTATGATTCACCCTGTAAGGTTGCTCGCACTATCAACCAAGGTACCACGACATCAAGTAGCCGCATAACCGCAACAAACACTTCATGTTTTTTGTTGGTAGAAATACTGTAATTCTGTCACCCATTTGTTCGAGTTTTTGTGTTTGTGTTGTACATTTTGACAGTTCTTCAGGCCAAAAGCAGTGGTCAGCTGGGCTTGTAAGACTACCTGGTATCGAGGTATATATATATATCTTGCTATCAACTTTTAATTTCTGCTTTACACTGTAGTTACACGATCAAGTTTTGCTATCAAGTTTTTTCCACATGCTGCTTGTCAAAATTCAATAAAATTGATAGCTGTGACGTAGGCTGCACGCAATTTCATAACAATTCGTTTTCAAGATGCCGTCAAGAAGAAAATTAAAAATAGCTGCTTCATTAAAAGTACTACATATCAGAAATAAAGAAAATAAAAGAAGAAGAAAAACTCCAGAGGGCAGAAAAGAAATACTGGGTGAAGCCCTTGTTAGTAAGAAGGTTGGTAAATATTTAAAAATTATAATGAATGTAGATATGCTCTATAAATCGCAGCACATCATTATATTTGTTGGTTTTGCACGTAAACATTTTTATTTCATTTTTAAGCTGGAATCTGTTTAATTTTTTATCACTTTTAATTGCAACTTTCAAACAAAACAAAAATATATTTGCAGACAGAACGAAAAAAAGTTGTTGTCAGCTGTTTTCTTGATTGTGACTTGATGCTCTCTATGGAAAGCAAAAATTGTCATCAAGTTTGTATCAATTTTCAAAATTATGAATGTTGTTGTTGTAGTTAGGCGACTACCTGGTATCGAGCTGGCTTGGATTTGTAATTAACCAGCGATGAGAGCAATTGTGGACTTTGATTTTAACACTAGTTCAATCAACAGCTACTTGAAACCAAATAAATCAAATTCTCCTTTCCCTATCCTAAATATATTTTACTGATTGGGAGCAAATTATATTCAATAAATTTGCTTGAAGTAATTAAACCAAACAAATTTATTCTGACACAAAATTCACATCCACCAATTTTTTTAAACGTAAATTAAACCACTCTCAGAAATGATCTGGCACTGATTTTTTGGGCATCAGAAAAATTTTCAGCACTTTCTTAGACGTTGCGTTCGATCACGAGCAAAATCGAAAAACGAAAAAAATTCTCATGATGTTTATCACGTTTATATTGAAGCAAAATAGAAATGTAAAAATATTTTTTTTTATTTATAACATACAAATCTATGGTTGCAAGCGATAGCAGCCTTGGAGCACAGTTTAGAGAAAGTCCTGTTTTCAATATACAACAATTTCTTCAAAAAAGTCAAAAACGGGTGATTTAGGAGAATTTTTTGAGAAGTCAAAGATTATAATATTGAAGAATTTATAAAAAAATTTTTAACAATGTGAATTATTGCAAATTGTGTAGGACTTTTATTAAGGCCAATTGTCGAAGTGATGGAAAAGTGCACGGATTAAAAAAGAAGATAATTTTACGGTTCATTAAAATCTATCTTTGTGCGAGAGAAAACAGCACAAGGTAAAAATAATTCGCCACCCGATGACATAATAGACACAAACGCTACAAAGTCACAAAAATTATGATGTTTGGTGACTTTTATCTTATGTCTGCTGCAAATTATTAAAATAAACGACACGCACACAACCAAACTGTGTGAAGAGGTTTTTGTGCGTCACCAGGCCACTTATAGCCTTTTTACATTGACCTACATTTACTCACATCTTTGAGATGTGTGTTGAAGATGTTGAAAATTGAAAAAAGCTGTTTACATTACATTTTCAACATCTCTCATCTGTCAAATATTATTTCACGTGTTTGAGCAAACTAAAAAACATTAAACAAAATAGAATTTAAAAATTGTGCAATTCTCGAATTAATTATTGCTCTTAGAGGCCAATTACAAATTCAATTTGCGGAATTATTAGAAATTATGCAAGACGACGGCGACGATGGGGATGAACTCTTGCTTTATGCGCAACATGTTTTGAGTCCAAGACGCCTGTGGACATTTGTAAGAATTTTTAATAATTTATTAAGATTTAAACTAATAAAAAATTACACCTTAGAATCGCAATGGCAATTTTTGGGAAAAGCATATTTGTTGTAAAAATTTTTGACACTTGTATATTTTCTAGTGATGGTATGAATTTTTATAATTTTTTATAACTTCTTTTTAGTGATGACCCTAAAATAATCGAAAGATATTGAATACAGCAAATTGAGAAATGAACATCTTGTAAAGATGTTGAGAGATGTTGAGTTTTTTTCATATAGAATTTGTATGCTATCATCTTGCCAAAATGATGAAAGATGTAAGATGTGAGTAAGTGTAAAAAGTCAATTTGCAAAGCTGTTTACATTTTCCCAGCAGAAGATTACCCTTTCTCATTTTGTTCCATTTTACATCTTTCGATTTTTTAAGTGTCATCACTAAAAGATTACAAAAAGTCGATTGCTTTTGTAACATCACTAGCAAAATTACATTTCAGAAAATAAACACAAAAGTATTGTGTTATAATTTTTAATTAATTATAAATAAATTCATTTTAACTGCAGTGCATCGTATGGTCAAAAGATATGGAGAACATGTTGCTTGACCTATGGGAAGAAAAAAAGTACTCCCCCAAGTCCATTTTACACTTTTTTTTTTACAAAAATTTTGCGTCTTTTTGTGACAGCTAAATAATTGAAAGATGCAAGATGTTGTCAATGTAAGCGACTGTTTCACATTATCAACATCTTCCATGCGTTTCATGTGGATGTTAGTCAGTGTAAAAAGGCTATTAGGGAAGATACAATGAATGAAACGGTGGTCAATTAAGCAGAAATCACAGTAGTTTCAGTTTTACATAATATCTACATAGTAACTATATTATATTCACATTATACAAAAGTCTTGTTTCTTCTATTTAAAAGTAGTATACAATTTTTTAAATAATTTATGATAAAGAAAAAAAATGTTAATCAAAACTTTTTTCCATCATTGAATATTTAGTTTGAAATTCTTTCATAATTTATAAATTCAAAAAACAATAAAATACACTACATAAAGTCAAGTGGTGCTTAAATTGCGTTTGCCCATTCTTTACCCTTTCTTTTTTCTTTATTTTTTTGCAGATATCCATGAAGCGACAGGTGAAACCCTGGGGCAGTTTGAAACACAAAATTGTTGTACAAAAACGAGAACTGTGTGTATGAAATTTTTTTTTCTGTTGCGAAATACTTAAACATGAATGATTTTGTACAGGGAACTAAGACACATGTTGGTCAATGCAAACGTGGTGTTGTGTATAATCGATATGCAAATTAATATTTGAAAACATTTACAGATCAACGCACAAACGGTGCTTTCGAATGGTGGCATGGGGTAACACAAAAATAACTGCAGCACAGAGGAATGTGTTGTTGGAGGCAAACCGAAATCATCCTTGAGCTAAAGTATTAAATACAATTATCATGTGTCTATGTTTGTATACACATGTACAAAGACACACATGTGAAGGCATATTTAAACAAATCGCCGAGTTCCTGCGAAATTGGACATGCAACATTAGCTCGGATCCTGTACTTTTTCGATGATATGTACTAGTGAATGGAAAGTCGACTTCGATTGTAAACAATAATTGATTCTCAGTCTTAAAAATCGATTATTTTGCAATCGATTTTTGACACCGATTAACTGAAATAAATGGGTAAACGTGCTTTTTTAATTTTGTTTTTTTTTTTTATAAAAAAGGATGATTGTTTAATATGTACAAGCAATTTGGCTGCGCAAATTTGTTGAGCTCAAAACAAAATAATTGTGAAATACATAGTATTAAAAAAAGAAAAAACGCCACCAAGCCATGTGACACTATTTAAAAGGAAATTGCTACTCTATTCGCAAGAGTTGCCTTTTATGGAAGCACAACTACTTACACACAATATTACGCTATTGATGGAATGTGCAAAAATTGCTAATGAAATTTAGGGAAACCTACGAAAACTCCGCTGCAAAAAAATAAATAAATTCATCTGCCATCAAGCGCGAATTATCTATCACAAGCAGGGTTTGGGATTCCCGGACTTTTTCCCTTCCCGGGATTCCCGGGAAAGTTTCTCCTACTACAAACAAGTAATTTTTAGTAATAAACTTTTTTTAATTGGTTTTATTTAAAATTATATAATAAAGTGCATATACAACAATTAATTAAATTAAATAGCACATGTTAATTCAATTTGTGGAAAGAGACAAATAACTGTAAGAAAATAATTTGAGATCATGTTTAAATAAAAAAAAAAAAACATACCAGAATTAATATCAACATTTCAATAAAAAAATAACCGTCTAATTCATAAAAATTATAACAGGTTTATAAAGCTCTTATTTGACAGATTTCCCATACAAATATGTCAAATAACAGTCTTATAAGCCTGTTATAATTTTTATGAATTAGGGTGTAAGTTTTTAGTACGACTAAAGCTAGTTACGCTTGATGTTCGGTTTCGTACTTTTGTGGCAAAATTCCCAAAACCCGTTCGCTATCCTCCGATGTTGGTTTTATTATTATTATAGCATTTTTCAATTTAATTTCAAAACATTCATTAATTTCGTTGTCAGATATATCAGAATCGCTGCGGGACAATTCAGAAAGTGATTGATCAAACATCCGTTTATATAGCGGTTCCGCATATAAATTTAAAGAATTTTTTAATAATTTTGTTAACGCCAAATTGTGTACTTGGGGTTAACAACAGTGATGGGCAATATTTCAATTTCGGTGCATTATATGTATTATATATCATCGCTGATTGTTGCGAAAATCGTGCTTTCTCTTTCACGTCTAAAGCCTAACGTCTCTTGCAAAACTCGTACAAAATGGTCTAAAGGGTTGTTCCGTTTTAACAAAAACCTTGTAATCTCTTGTGATTTCAACCGCCATCAGCAAAGGTAACATTTCTTCCTGAAATAAATATTTTGTTCAATAACACTAATTCTTTGTGTTTTCTTCAATCTTTTCATTTTGCTTGATGTACCTCAACTCACAATTGGGGTAATTGCGGTCATCTACTCTGAGCGATTGAGTTACATTTTACATACTTTTATTGCTCAGTTTTCGGCTCCCAGAATCAACTTTATTTTATTCCCCCAGCTTCCCCACAAAAGAGAGATTCCTCATCTTAACAAATTTCGTTTTGACATCAGGCATTTTTAAATAATTTAGTAATGCTATCATTTTTTCATTACGTCTTTGGTCAACTTTATTTCGAATTGACTCAGCTATGTTTCGAGAAAATTGTGTTTTTATTAACATAAGCTGTGCAAAAACATTTTTAGAACGAAATTCCGTTCTTTTTGAAATTAGTTTAACAAAAGTTTTTTTTATTACATGAAATAATTAAATTTAAGAAAATAAAAATGTGGAGAAATAAAATATTACTGTTATATGTTTTGTTATTATTATTGATTTTTGAAAAAAAAAAAAACCAATAAAAACTATTTTCATTATTATTGTCCTGAAGAAGCTATCCGAAGGAGAGCGAAATATCGACAAAAATAATTAAATATTTTTAACAAAAAAACCCATTTAGCTCAAGAAAATAAATATATAAAATATATTACTGTTATAAAATCCAATTTAAACATTTCCCGTTTTCCCGGGAATTTTTAAACGTTTTTCCGGGAATTCCTGATGGAAAATTTTCGTTAATTCCCGGGAATTCTCATCCGGGAATTCCCGAACCCCAAACCCTAATGACAAGTAAATACTCCATTTGTTCCGCTGAGATGGAGTAAAATTATTTCAAAATGCATCTTCTCATAAATTAATATTGGATCAAAGCTGAAATTCAAATTTGTAGCAACCACTAAATATCAGTATATACTTTATCATAAGCATACTTAACGTTTATTGTTAAATAAAAATTTTATCCATATGCAACTTTGTTGGTACTAACTACCAATATTTAAATTTAACGGATATTTCCAAATGCAACCCTTGTATTTTGCTACTTTTTTATACAATTGTAATAGTAAATAGGTTTGCAACCGGGTAAATGTAAACGTTTACAATTCGTATAAAAGAAAGAGTATTTGTGTAGAAACTTCACTCACACACGTAAGGCATTATCCAGGCTTTTCTCTATACAATGTCGACGGCATATAGACGGCTGGAAAAAGACAGAAAACATTTGCATGATCTATTTTAGGACCTGAATTATTAAATTGAATTTATTAAAATAAGAAGTGTGTTCTACGCAGTATCCACACACAGCTTATTCATGCCATTCTCAAAACACCGAGCGATTTGTTCATGTAGTACATGAATCTCTCCAAACTCGAGAGCCACCAAAAATACAGCCAACTTGAATCACATCGAAATATGATTGATTAAGATTCTCTTATTTGATTTTACATTAATTTCTTTAAGTAAAGTAAAATTTTATAACTAAGTGGACAACCGGCTGTTTCTGGGTAGCCAATACGCTTCATCAGTACCCTATGAACTTTGGACGTGTCAAATTTCACAATTTCGACACAGCCGCTGTAACCACTTGGCAACCAAAGCTCACGCTTTAACCAACATTAACCAAAGCAATGATTAACCAAAGCAATGATATAAATTGAGATATGATGGGTAAGTACTAGAGTAGAATATCTGAGGCCAATGACTGTTGTAGAAAAAAGGACTGCTTGATGTACCATACTTTAAGGCCAGTAAATATCGTAGGTACGACAGAACCCCTACATTTGGCAAGACACAAAAACAGAACACAAAATTTTGAACAATTCTGCGGGAGTTGTCGAAGTAATTCTTTAGCAAAAGGTTAATGATTTTTTTGTGAGTTTTAATTTTCTGTTACTAGGGTGGCGCCTTAGGGTGGTATCAACTGAGATCTGGTGAGTAAATGCTACAACGATATAATTGAGATCAATGACTAATCATGCATAACATTGGTCTCCTCAAAGCAAAAACATCGATATATCACACTTTAAGATGCGACTGTAAATGCCGAACATATAACGAAAGTTGTATTCTGGCGACCCCTACGTTCGGCATAAAAAATATAAAAACATTTTTTTGGGTAAAAATTTACTAACAGTGGCAACACTGTTGCAGACATAAATATTCAAACAAACTCGATTGAAACATACATAAATCAAGGATATTTTATTCAGTTTTCAACGCCGATATCGCACACATAAATTTTTACGTTAACACACACACACACACACACATGCAACAACATCTAGCGAAATATTATTTACCATGGAAATTCATCAATAGACCAACAAACGGTCAGGCAGACAGACAGACAGACAGACTAACTGGCTGACTGGCTGGTTGATTTTACAAAATTCTCCACGCTGAAGGCCATCATTGTTTATGGAAAGTTGTTAAAGAAGAAAAGTTAGTTTTTAGTTTAACAATAACTGTATTTCTCTATGGTAATTCTTTTGTTTTTGCTAAACAGTTTACGAATGTTAAATTGTTTTGGCATCTCTGTATTGCTGGCGATTTTTATGCCCAACTATTTGACAAGATTTTAAAGGTTTTGTTTGTTTGTTTGCTTGTTTGTGCTTCAGTGTGTTAAATAACAATGACATTTATTGAAAATATTTATACTTCATGTTGTTCATGCAAAAGAAGTGCTTTTTAATTGCAACATTAATATCAAAATACTCTTGACTGAGAAAAATTTATAAAACTAAGAACTCACCTGGCTGACCGTAGTGTTGGCGTTGCTGCAATGCATAAATAATAAATAAATGTTATTATTCAACTGATATAATAAGAATAAGAACTTAAAAAAAATATTGTATATGTATATGACCTTTAAGATGCACAAAAAACCTCAGAATATATGTATAAAAAAAGCCAGAAATATGCATTTAAATATGGACGAGCCATATTTTTAATTAGTTCCCTTAATTTTTTTCTTCGCTCTTCGGGAGATTTGCATACACAAAATAGACATATTGCGAAAGTAAATTTGAGGATAGGAAATAAATTGGCTGTCAAACGACAAAATGTCAAGAATTAAGCTGTCATCTTTTGCGTTGCTTTTAGTAAAAGTTGGACAATTTTAATCAAGAAACGCAACGCTCTTGAATAAAAAATTTTAATTGTGAAACGAAAACAGTAGATTTTTTAATAAAATCATATTTAGGTTTGGTTGGATTGATTGGGGCGTTTTGTTTGCCCATGTCTTGCGACATACACCTTAGCCAGTATAGGCTTGTTGTGCGCTCCGTATTTATTAAAGGATCAGAACGTAACATTATTATCATGCATCGAGATCGAGATAACAAGATCGGTACAAGCACTTGATTAAAAGTATGGATGCTAAAATTATTTTGTATCGAGAGAAAATTATTAAGTATTTATTTGCTATTTTTGAGTTTATAAATTGAGCTTAGGGTAACTCGTGTTTTTTAAAAAATGTTGGCTTAAGCTTCGTATAGACGGTTGACAGATCTTACTATATTGTAACGCCTAACAACGTGCTGGCAATCTACTAGAAATACAAAATTGTCAGCATTAAGAAAATTATCAGTTCAGACAATTACAAGAAAATCTTACAATTTCATGGCCAGACTATTGCCTGACATGAAATTGTCAGCTTACACGGATGTAAGATTTTCCACTTATCAAAAATTGTCAGCCAATTGTCATTATCAAAATACACACACACACACATGCCATTATTCATTATTTATTTTTCTCTCTCAATAACCATGTTTTTAATTTTTTTATTCTCTTTTCTGCAACTTTTTACCTCTCGTACTCTTATTTATACTATTCTCTTGTTTTTTCTCTCCCTTTCGTACACACACACACACATTTTGCTTTAATATTCTTTATCATTACTCTGACAATGACGCCATTGTAAGAATTTATGCATCTTACAATATGCCAATGCCTGACAATGTACTAGCAATGATGATGCCAAAGTGTTCAGACGATTGACAGTTAACGGACAATTAATCGTTAGGTAGGTGGCCTGCCAATGCTTTTGCTTACAATATTGTCAGGAAGAAATTGTAAGTTCTCATGATTGGTTAAAAATATTCTATACATTTTCTGACAATATTGTAAGATCTTACAATCGTCTATACGTAGCTTTATTTCGAGATTTCCATACTCTGTGTCTCCGTGATGTCTTCGAAAATTTTTGTTAAACAATTTCAAAAATAAAAACAATTTGTACAGACAAATACATATGTCTCAGAATTAAAATATCAAAAAGAAAAAAAAATTCCTAAAGAAGAAACACAGCGGAGTATCGAGGTATCGAAACATCGAAATAACGCAAAATTTTTCAAGAAACACGAGTGACCTCCATCTCAATTTATAAACCCAAAAACTACCAAACAACAAAGGTCGTAGTTATTCGTATCGTTCCATCCCTGAAAGTGTGTCTTTTGTACCAATTTACTTTCTAACCACAAATTTGTTCACCCTTTATTTTAAACAATAATAAGTTTGATCACGTATGTACGTTTTGGCCAAAATGAGAGCAATCATATAGGCAAAAATGCGCAAAATGTGGAAACCACATCTCTGTCCTAAAAATAACATGGTATATTTTTATGCTGTAATGAAAACTGAAACGCACATTTTGGGCAAATTAAATGTTTTTCTGGATGCATTTAGATTTTAAAGTTATTTTTACAGGTACTTTTATCTGAAGTTCTAATTGAAAAATATCAAAATTGTTGTTATATTGGTTGAATCACGTGAACTTTTTTTGTTTGTTACTGACTGTTTTTTGGAACAGCTGATTGTTTTACTACTTGCCCAAATTAGCTGGAAGATAAAGTGTAAGAAGAGCAAGAATATTTCTCTCTCGAAAGCTCTCTCATTTGCACGAACTCTGACAAGGTACCTCGATACCAGGTAGTTAACAAGCCCAGCTGAATACTGCTTCTAGCTTGAAAAACTGTCAAAATACACAACACACGTGATGAAATGAGTGATAGAATTTAAATTATTTCTACCAACAAAATATATGAAATGTTTGTTGGTCTTGTGTTTGTTGTAGCTATGCGGCTACCTGGTATTGAGGTACCTTGAACGTACGGGAATAGTTTTCGTGCAAATTAGGCTCCTAATGTTGAGTACGAGATCACAGCTAATGTTTATTTTTATGTTTTATGTTTATCATTATTATCACAATAGTACATACTTCCAAATTTCACTGATGATTTTAATATCGTAATTATTTGAGGTTAGAAATGTGGAAATTTTCTTTCGTTTAACGTCACATCACACACACACACACATATGTAATTACCTCATTGAAGAAAAAGTTGCTAAAGCGATGCCCCCTTTGTTAAGTATGCAATAATTACCAATTATCATACTTTGCCGATCAAACAATCCCAATCACTATTATTTTTCAACACAAACGAAAAAAAACTCGAAAATAAACAAACAAAAATAAAGCCAAACAGAAACGCCTTGCAGTAATAGAAAATAATTAGGTCTCTAATAACCGCGGGCTAATAATGCCTGACCCCTTTGACAGGAAGGCACAAAACAGCTCAGAACCCTGCCACTCACTTACTCACTCACTCACTCTTTCACTCGTCCAGTTGCTGTTTGCTGTTTTCCTCTGTGTTTGGCGATTGAAAAACAGCTCGCACAGAAAAATAAACACATTTTACCAATTAGTGGAGGAAAATCGATGATGATGACGATGACGCTGTCGATGGCGTATTGGCATTTCGGAAGTTAAAGTGCATGTTCACAAGAGTGTGTCATTCATGTTGTGTGTTGTGTGCTGGTGTTTGTGCGCGAGGAAATATTAGCCAGTCTTTATAGACCTCAAATTACTTAAATGCTGCAGCTGAATGTACGTACATTAATTTTTTGGCGCACTGCATTCGGGCAAGTGTGCTTTGCTTGAGTGTGTGTAATTCGTTTCTGGTGTTAAATTAATTTCAGCTGTTAAAGAAGTTTAAATTGAGTGGGAATTTTTTCTCACTGAAAATGCCGATATTAATGAAAATTTCAATTCTCAATTGTTTTTCACAAATTTTCGCCCACAAATGGCACGAAAGGAGTTTGCTCGCTATTCTTCATGACAATAATTAATATTTTGTAAAGAAATTATGCAATTAAAAGTGCTTTTAAGCAAAATAAATATTTTTAACTGGGATGGAAGTAATAGTTTTTGCATAAAACATGAAACTCAATATATGATTTAATTTTTTTGGTTTTTATCCTTAAAAGTCATAAGCAAATGCCAGTATACACTTTAGGCCATATTCATAATAATTATTGTAAGTTTATTAAGCTCTTATTTGATGTATTTCTACGGAATATTTGTCAAATAAACGTGTAATAAATAAACCTTCAATAGTTTTTATGAATATGGGTGTTTGTTTTTTTAGGGTTCCGTACTCATCAGAGTGAAACCGAACCCTATTACGGAGACAAGTACGTCCGTCCGTCCGTCCGTCACAGCGTCCATTCTCCGAAACGGTAAAAGCTAGAGAGCTGAAATTTTCACAGGATGTTGTTGTACCTTGCCGCTACAACAAAAAATACTAAAAACAACAACAAGTCGAAAACTACCAGGTGTCCCCACACAACGAAAAGTTGCAATTAGCTATAACTCTCGAACCGTAAAAGATAGAAAGCTGAAATTTGCATAGTGTATGTATTTATAGATGCTTTACAACAAGAAATGCTAAAGACAACAGCAAGTTGAAAACTACCAGGTGTCCCAATACAACCTAAAGTAACAATTAACCGTAGCTGCTAAACTATAACAGACAAAGAGCTGAAATTCGCAGAATATATGTGTTTACATATGCCCTACAACAACAAATGCTAAAAACAACAACATGTCAAAAACTACGAGGTGTCCCTATACAACGTAGAGTAAAAATTAGCCGTAACTCTCAAACTGTAAGAGACAGAGAGATGAAATATGAACAATATATGTACTAGCATGTGGCCTACAATAACAAATGCTAAAACCAACAACAAGTCGAAAATTACCAGGTGTCTCTATACAACGTAAAGTAACAACTAGCCGTTACTATCGATCCGTGAGAGACAGAGGGATGAAATTTGCACAATATAGGTATTCACATATGCTCCACAACAACACTTGCTAAAAACAACAACAACTGTGAAACTACCAGGTGTCCCTATACAACGTAGAGTAATAGCTATAACTCTCGAACCGTAAGAGATAGAGAGTCGAAATTCGTACAGTGTATGTATTCCCAGATGCGTTATAACAACAAATTACAACAACAACAACAAGTGGAAAATTACTAGGTATCCCCGTACAACATAAAGTAGCTTTAAAAACAGAGAGATGAAATTTATAACCCTAAGAGTGCGAGCCAGCCTCGTACTTGACTTAATTTATTAATAGCTATTTTAATATGGTAGTTTTTGCTTTGTTTATTCGACTATTTTTATTTCTATGTTAATCGGGTCTGTTCTAGAATCTTCGATTCGGTTTGATTTAGCAAAAATTTTTTTAATCCGCATAATTCATAAATTGGTGTTTTCAATTCAGCATGTTTTTAGATATTCGAAGTTTCTGTTCGAAACAAAATTCTAAATGTCAAATACATAAACAACAACAGCGAAGCCGATGATAACAGATAGCTTAACATACAAATAGTCGACGGCGGCAAAGCAACAAAAAAAAAAAAAAATGGTTGACGATCGCCTAAACAACGTTTTGAAAATCACGCAAACAAAAAAATTTTAAAATTAAGTTAAAATATGACAAAAACCAAAACATTAATAGATTATTCTGAGAAAACAGCTCTACCGCGAGCAGCAATCAGTCGCTCTTGACCGCGACGGGTGTTAGGTTGTGAAATTACCGGCGCGGCAGTTTGCCGGCTATGAGCACATGACCTACGATCTTTGACAACCATATGTTGTAAAAAGAACGTATTGCCGGACTATTACAATGGAATCTGACCAATAAATACAATCATATTAATATAAATATTGCTTAAATAAAACTAAATATAGGAAATTAATTATGATTTCCTTTAAAAAAGCAGTTTTTCTTTTTCAATAACTTCTGATTGCATTAAGCATTGGTCCAAAAAACATTGACATATCACACTTTAATATGTAGGGCAACTTCGTGTTTTCGAACATAAGCAAAATTTTTGTATTTTTGTTTTGCTCAAGTGCGATTTGACAAAACCTACAAAATTTTTGGATTAAATTAAAGAAGAGGTTTTTTTTTACTAATAATTGTGTGTAACTTCAAATTTTTTTTAATTATATTTAATAAAAAAAACACTTCAAATTAAAAGAGAAAATTTAGTTTTTATTAAAAAAGTTATCACTTGCATGAATAAAAGCCGATTCTATTTACTTTCACTCACCCTATAATACTCTAATTGAAAACGAATAAAAACATGCGGATTCGGATTGCAGAACAACAAAAATTCTAAAGTTATCCACTTAAGAGTGAATTCGGATTCTAGAACAGACCCGAATATTATCTTAAACTGAGCTAATTCTGTTCATCAGTATTCATATAAAAGATGTTGTTAAAATGTGTCTTACTTTTTATCACATTTCGAATATTCATAAACATTATTGCTTTAAAGAGCTCTCCGAAGTAGAGCGAATATATGCCTCAAAATATGTATATGTATGTACATATGTATAAATTTTGTATGTATAAATTTTATACTATAAAAGCTTAAAAAACAATTTGTTTTTAATTTTCTTCTTTTCAACATGTACTGTTTGAAACGTGATTGTTTAAAAAGGGACTTTTTGTAAACAGGCCTTTTTCCAGGCAAGGTATTTCTAAAAAGGTACTTTTTTCTAAGAAGGCACTTTTTTCAAAGAAGATTCATTTTTCTACTAAGAAGGAACTTCTTCTAAAAAAAAGTACTTTTTCTGAAAAGGTACTTTTTCTTTTTCATGTTTTAAAAATTTACTTTTCTTAAAAATTTACTTTTCTAAAAAGTGTTGGTAAAATCGTTTTTTGATAAGAAATGCCTTGTTAAAGTGTTCTCTTTTTAAAGGGTACTTTTTTAAAAGGTACGTTTGTAAACGATATTTTTTAAGATGAACTTTTAGCAATAAATTTTTTTTTTGTTTTAAAGGGACCTATTAGTATATAAGTGGGCTGGTCTCATGACTGTCGCCCATGACATTTGCTAAAAATTACTATAAAAATGGGAATTGTCTTTTGAGAATCTTTTTAAAAAAATGCTGTTTTCGAAAGTACACTCAGAATATTTTTACAGTAACTGAATGTGGTTTATTCCAGAAGTAAACAGTGCAGTTATTTTTAAATGACAAAACGTTCGAAAATGAATGAAATTTAAATCTTAACTGATTTATACAGTTGCTTAAAAAACAAACTACAGATAAATACGGATTTTCGGTCACAGTTAATAATGACAGTAGTAACTTGTGTTACACATACATGAAGGAGCCATATTATTATTTTTTACATATATACATATCTATAATTTGGTGTCTACATACATACATATAAATGTAGCATACATACTCTTTACTTAAATTGACTGTTGTTGTATTTTCTGATGGCTGAGTGGGTATAGCAGCTACTTTCAAGTCGAGATGTTGCATGTTCGAATCTCAACAGAAGCTTTGCAGTATAAAAATGAAATTAGCGAATTGAAAAAGGAGATAATACAGATAGAAAACTATAATTAAATAAAGTGGCCACCTAAGAAAAAATGAAAAAAAATTTTACAAGTTGATTACGCATTAATTATTTTACAGAATAAAGGAAATATCATTATTTTTACCGATTGAGTTCCGTAGATTTTTTAACATTTAAATTCAAATGAAGTAATTAGTAAATTTAAATGAAAAAATAAAATAAGTAGGACGGTTTTTAAATGAAGTTTCATTTATTTTAAAGAGTATTTTCAGGTAATTTTACTGACAAAGTTTTCTGAGTGTACTTTTATTAAAAGAACCGTTTTTCTTTTAAAGTGAAAGATTATAGTGATCAACAGTTTTGAAGAAAACCGGACAAATAAAGTTGAATACTCATTACATGAGCAACACATCATGGCTGCTTCATGTCCACCATGACGATCATTAGCAGCCAAATTGCTTCGAACCCAGGTCATAACTTAAAGCATACTGGTTTTGAGCAGTAGCTAGTTTTTTGCATACTTACGTTTTTTTTCTCAAAACGTGGATTTTAAATATATAATTTTTTACTGCTTTTTATTTTATATATTTTAAATATGAACTTAATTATTTATTTGCTTTAAGAGCCAATTGAAATGTATTAATGCAGGTCCAAAAATAGACCTTTTCAAATGTTTTCTGTCTTTTCAGCTGTCTATAGGCCGCCCACATTTCGTTGGTGCGAATCAACTCATCAGTATATTTTATTTGAAATATTTCATTTTAAATTTTAGCATCTGCAATTTTTGCTTCTGTAGCCTTTTTATTTCGTGGTTTGTCTGGGTAAATTGAATTGTTTGAAGGATATAATTATTTGTTCGGCTTTTTATGGTCAAATATGACAATGTATCAATATTAATTAACACTAACAAATGTGAACAAATTTAAATACACAACAAGAGATGCAATTACATATGGATGTATGTATGAATATGTATGTACATATGTATATTAAATAACAATTGTGTGAATTTCTGAGTCGTTGCTTGTTTTTATGTATGACAGATTGAGTTTGTTTAATTTTTCTTACTAGAGCTGCACTGGAAAAACAAATCAGAACTATTTAAATAACTGATTAAAATTATTAAGAGTATTATTAAGAGTAAAATAGCAACAAATTTAAGGCCATTACTTGTAATTGTCTTTAATTGAATACACCGGTTAGGTGAGATTGATGGGAGGGTCTTGTTTGTCCATGTCTTGCGATACAAACTTAAGCCAGTATAGGCTTGTTGTGCTCTCCGTGGATTTAACTATGTATAGTTTGACTTATAGATCTATAGGAACTCTGTGTTAGTCACAAAGTCCCTTAATTTTCTCCAGCATTCGAAAAAATGGATCAAAGAAACTGTACTCAGTTTTGTGTAAAAAAATAATATAATTAAATGCGCAAGAACAATTGAAATGTTGACTGTGGCGTTTGCAGAGTCTACTATGAACAGAACACAAGTTCAGTTGTGCTGAGAAGATGTCAAGGACGACGCTCGTCCTGGTCGTCCGACCGATCATCATCAAAAACCGATGAAAATATTGAAGCAGTGAAGAAAATGATTTTGGATAATCGTCGATTCACTACCAGAGTGGTTTTCACCCCATTTCACAGTACAGTCCATCAAATTAAACGTACATGTAATTAAACGTACATATGTAATCATATCAATTCCGAGTTTATAGATGGAAACTCAACAGTACTGGTTACGTTAGATATTGAGAAAGCTTTTGACTCCGTTTGGTATAACGGCCTTTTATACAAAATGGTTCAATATAATTTTCCATTGTACATTATTAAAATCATTGAGTCATTTTTAAAAAATAGATTTTATTGTGTAAGCCTGAATGATGTATGTATGTATGTTCGGATCTAGTTGAAATTCCAGCTGGAGTTCCACAAGGCTCGGTTTTAGGTCCGCTGCTCTATAATTTGTACTGTTCTGATATGCCACAACCTAGGGGAGTAGAATGTGCAGCGTATGCTGATGACACCTGCTTGTATGCATCACACCAGTATGGCCAAAATATTATTTCAGGCTTACAACCAGCTTTGGATCAAATTGTGGACAAAAAAAAACTAATATTTGAACGACATATCAGAAACCAGATTGATAAATTCAACTTAGCAAAAGCAATGTTATATCCATTAATCGGACGTAACTCATTTTTAAGTCGTGATAACAAAATAATCTTGGCCAAAGTCATTTCCCATTTGGGAAGCTTGCGCAAAATCCCACATCAAAAAAATTAAAATTTGTTAAAACAAGCTATTGAAGATGATGCTTAATTTACCATGGCATTTCTCCACCAAAGATCTTCACGAAAAAAATAATATAAAATTAATTATTGAAAAAATAAATTCTTTAACAGAACGCTTCAAGGTTTCTTGTAGCATGTCTAGTAACCCACTAATTTCCGCCCTTTATTAAAGAAGACCAACTTATTTATTTAATTGCATCACAATACATACATACGTACATATATGCATTGCGTATATACTTCAATATGTATATATGACTTACAATTATATATGTATGCATGAGTGTATATGATTATTACATACCTATTTCATCTATTCAAATTGTATAAGATATCAAATCAGAGGTTTTATAATAATACTTTCCTCTGGAGTTAAATATTTTCTTCGTAATAAATATCCTCTTATAAACTAAATATTATTTTAGAGATGAGTAGTGTGTATGCTGACTAAAACTCTGTAAATTGTGTGATAACTTTAGGTTAAGTGTTGAATTTTTTTTTAGCAAAAAAAAAAAAGCTACCAGAGTGGTTGCTGATGATATTGGCATATCGTTCGGCTCTTGCCAAACATTTTTTTTACAGATGTTTTATTCAGGAGCTGTTGTGAGTCCCAGACTGTACAAATAAAACTTGAATGATTGAAAGAAAAGTATACCAAAACAGACTGTTTGAACCGTGAAAGTTCATTTTCAATTAAATAGGAGGGGTTATCCATTTTGAAAAGTAAACGTAAACAAAACACATATAAAATGTATTTTTTCATGATTTTTCTTTTTTATTATAAAGTTTGCAGGTTGACATTATGTGTGAAACACTATATCATTTAAATGACCACACCACGCGAAGTGTTGCAACCACCGATTCTTTTGAGGTAATTTTCGACCACTTTTTGACACATATTGGGCGGTAGCTCAGCCATAACTTGACCAATGTTGGTTTTTAAGTGCTCAAGAGTTAAAAGTTTATCTGCATAAACACGGTCTTTTGCGTAGCCCCACCAAAGAGGTCTAATGGTGTCAAATCGCATGATCTTGGTGACCAGTTGGTATCGCCACAACGAGAAATATCGCGGCCAGAAAATGTTTCTTGCAATAAAACCATATTCGCTCGAGTTGTGTGGCATGTGGCACCGTCTTGTTGAAACCACATATTCTCTCCAAGTCGTATGCTTCAAGAGCAGGCAAAAAAAAGTCGGTTATTATATGACCACAACGCTCCGAATGGACGGTGACAGTCGTTCCATCGTTGTTTTCGAAGAAGTAAGGTCCAATCACACCTTCGGACCAAAGAGCGCACCAAACAGTGACTTTTTCTGGATGTAATGGCCTCTCTTCAACTACTTGAGAGCCCCAAACAATGACAATTTTATTTATTAACATACCCATCGAGTGAGAAATGTGCTTCGTCGCTGAAGAAAATTTTGTTCGAAAAATCGCTGTCCACCGTCTGTTGTTCAAGCACCCATTCCACGTATCTACGACGTTGTGAATGGTCAGCTGGTTCTTTATATGGATGTAGGTGTAGATCTAGATGCATAATACGCCATTGTGTCCTAATTCCAGAGAACGACGAGGAATCGACACATTCGGGTGTTCGGCAATACTTTCACTTACAGCAGCTATAATTTTAGCGGAACGAGCGAAACGATGAAGGCACAGGCCTTACAATATTTGTAACCGCTCCAGTCTCTTCAAGTTGCTTCACAATTTTGCCTATTGCTTGCGTAGTTGGACGATTATGTAAACCAGAATCTCCTCTTAAAGCACGATATGTGGCTGTGGCAGAATCACCATTTTTGTGGTATGTTTTGATAATTTTTATGCGTTGTGTGATAGTTAAGCGATCCATTTTCGTCAATGTCAGACTTTCAACTGAGAAGAAAAAAATTGGTTTGACAGATGTCAAATTCCCGTTCTATACTTTTGAAACCACGAAATGGATAACCCTTTGTTTTATAAGCACTGCATAGATATTCAAATGAGAGGTAAACAAATTATACACACGGGAAGTATTAGCGAACGGCGCTATGAAAAGAAAACGGCTTTGCAATGAAGTCTTGGTAAGTGTCAGAATACAGTGATGTAAACGATACAGATTTCAAAATCGTTTTTAATTGAAATCTAGTGAATTTTGCTTTGATGTAAATGGGCTATTATACCATGTAAGCCTGTTCAATTTCACCCGGTATAAAGGAATTTTTATAATTTCTAAAATAATTTGCATTAGCTGATTACTTTTATATGTGTTTGTTTTTGTGCACCAAAATTTCCTGGTATATTATTTAACAAACAATTTGTCATTCTAATTTGTAAATCCTTCACCGCAAAATGACGCAGCATAAACAACACATGGACGACGCTACAAATTGGCTTTTTATCTGCCACACATAAACCAAAAACTTCCATTTCATTACAAATTTGTTGTTTATTTTCTGTTTTGGTTCTATTTAAAAACTTTAAAAATCTATTAAACATTTAAGCAGCATTAAACACACAAACCAGAAAATTATGTGTGTGTGTATTTATGTGTACATAAATTCTATTTGTTATAAAACACCAAAGCTGCTCAGTGTAACCAGCTAATAATTCAGCTGGCAGTTTCAACAAAATTAACTGATCACGAGTATATTTTTATTATACATAATATATAATATTTATTTGATCTTCTTAATTATTTGAAAAAACTATTTATTACAGCTTCAGATCGTTTTTTATATAAACAAATTTTTATTTACAATATTATTCAATATTTCGATAACAAGTTGTCATCATCTTCAGGATAATAATTGTAATTAAATTGAAAATGTTGAAAAATTTTTGATTTAAAAATTCAAAACATTGAAAAATAAAAACAATATAAATAACAGTAAAAAATAACACAAGTAGAAATAAACTAATTCTATGTCTAACATTTGCTATGTTAACATTCCCAACATGTTGCATTGCAACGTTATGTTAACACAGCAAACATTACCCATAGACTAACAATAATAACATTTTAATATAATAATAAATATTAAAAAACATTCAAGTTCCTAATCTTTTATTAACTAAATATCTATAATTCTGCGCTAAATTCTCTGTGTCTACTCTAAAGTTCATCCTATGTGTTAATGGTGTTTTAATTATCTCTAACATTTCTAGCATGTAACGTTTCTTATAACTATTTTCTGTTTTTAACACTGAAACATTTTCAAAATGAGGATAATGATTTAAACTACTGCAGTGCGAAGATAATGCTGTCTTCTGTGCATTTATATTTTAATAAAAATACCTTTGGTCCGATCTATGTCCTGCTATTCTAGTCCTTAGTTTGTTTTTTGTAGTCCCTATATATACTTTATCACAACTCTCCTGGTCATTTCCCATACAAGGAATTTTATAAACTAAATTTGCCATATCTAATGTATCAAATTTATCTTTTGTCTTACTAAATAATTTATCCAATGTCCTATAACTTTTATGAGCTATTCTATACTGCTCCCTATTATATATGTTAGATCTTGCTATTCTTTCCGATAGTTCTGGTATATACGTCAAAGGCTTGTAAATTTTTGGTTCAGGTATACTAACTATATTCTGAGTATTTCTATTCAGGCAGGATAATTAATTATTTTTCAAAACATAGCAAGAGTATCATCATGAACACAGCTAAAAATTTTGTAAAAAGAGTTCTCAAGATTAGTGATGAGGAATTTCATAGGAAGAATATTGTGAAGATTAAGAATATTTTAGAAGATAATGATTTTCCGGCTGCATTGACTCATAGATTAGTGAATCAGATTAGGAATAGAAATACTCAGAATATAGTTAGTATACCTGAACCAAAAATTTACAAGCCTTTGACGTAAATGACCAGGAGAGTTGTGATAAAGTATATATAGGGACTACAGAAAACAAACTAAGGACTAGAATAGCAGGACATAGATCGGACCAAAGGTATAGACATATAAATGCACAGAAGACAGCATTATCTTCGCACTGCAGTAGTTTAAATCATTATCCTCATTTTGAAAATGTTTCAGTGTTAAAAACAGAAAATAGTTATAAGAAACGTTACATGCTAGAAATGTTAGAGATAATTAAAACACCATTAACACATAGGATGAACTTTAGAGTAGACACAGAGAATTTAGCGCAGAATTATAGATATTTAGTTAATAAAAGATTAGGAACTTGAATGTTTTTTAATATTTATTATTATATTAAAATGTTATTATTGTTAGTCTATGGGTAATGTTTGCTGTGTTAACATAACGTTGCAATGCAACATGTTGGGAATGTTAACATAGCAAATGTTAGACATAGAATTAGTTTATTTCTACTTGTGTTATTTTTTACTGTTATTTATATTGTTTTTATTTTTCAATGTTTTGAATTTTTAAATCAAAAATTTTTCAACATTTTCAATTTAATTACAATTATTATCCTGAAGATGATGACAACTTGTTATCGAAATATTGAATAATATTGTAAATAAAAATTTGTTTATATAAAAAACGATCTGAAGCTGTAATAAATAGTTTTTTCAAATTTATTATACATACATATTTTAGTAGTTCCAGTTATTTTACTTTTGAAGTTGTCAGCTGGTTTCGTTTAGGAAAACAAATTAAAAACAAAATAAAATAATCAAATATTAAATTAATTTTAAATTATATTTAAAATGCAATAAAATGCTGTTAAAGCAACACAACAGCTAAAACCAAAATAAATAAAATAATTCGCTTCAAAATGAATTTGATTAGTTTAAGCAAATAAAAGTTGCATGACTTAAAATTGTTGGAAATGGAAAAAGAATGTTTCTATGGGTTTGCTTAGTATATAAGTATAATTAGCAGCACTTTACATGTAACGGCTGTCAAATAAATATTTAATATAATTTCACATTAAGTATGGACTATCAAACATAGAATACAACACTGCGCTAAATTATGGAATTGCGGTGCATAAGATCTTACAATTCATTTTGAAGACCGACAGTTGTATGCAAAAAAATTTAATAAACGGTTATTAGCCACTAATAATCAAAAATCCCTAAAGTGTTATTCAAAAAAATATTTGCTTAATTTGCATACTTTAACACAGTATTAAAAGTAGAAAATTTAATACACTTGCCCCCCTACTTTGTAATGTAAATTAAAATGACATTTCAATTGTTGTTATTGGTTTGTTTACATTTTGTGGTAAAAATTGTGAAAAATAATAGAGAAATTTTTTGTGAAAAAATGGAAGCATTAAATTTAATAAGTCGAATTGGTAAGAAATATCGTGATTTGATTTAATTTGTTTGTGCCATTGTGCCATTTAATAGAATATTATGAACAAATATCGTCAACCAGTCGTCCAAGAATATATGTATAAGGAAAGGGTCGACCCGTTATATATTCCTGACAACGACTTTAAACAAAAATATCGTTTTAACAAGGAAACGTAAAAGAAATTGCAAATTTGATAAAAGATGATGTGATATGGTGGGCAAAAGAGGACGTGGTTCGCCAGTATATTTGCAGGTATTGGAAGGTTTGCGCTGTTGGGGAAGAACAGAGGCAAGTATTTTAAGACAGCTCTTCGTGGTAGTCTTATAAGATAAAGTAAAACGTTTCGATACAGGATGATACAGGCGATATTCACGGACTGTCTCAATCAGCGATTAGACGAATTTGCTCAAAAGTAGCGCGTGCACTAGCCAAACTGGCCAAAGACAAAATAAGAATGCCTGCTCCCGCTGCAGAAGAATGCCGAATTTCATCAAGTTTTAAGGAAATTCGCAATTTTCCTGCTACATATTGACGGAACTCACATAAAAATTAAAAAAACTGGTGGTGAGTTAGCCCAATATTACATTAACAGGAAGGGGTTTTGCGTGCATACATACATATGTATGTTTGTACAGTATTTTTCGGTTAATTGCACATCAAAATTTGCACAATTTTTTATTCAATTAACCGGGGAACCAATTAGCCGATACCCGTTTAATTGAACAATTCGTTCAATTACAAGAACCCTATTTAATTGAACAGTTTGTTGTTCAATTACAGAAATCACGCATAATTGGAACTATGTACTAATGAATTAAAAGAAATCGCATATGTGCACTTTAAGTTTTTCAAAATAATTTTTTTTTACCTTAAACGAAAAAAAAAACTGCAAGTAACAGCAAAAAATTTACATATATGTGTATAGTAGAGATGCCACCCAGTGTTTTTCACAAATGATGTCAAATATGTATGTGCAAAAATGCCAGATTATTTTTCAATGCAATTAACCGGGTAAAAGTAAGAGGAAATTTATTTTTGATGACATGAATTTTGAACGAATTAAGCGGGAAAATCAATTAACCGGGTGCAATTATCCGAGGAAATTCACATGGTGTTCGTATGCAATATTTTTTTTGCCCGATCATGTGGCTCAATTAAGCGTGGAAACCCATTAACCGTAGGGTCAATTAACCTAAAAATACTGTATTTATTTTCGAGTAGTACGTATTTCAATTTTATTTATTTTGGGAGTCCTACTAATGAATAGTATTGGAGAGAGAAAAATTATTGGGAATAGTAATGCATTTGACTCCTCTAAGAGCACTATGGGACTGATTTGTATTGAAGGCACTTGAATCTTGAATGGATTCATCTTGTGTGAATTCACCTTGCAGCTGAACCACATATACTATATACTGACTGTTCCTTAGTGTCGCAACAAAATATACGAAATAGAAATGTAGTCGCTCGATTTCGAATCAATTGGGATTCATCTATTTCGACAGCTTGTGTTCGCAGGGGCTTACGCCATGAAACGTTTTTCATTTAGCTTACGCGTCATTTAGACGGGAAAGTAAATGCCTGAAAGTTTCAATACACTCACACTTTCTTACTAACACACACACACACACACACACACAATATTCTAAATTCCAGGATTTTTTTAAGAAGCTTTACAAAAAATTCTTTTACTTACCTTGGATGGTTGTAAGTTTTTCTTAATTTTATTTTTATACCCTTCACATAAATGTGTAAGGGTATATATAAGTTTGTGATTCCGTTTGTAACGCATTGAAATATCCATCTAAGACCCCATAAAGTATATATATTCTGGATCAGCATCAATAGCGATTACGATTGAGCGATGTCCGTCTGTCCGTCTGTCCGTCTGTCCGTCTGTCCGTCGGTCCGTCTGTCCGTCTGTCCGTCTGTCCGTCTGTCCGTCTGTCCGTCTGTCCGTCTGTAGTCGTTGAAATACCGTTTCTGAGAAAACGGTTTGAGATAGAAACCTCATTCTTTCGCTAAAACGTGTGAAACCCCGGTAGTGGGTCTGCTATTGAAATTCAGTAAGATAGGTCCGCGGATAGCCGAGATATATTCAAAAAACCGGGTTTTGAGGGATATTTTGTGTAATTTTTGTATTCAGATTTTTGAAAAAAATTTTTTTCTTAAAAACTAAACCATATCATTTTTAGTGCTCATTAAATCCTAGAAATGAAGGAATTTTTGAAATCGGCCCATATATATCCGAGATATAGCGTCTCCCGATTTTTAAAGAAATCGGCTTTATTAGCCAAATAAGACAACTTTTGGCACCGAAGATCAATCAGTATGGTATATATAGGCTATTTAGAGGCAAAAGTGGAAAATTTTTCCACATCGGCCCATATACACTCGAGATATAGCGCCTCCCGTTTTCTCAAGAAGTCGGCTCTAAAAGCCAAATAAAACAACTTTTGGTATCAAAAATCGATTAGAATGGAACATATAAGGTGTTTAAAAGCAAAATTGGAAAATTTTTGAAATCGGTCCATATATATCTGAGATATAGCGACTCCTGATTTTTCAAGAAATCCGCTCTTTAAGCCAAATAAAGCAATTTTTGGCACTAAAAATCAATCAGAATGGTACATATAGACTATTTAGAGGCAAACGTGGAAAATTTTGGACATCGGCCCATATACACTCGAGATATAGCGCCTCAAGTTTTCTCAAGAAGTCGGCTCTAAAAGCCAAATAAAACAACTTTTGGTACCAAAAATCGATCAGAATGGTACATATAAGGTGTTTAAAAGCAAAATTTGAAAATGTCTGCAATCGGTCTATATATACCTGAGATATAGCGTCTCCCGATTTTTCAAGAAATCGGCTCTATAAGCTAAATAAAACAACTTTTGGCACCAAAAATCAATCAGAATGATACATATAGGTTAGTCAGAAGCAAAACTGGAAATCTTTTTGTCATCGGCCCATATATGTTCGAGATATAGCGCCTCCCGATATCTCAAGAAGTCGGGCCTGGAAGCTAAACGAAACAGTTTTTTGCACTAAATATTTGTCGGAATGGTACATACAGGCTGTTTAGGGGCAAAATTAGAAAATTTTTGGACATCGGCCCATATGCACCCAACTTTTGGTACCAAAAATCGATCATAATGGTACATACATATGTATATAATATTATATACATATGTATATAATATTTGCGATCATGTATGAATGTATGTATGTATGTATGTATGTATGTATGTATGTATGTATGTATGTATGTATGTATGTATGTATGTATGTATGTATGTATGTATGTATGTATGTATGTATGTATGTAGATACGTTTGTATGTATGTAGGTATGTATGTATCTACATATGTATGTATGCATGCAAGTATGTTAGCATAAACAATTTTTTTGCTTTGGTGTAAAAATGTGTATGTATGTACATACATATGTATACACGAGCTTGAAAATGAAAGTGATATAAAGAATTGTTGAAAAAAGGGTACGCAATGAAATTCTTTTAAACAATTGCGTCTTCAAATTCATTCACACAAAAAATCATTTTGGGTTTCCCTACGTACTTACATATGTACATACACACACACATGTGTATGATGATACGCAATAGATCATCAACAACGTGCACAAGAAAAAAATAATTTTGTAAAAGCAAGCAATGTAAATATGTATGTATGTATATATGTATGTATATAATCATTGTTTTATGGAACACACTGAAAATATTCAATAATAAAGAATTTATTTTAGAGTTTTCTATTATAGATACATACATACATACGTATGCATGTGTACCCACATACGTAAGTAAATTGAAAAGCAAATCACACTTAATGGCAATGTTTAGCATTATAATTCAAAAATAATGCAATTATATGCAATTTTTTGTTAAATAAATTTTACTATAAAGTTAACTGATAAATAATTAAGAAATACATTTTGCTTTTCTTTATTTCATTGATATTAAAAAGAATTGGTGTCACCCAGTGGTTGAACTTGAGCATATTAGGAATTATTTAAATAAAAGTTTTGCAGCCTGTGTTAAATCCCGGTAGTGGATCTGATATTGAAATTCAGAAAAAATCGGCCCATTTAAAAGCCAAATAAAACAACTTTTCGCACCAAAAATCAATCGGAATGTATGTACCATTGTGAAGGGTATTTAAGATTCGGCCCAGCCGAATATAGCACTCTTACTTGTTTTTTATTAAAACTTTGTGTATATTCATTTAAATGCTGTTTTCTTTTGTAGCAAGAAAATTAAAAATGACCGCAATGGCGTTTGCTGGCAGCGGGCAGCGATTTTCGCGTTGCTTTTTTCATTTATCATGAAAACTGTCAGCCAGCAACAGTGTTCGAGGGGGGGCATCTCCATTTACATGCGGAACAAAATGAGTGTTTGAAAGTGTATTATTAAACGATTGTTTTACATTTTCGAACAATGCCAATCAAATGACCACCTGGTATTAAATAATCATTATAAAACTGTTGACAGTGCTGCAACATTCGTTTAGGTATGACGTGACGGCGATTGGTGCTGCTTTCCACTGTTTCGTGCCCCCATTTGAGTGTAGTGGACTTACACAACTGTGTTTGTTCTAGGGTTTATTCGTTTGTAACTTTAGTTGGCAGTAGGTGATCCTTTGATTAACTCATTTTTATTACAGCAGGCAGACAACCAACTGATTTCAGTACTTGCTTTTTGCGTGTTGTTATTGTTTTGGTAGCCTTATTTTTTATAATTTCTGTTTTGTTGCACGGTCCATTAATGAATGCTGACTGTGAGCATATAAAAACGAATTGAAGCTCTTCGTCATGATGTGGATGCTGAATAATTATGGCATTCTCTTGTAATTATTTAACGTACATCAGGAATCATATAACAGCGTCATGCTTCCTGCTAACTAAACCATGCAAGCATCGTTCACACACACACACACACGCACACACACGTGAGCGCAATTAAATGGTGCTTTTGCAAGTGTGTAATTTCATTGCATCAATTGGTGGGTGTTGTTTTATTGCTTGGCCTTTTGAAATGACACCTTTTAATTAAAAACGTTGAAAACAAAACACAAAAAGTCGTTCGAAATTCGATACGTTGCAATTTGATAATAACAGCTCAGGCTCATAATTTGTCTATGACATTACGTTTCGTTTGTATCCTGTATCCACCTGTTGGGAATAAAATTAATACAGAGAACCAACTGATTTTGTGTGTGTTTTTTTTTCTTCTTCGCTTGTTAATTAGGCAGTAGTGTCTTAGAGACGCAGAGAAAAATGCAGGGATTTTTGTTCAAAAGCTACAGTATTATAGAGTTTTTTTTTTTTTTATAGAGTAGAAACGTACAAGCAGGAAAACAAACGAGAAGAGTTCAGTTGGTGAAAGCAGAGAGAAAGAGAGAGAGAGAGAGAAGAGCTTAATAAAATTTCAGAATTTTTTAAAATTGAGAAGAGTTGATTTTTTCTTTAGCAAAAATTCATGAAGTCTAAAGTTTCTTTATAGAGAAAAATAATAAGTGCAAAAATATTCGGCACTAGCACATGAATTACTTAGAAAATTGTCTTTTTCTCAACACAGACAACTACATTCGTTATTTTGTGTTAAGGAAGCTAAAAGAGTTTCACAGTGCCTGAACATTAACAACCCAACCGATAGTCAAGAGAGCTTATGCTGTTCAAGACACCCATTTTGTATGAAATTGAGTGGCCTGGACAGCAAAAAGAAAAAAATGTTTATGTGTGGCTGCAAGGGAGTGAGTTGGCTAATCAACAGTCTTGAGACTGCAGTTCGAAAGCCGTCAGAGGCAAATGAGACGCTTTGTAGGGCAATGAAAGAAATACAATACACCCAAAGAAAAAATATGGTTGAGGTAACCATATTCGAAGAGAAACATACCATTGTTGAATTATGTGGTTTCACAGTATTAATTGTTAAATAAAAAATGCACCTTGTTACTAATTCCACTTTAAGTGATTGGGGTTATTGTTGCCAATAACCATGTTACTGCTACATCCAACCATATGGTTGTAGCATCCAATTATACTATTGTCATTTCCTGCCATACTTTTGGAAATTTCGACCACACTGTTGTCAAATCCAACTTTACTATTTTCTACTGCGGGTTGCACACAACACTAGTGGCTAAATTTAACAAAAACATGGTTCCTCACAACAATATTAGAATTTAATTCGACAGCAGTATAGTTACATTAAATCTTTTTTTTTAATAATACAGTTGGAGATGGAGATCGCATGGTGGGAAGTGACAATATTATCGTTAAAAATGACAATAGTATGGCCAGGTATGGCAGTAGTTTTCCGATTTAACGAATCTAATTGTTGCCAGGCCGATTCGTTAAAGTGTATTGTTCGTTATATCCAGTACTAACTTAAATTGGAAAAATATCCTCTATTTTATGCAAAAATCAAAGTATATATAGTGTTTTTAAAATTTTATTAAAACAACACTCATATTTGATTCAAAAAAAAGGTAAAACTAAAACTAACAAAAAACTGTATTGCAAAATTAATTTATTTAAAAAATTGATTAAGCACAGTCTGTTTTTTTTTGGAACTGAGATTTTTCTTGAAGCTCGCTCAGAAGCATTAAATTTGAGCTACTAATAATTGATTTTATTGCGAGGCCTTAAATCAGCCTGAAAGAGAACAAAAATTATTTGCATTTGATGACAGTAGAGCTGCATAAATTTGGATTATAAAGCATTTGGATTATAAAGAAAAACAGTGCACAATAGGAAAGGACCTGTTCGCAATCGCACAGTGCAAATGATGCTGCGCAATGCAAAGTGGTTGTTTTGGGTGAGCCCATTTAATGCAAGTTTCGAAATGTTTTTTTTTTTTTCAAATGAATGTAATCATATTTAAATTTTCGTGTTTTTAATTTTAAATAAAACATTTAAATAAAAAATCTTGTTTGCCGCAATCTTTCGCTTTATTATAGACGACATAATATTGTTGTCGCAACCATATATGATTTTTCTTTGCGTGTAACACAAGAGAACATTATTTACTTTATTGACATCTTTGATAAACAGTTGTTGGAAAAAAAAAATTCTTCTATTCACAATAAAACAAAATCAGGTTGATTTAACATGAAAATCATATGAAGCAAAATGAGCACAGAAAAATATAAAATCAATTATAGCTTCTACGTTTTTAGCTTGATGGTTTCTGGCCATTTGTTCTTTTTATTACTAATACACAACAAGATGATGAAACCATTTTAAATTTAACCGCAAATAGACTACAGGGTAATGAAGACAAAAAAAAAAAAAAAAAACAATCAACAGATTGGCGCCTTTACTTAAACGATTTTCATTTTGTCTTACTATTTTGTCCTTTATTTTTATACCCTTCACATAAATGTGTAAGGGTATATATAAGTTTGTGATTCCGTTTGTAACGCATTGAAATATCCATCTAAGACCCCATAAAGTATATATATTCTGGATCAGCATCAATAGCGATTACGATTGAGCGATGTCCGTCTGTCCGTCTGTCCGTCTGTCCGTCTGTCCGTCTGTCCGTCGGTCCGTCTGTCCGTCTGTCCGTCTGTCCGTCTGTCCGTCTGTCCGTCTGTAGTCGTTGAAATACCGTTTCTGAGAAAACGGTTTGAGATAGAAACCTCATTCTTTCGCTAAAACGTGTGAAACCCCGGTAGTGGGTCTGCTATTGAAATTCAGTAAGATAGGTCCGCGGATAGCCGAGATATATTCAAAAAACCGGGTTTTGAGGGATATTTTGTGTAATTTTTGTATTCAGATTTTTGAAACAAATTTTTTTCTTAAAAACTAAACCATATCATTTTTAGTGCTCATTAAATCCTAAAAATGAAGGAATTTTTGAAATCGGCCCATATATATCCGAGATATAGCGTCTCCCGATTTTTAAAGAAATCGGCTTTATAAGCCAAATAAGACAACTTTTGGCACCGAAGATCAATCAAAATGGTATATATAGGCTATTTAGAGGCAAAAGTGGAAAATTTTTCCACATCGGCCCATATACACTCGAGATATAGCGCCTCCCGTTTTCTCAAGAAGTCGGCTCTAAAAGCCAAATAAAACAACTTTTGGTATCAAAAATCGATTAGAATGGAGCATATAAGGTGTTTAAAAGCAAAATTGGAAAATTTTTGAAATCGGTCCATATATATCTGAGATATAGCGACTCCTGATTTTTCAAGAAATCCGCTCTTTAAGCCAAACAAAGCAATTTTTGGCACTAAAAATCAATCAGAATGGTACATATAGACTATTTAGAGGCAAACGTGGAAAATTTTGGACATCGGCCCATATACACTCGAGATATAGCGCCTCAAGTTTTCTCAAGAAGTCGGCTCTAAAAGCCAAATAAAACAACTTTTGGTACCAAAAATCGATCAGAATGGTACATATAAGGTATTTAAAAGCAAAATTTGAAAATGTCTGCAATCGGTCTATATATACCTGAGATATAGCGTCTCCCGATTTTTCAAGAAATCGGCTCTATAAGCTAAATAAAACAACTTTTGGCACCAAAAATCAATCAGAATGATACATATAGGTTAGTCAGAAGCAAAACTGGAAATCTTTTTGTCATCGGCCCATATATGTTCGAGATATAGCGCCTCCCGATATCTCAAGAAGTCGGGCCTGGAAGCTAACCGAAACAGTTTTTTGCACTAAAAATTTGTCGGAATGGTACATACAGGCTGTTTAGGGGCAAAATTAGAAAATTTTTGGACATCGGCCCATATGCACCCAACTTTTGGTACCAAAAATCGATCATAATGGTACATACATACATATGTATATAATATTATATACATATGTATATAATATTTGCGATCATGTATGAATGTATGTATGTATGTATGTATGTATGTATGTATGTATGTATGTATGTATGTATGTATGTATGTATGTATCTATGTATGTATGTATGTATGCATGTATGCATGTATGTATGTATGTATGTATGTAGATACGTTTGTATGTATGTAGGTATGTATGTATCTACATATGTATGTATGCATGCAAGTATGTTAGCATAAACAATTTTTTTGCTTTGGTGTAAAAATGTGTATGTATGTACATACATATGTATACACGAGCTTGAAAATGAAAGTGATATAAAGAATTGTTGAAAAAAGGGTACGCAATGAAATTCTTTTAAACAATTGCGTCTTCAAATTCATTCACACAAAAAATCATTTTGGGTTTCCCTACGTACTTACATATGTACATACACACACACATGTGTATGATGATACGCAATAGATCATCAACAACGTGCACAAGAAAAAAATAATTTTGTAAAAGCAAGCAATGTAAATATGTATGTATGTGTATATGTATGTACATATATAATCATTGTTTTATGGAACACACTGAAAATATTCAATAATAAAGAATTTATTTTAGCGTTTTCTATTATAGATACATACATACGTATGCATGTACCCACATACGTATGTATGTAAGTAAATTGAAAAGAAAATCACACTTAATGTCAATGTTTAGCATTATAATTCAAAAATAATGCAATTATATGCAATTTTTTGTTAAATAAATTTTACTATAAAGTTAACTGATAAATAATTAAGAAATACATTTTGCTTTTCTTTATTTCATTGATATTAAAAAGAATTGGTGTCACCCAGTGGTTGAACTTGAGCATATTAGGAATTATTTAAATAAAAGTTTTGCAGCCTGTGTTAAATCCCGGTAGTGGATCTGATATTGAAATTCAGAAAAAATCGGCGCATATATACCCCAGATATAGCGTCTCCCGATATTTCAAGAAATCGGCTTTAAAAGCCAAATAAAACAACTTTTCGCACCAAAAATCAATCAGAATGTATGTACCATTGTGAAGGGTATTTAAGATTCGGCCCAGCCGAATATAGCACTCTTACTTGTTTTTTTATAAAAACATTTGCGATTGCTTTTCTTTTTTTTTTTAGCAAATATGAAAACGAAAAGCCAGAAAGTGAGAGAAAGCTAAAGCAACAAGCGGTTTTATATTCTCTCCATTGAAAGCAGACATGCTTCAGCATGTTGTTTAACATGCTCTTTAAAATTCAAGTTTGTGTAGGGGTGTGTGTATGTGAAATTAATATTATCTTTTATTAGTTTTTTAACGGATGTGAATCTTTTCGCAATAAAAAAGAAAACATAATGACATCTCCTTTTTTTTAATACATATGATTTATTTTGGTACATCGAACGAATAAATAGGATGGCGAATCGTAGAATTTAATAGACTGCATCGCTGCTTACTTACTTTACGTACATATAAAACATTGTGCCGGGTTAGTTTTACTCAAAAGGAAAAAAGAAACAATTTATTATAACATTGTCTCTTTAATTACTTATGAATCAAAGTTAATTTCAAATTAGTGAATTATTCTCTTAGAAATTTAATATGATGTAAAACAACCAATTTTCAAGTGAAACTGTTACATAGCAATTTTTTTGTTGAGGCTAGCGCGTAAAACTGTAGTTATCTAGAGCAAAATAACAAACTTTGCTTTTGCTGGAAAGCAAATTTGACAAGATTTCCTTTGCAAAAATGTAAGAATTTTTATAGATGGCAATAGCCAGGATCTAATAGTTCTGCGAGTTTCAAAAAACAAGGTCATGTTTCAGTAACGATTTTATAATTTGAAAAAATTTTATGTACTTATTGACACAAAACAAAAGTTATGAATGCAAGTTTAATGTTAAAAAAATTTTTTTCTACCGTTCGCAAAAGATCAAAGAATGTTTTTTATTTACAGATAAAAAAATACAAAAAAACAACCAACTTTCCTTTTCTACTTTCAAATTGTGGTAAATTCAAATGTACCAACTTTCACACACCTGAACATGCGAAAAAAAACTATAGTATAAAAAAAGGAAAATTCTTACACCAAAAAACTAAATCTAGTACTAATATATTTTTAATATCTCATAGCTAATATTTTAAACTCAATTTTCCGTATTTTCAATACAGTGCAAGAAGAAATTGAGCAATTTAAAATTAAGCTCAATAAATTGCCTAATGGCTTTAAAGACGGCATTTTTTGCGAAACAAAACTATACATACCCATTTAGTAAAGGCTATAAAAACGTAATATTTGGCACTAAGTTTTATTAATATCATTGAACGATAGAATGGAAATGCGGGTTGTAGTTTTTAAAAAGTAAGTCTTCCGTCAAATTGAATACACACTGTGACAAACGCTGCAGTAAACTTGCTTCAATTGGCCTGATTTATGCACGAATATTTTCCTTTAAAGCCACAAGAGATTGGGGAGATGTCATTATAAACCCTATTTTTCGAAAGTAGCCCCATAAAAAGATTCTTTAGATCGGGCGACCTCGCTGGCCATGTGATGCTCCCAAAGCGATTGATCAGTTTTTGGGAGAAATTTTCCCGAAATAAGTTCATTGAAGTTCTAGCTGTGCGTGCAATCGCCACATCCCGTTGAAACCACGTGAGTGAAGAGTACAGTGGATAAGTTCGCCCATTGGGTGAAAAGAATTTCGTAATTATGCGTGCATAATTTTAAACATTCACATTCGTCTCCTGGCCTTGAGAATTTTCGAAAAATAGTCCACTTACCACTTGCTTAGATAAGGCACACGAAACATTCACCCTGGGGCAGTGCAAAGTTTTTTTCAGTTGTGGGTTGCGGTGTCTTGGAGACCAGTAACGGCAGTTTTGCTTCTTGACGTTTGATCGTCGCTTCAAAAAATGGGATTTACAGTGCGAAAATGTTCCAAAAGTATTTCACACAACTTTTTTCGCAACTCAAAGTAACTTTCTTTCAGTTCTTGAAGGATTTGAATTTTAAAAGGATGGAACATCAGATCCTTTTTTAAAATTTCATGAGCAATCACTCTTGGACATACCAGTGAGGCTGCTCTTTTCTGTATTGAAAGTCGTAAATTATCACATAAGTTGCCTTCAATCAGTTCAATGTAGTCAGGAGTTGTTGAAGATCGACTGGGCACTGGACGTGGTATATTCACGAATATTCCGAACGAATTAAATTTACTTTCGTTCCATGACGTGTTCGGCAAATACCGAACTTCAAAAAAATTGTCAGCGTGCAATTACGTAAGATTCATTACTTTTAAAAAATGTTTCCACAACGAACGCGCGCTGCTCCCCCGACTACTGCAACAACGTGACTGATAAGTCTGCACAATCGACAATTCCAACGGCGCCACCCTCCTCCGCACCGTTTATTACTTTTTGAAGTAATCGTATTTAAAATATTTAAAAATGAAGTAATCGTATTTTGAAATAATAGTATTTAAAAATGAACTTTATTATTACTTTTTGAAATAATCGTGTTTTGAAACAATAGTATTTAAAATATTTAAAAATGAACTTAAATTGGCTTTATTGGCCAATTCAAATGTATTATTTTAGAGCTAATTAATTTCTATTAAATATATAATATTTATTTGATCTTCTTGATTATTTGAAAAAACTATTTATTACAGCTTCAGATCGTTTTTTATATAACAAATTTTTATTTACAATATTATTCAATATTTCGATAACAAGTTGTCATCATCTTCAGGATAATAATTGTAATTAAATTGAAAATGTTGAAAAATTTTTGATTTAAAAATTCAAAACATTGAAAAATAAAAACAATATAAATAACAGTAAAAAATAACACAAGTAGAAATAAACTAATTCTATGTCTAACATTTGCTATGTTAACATTCCCAACATGTTGCATTGCAACGTTATGTTAACACAGCAAACATTACCCATAGACTAACAATAATAACATTTTAATATAATAATAAATATTAAAAAACATTCAAGTTCCTAATCTTTTATTAACTAAATATCTATAATTCTACGCTAAATTCTCTGTGTCTACTCTAAAGTTCATCCTATGTGTTAATGGTGTTTTAATTATCTCTAACATTTCTAACATGTAACGTTTCTTATAACTATTTTCTGTTTTTAACACTGAAACATTTTCAAAATGAGGATAATGATTTAAACTACTGCAGTGCGAAGATAATGCTGTCTTCTGTGCATTTATATGTCTATACCTTTGGTCCGATCTATGTCCTGCTATTCTAGTCCTTAGTTTGTTTTTTGTAGTCCCTATATATACTTTATCACAACTCTCCTGGTCATTTCCCATACAAGGAATTTTATAAACTAAATTTGCCATATCTAATGTATCAAATTTATCTTTTGTCTTACTAAATAATTTATACCTGAACCAAAAATTTACAAGCCTTTGACATATATACCAGAACTATCGGAAAGAATAGCAAGATCTAACATATATAATAGGGAGCAGTATAGAATAGCTCATAAAAGTTATAGGACATTGGATAAATTATTTAGTAAGACAAAAGATAAATTTGATACATTAGATATGGCAAATTTAGTTTATAAAATTCCTTGTATGGGAAATGACCAGGAGAGTTGTGATAAAGTATATATAGGGACTACAAAAAAAAAAAAAAAAAAAAAAAAAAAAAAAACAAACTAAGGACTAGAATAGCAGGACATAGATCGGACCAAAGGTATAGACATATAAATGCACAGAAGACAGCATTATCTTCGCACTGCAGTAGTTTAAATCATTATCCTAATTTTGAAAATGTTTCAGTGTTAAAAACAGAAAATAGTTATAAGAAACGTTACATGTTAGAAATGTTAGAGATAATTAAAACACCATTAACACATAGGATGAACTTTAGAGTAGACACAGAGAATTTAGCGCAGAATTATAGATATTTAGTTAATAAAAGATTAGGAACTTGAATGTTTTTTAATATTTATTATTATATTAAAATGTTATTATTGTTAGTCTATGGGTAATGTTTGCTGTGTTAACATAACGTTGCAATGCAACATGTTGGGAATGTTAACATAGCAAATGTTAGACATAGAATTAGTTTATTTCTACTTGTGTTATTTTTTACTGTTATTTATATTGTTTTTATTTTTCAATGTTTTGAATTTTTAAATCAAAAATTTTTCAACATTTTCAATTTAATTACAATTATTATCCTGAAGATGATGACAACTTGTTATCAAAATATTGAATAATATTGTAAATAAAAATTTGTTATATAAAAAACGATCTGAAGCTGTAATAAATAGTTTTTTCAAGCTAATTAATTTCTATTATTCGAACTTTTTCTTATATAATTATTTCTGTATCAAGTTTATCAGGCTTAATACAGAAATAATTATATTATTTTAGTTTTAAAAATATACCTTATTAATGTTTTCTGTCTTTATGTCAGTCGTCTATATGTCGCCGACATTTAGTTGATGCTAATCAACTCATCAGTAGATGCTGATTCTTATTTTGTTCATGAAAATTTATGAGAATTATAATTTTTCGAGTCTACTGATGAGTTGATTAGCATCAGCGAAATGCCGGCGGCATATAGACGGCTGAAAAACACAGAAAACATTTATTAGGTATATTTTTAAACCTAAAACAATAGAATTTAAAATACATAAATTTGTCACCATACACCCTGTTTTTTACAATTCAACCCAAATTAGAGCGTCAAGCGTAATTTTGCTATCTCAGACCCTCATTTTGTATGGAAATGGGTGGCTTAGACAACAAAAGCAGGCTTGAGGTATACTTTAGGTTGACCCCAAAGTTTCTTGCTGCACACATCATTCTAAAATATATTGCTGTGCTCCAAGAAAAGTACTTCAAAAATAGAAAAATCGTTAAGAAATATCCTAGTTTAAACAAGTAAGAGTGCTATATTCGGCTGGGCCGAATCTTAAATACCCTTCACAATGGTACATACATTCCGATTGATTTTTGGTGCGAAAAGTTGTTTTATTTGGCTTTTAAATGGGCCGATTTTTTCTGAATTTCAATATCAGATCCACTACCGGGATTTAACACAGGCTGCAAAACTTTTATTTAAATAATTCCTAATATGCTCAAGTTCAACCACTGGGTGACACCAATTCTTTTTAATATCAATGAAATAAAGAAAAGCAAAATGTATTTCTTAATTATTTATCAGTTAACTTTATAGTAAAATTTATTTAACAAAAAATTGCATATAATTGCATTATTTTTGAATTATAATGCTAAACATTGCCATTAAGTGTGATTTGCTTTTCAATTTACTTACGTATGTGGGTACACATGCATACGTATGTATGTATGTATCTATAATAGAAAACTCTAAAATAAATTCTTTATTATTGAATATTTTCAGTGTGTTCCATAAAACAATGATTATATACATACATATATACATACATACATATTTACATTGCTTGCTTTTACAAAATTATTTTTTTCTTGTGCACGTTGTTGATGATCTATTGCGTATCATCATACACATGTGTGTGTGTATGTACATATGTAAGTACGTAGGGAAACCCAAAATGATTTTTTGTGTGAATGAATTTGAAGACGCAATTGTTTAAAAGAATTTCATTGCGTACCCTTTTTTCAACAATTCTTTATATCACTTTCATTTTCAAGCTCGTGTATACATATGTATGTACATACATACACATTTTTACACCAAAGCAAAAAAATTGTTTATGCTAACATACTTGCATGCATACATACATATGTAGATACATACATACCTACATACATACAAACGTATCTACATACATACATACATACATACATACATACATACATACATACATACATACATACATACATACATACATACATACATACATACATACATACATACATACATACATACATTCATACATGATCGCAAATATTATATACATATGTATATAATATTATATACATATGTATGTACCATTATGATCGATTTTTGGTACCAAAAGTTGGGTGCATATGGGCCGATGTCCAAAAATTTTCTAATTTTGCCCCTAAACAGCCTGTATGTACCATTCCGACAAATATTTAGTGCAAAAAACTGTTTCGTTTAGCTTCCAGGCCCGACTTCTTGAGATATCGGGAGGCGCTATATCTCGAACATATATGGGCCGATGACAAAAAGATTTCCAGTTTTGCTTCTGACTAACCTATATGTATCATTCTGATTGATTTTTGGTGCCAAAAGTTGTTTTATTTAGCTTATAGAGCCGATTTCTTGAAAAATCGGGAGACGCTATATCTCAGGTATATATAGACCGATTGCAGACATTTTCAAATTTTGCTTTTAAACACCTTATATGTACCATTCTGATCGATTTTTGGTACCAAAAGTTGTTTTATTTGGCTTTTAGAGCCGACTTCTTGAGAAAACTTGAGGCGCTATATCTCGAGTGTATATGGGCCGATGTCCAAAATTTTCCACGTTTGCCTCTAAATAGTCTATATGTACCATTCTGATTGATTTTTAGTGCCAAAAATTGCTTTATTTGGCTTAAAGAGCGGATTTCTTGAAAAATCAGGAGTCGCTATATCTCAGATATATATGGACCGATTTCAAAAATTTTCCAATTTTGCTTTTAAACACCTTATATGTTCCATTCTAATCGATTTTTGATACCAAAAGTTGTTTTATTTGGCTTTTAGAGCCGACTTCTTGAGAAAACGGGAGGCGCTATATCTCGAGTGTATATGGGCCGATGTGGAAAAATTTTCCACTTTTGCCTCTAAATAGCCTATATATACCATATTGATTGATCTTCGGTGCCAAAAGTTGTCTTATTTGGCTAATAAAGCCGATTTCTTTAAAAATCGGGAGACGCTATATCTCGGATATATATGGGCCGATTTCAAAAATTCCTTCATTTCTAGGATTTAATGAGCACTAAAAATGATATGGTTTAGTTTTTAAGAAAAAAATTTTTTTCAAAAATCTGAATACAAAAATTACACAAAATATCCCTCAAAACCCGGTTTTTTGAATATATCTCGGCTATCCGCGGACCTATCTTACTGAATTTCAATAGCAGACCCACTACCGGGGTTTCACACGTTTTAGCGAAAGAATGAGGTTTCTATCTCAAACCGTTTTCTCAGAAACGGTATTTCAACGACTACAGACGGACAGACGGACAGACGGACAGACGGACAGACGGACAGACGGACAGACGGACCGACGGACAGACGGACAGACGGACAGACGGACAGACGGACATCGCTCAATCGTAATCGCTATTGATGCTGATCCAGAATATATATACTTTATGGGGTCTTAGATGGATATTTCAATGCGTTACAAACGGAATCACAAACTTATATATACCCTTACACATTTATGTGAAGGGTATAAAAAGTTAATTTGGAAGGAATAAACGCTTTCGCGTCATAAGGCACCCGAAAAGTGTCTAAATACCAGTAATGTTCATCATAGATTGGCTATTCTCCTGTGAATCGCGTAAACTAAAAAAAACTGTCTTATGATTTTTACTCTCAGGGATGGATTTTCATAATATTTTCTGTGTGCACGTAAAGTATTACTACCTATTTTGTTTTTCTTGAGAATAATAGCTTAGCTACGCTGGCATCCTTGTCCCTAATTAATTTTATTACTGGAACCACAATATGCCATTTTTCAATTGTGGTCTTGCGAACAGAAATGCATTTAAGGAAAAACAAGTAAGAGTGCTATATTCGGCTGGGCCGAATCTTAAATACCCTTCACAATGGTACATACATTCCGATTGATTTTTGGTGCGAAAAGTTGTTTTATTTGGCTTTTAAATGGGCCGATTTTTTCTGAATTTCAATATCAGATCCACTACCGGGATTTAACACAGGCTGCAAAACTTTTATTTAAATAATTCCTAATATGCTCAAGTTCAACCACTGGGTGACACCAATTCTTTTTAATATCAATGAAATAAAGAAAAGCAAAATGTATTTCTTAATTATTTATCAGTTAACTTTATAGTAAAATTTATTTAACAAAAAATTGCATATAATTGCATTATTTTTGAATTATAATGCTAAACATTGCCATTAAGTGTGATTTGCTTTTCAATTTACTTACGTATGTGGGTACACATGCATACGTATGTATGTATGTATCTATAATAGAAAACTCTAAAATAAATTCTTTATTATTGAATATTTTCAGTGTGTTCCATAAAACAATGATTATATACATACATATATACATACATACATATTTACATTGCTTGCTTTTACAAAATTATTTTTTTCTTGTGCACGTTGTTGATGATCTATTGCGTATCATCATACACATGTGTGTGTGTATGTACATATGTAAGTACGTAGGGAAACCCAAAATGATTTTTTGTGTGAATGAATTTGAAGACGCAATTGTTTAAAAGAATTTCATTGCGTACCCTTTTTTCAACAATTCTTTATATCACTTTCATTTTCAAGCTCGTGTATACATATGTATGTACATACATACACATTTTTACACCAAAGCAAAAAAATTGTTTATGCTAACATACTTGCATGCATACATACATATGTAGATACATACATACCTACATACATACAAACGTATCTACATACATACATACATACATACATACATACATACATACATACATACATACATACATACATACATACATACATACATACATACATACATACATACATACATACATACATACATTCATACATGATCGCAAATATTATATACATATGTATATAATATTATATACATATGTATGTACCATTATGATCGATTTTTGGTACCAAAAGTTGGGTGCATATGGGCCGATGTCCAAAAATTTTCTAATTTTGCCCCTAAACAGCCTGTATGTACCATTCCGACAAATATTTAGTGCAAAAAACTGTTTCGTTTAGCTTCCAGGCCCGACTTCTTGAGATATCGGGAGGCGCTATATCTCGAACATATATGGGCCGATGACAAAAAGATTTCCAGTTTTGCTTCTGACTAACCTATATGTATCATTCTGATTGATTTTTGGTGCCAAAAGTTGTTTTATTTAGCTTATAGAGCCGATTTCTTGAAAAATCGGGAGACGCTATATCTCAGGTATATATAGACCGATTGCAGACATTTTCAAATTTTGCTTTTAAACACCTTATATGTACCATTCTGATCGATTTTTGGTACCAAAAGTTGTTTTATTTGGCTTTTAGAGCCGACTTCTTGAGAAAACTTGAGGCGCTATATCTCGAGTGTATATGGGCCGATGTCCAAAATTTTCCACGTTTGCCTCTAAATAGTCTATATGTACCATTCTGATTGATTTTTAGTGCCAAAAATTGCTTTATTTGGCTTAAAGAGCGGATTTCTTGAAAAATCAGGAGTCGCTATATCTCAGATATATATGGACCGATTTCAAAAATTTTCCAATTTTGCTTTTAAACACCTTATATGTTCCATTCTAATCGATTTTTGATACCAAAAGTTGTTTTATTTGGCTTTTAGAGCCGACTTCTTGAGAAAACGGGAGGCGCTATATCTCGAGTGTATATGGGCCGATGTGGAAAAATTTTCCACTTTTGCCTCTAAATAGCCTATATATACCATACTGATTGATCTTCGGTGCCAAAAGTTGTCTTATTTGGCTAATAAAGCCGATTTCTTTAAAAATCGGGAGACGCTATATCTCGGATATATATGGGCCGATTTCAAAAATTCCTTCATTTCTAGGATTTAATGAGCACTAAAAATGATATGGTTTAGTTTTTAAGAAAAAAATTTTTTTCAAAAATCTGAATACAAAAATTACACAAAATATCCCTCAAAACCCGGTTTTTTGAATATATCTCGGCTATCCGCGGACCTATCTTACTGAATTTCAATAGCAGACCCACTACCGGGGTTTCACACGTTTTAGCGAAAGAATGAGGTTTCTATCTCAAACCGTTTTCTCAGAAACGGTATTTCAACGACTACAGACGGACAGACGGACAGACGGACAGACGGACAGACGGACAGACGGACAGACGGACCGACGGACAGACGGACAGACGGACAGACGGACAGACGGACATCGCTCAATCGTAATCGCTATTGATGCTGATCCAGAATATATATACTTTATGGGGTCTTAGATGGATATTTCAATGCGTTACAAACGGAATCACAAACTTATATATACCCTTACACATTTATGTGAAGGGTATAAAAATCACTGTGATATTTTTGTGCTGTTGATTATTTCCGTTACAGAAATTAGATGCTGATTTGAAAAAGAATAAAATGCTGTCATTGACAAAATTCAATTTCAATCAATGTTCACTTTGTGTATTATTCTTGTATTTCAATACTTTTACCACGCATTTATTTGTTGCGATTTTTCTGGCCTTTGCCAACAGTTTCAACAGACGCTTGAAAACACTTTAAATTGTGGCATTATTGGTACACGCTGATAGATTTTGTTATTTTAGCTTGTTACTCAATTTGCTGGGTTTTACTCATTTTCGGGGGAAGAATATTGGCAGGAAAATATTTTGTTTTCAAAAACCACAAACAAAATAAAATGAAACCAGTGCGAATAACAGCAACGGAAGCAGAATAAGCCAGCAGTAACAATCTGATACAACCAACAACACTTACTTTGGCATGCAGCACTTGCAACAAAATTAATGATGTAAACATTTTTTTGCTTTGTTTTTTTGTCAAAGTGCACGAATAGAAAGTAGCAGCAAGGATAATAAAATTAAAATTTGAATATCTGCATACATACAAAGTTTCAGCAATACACAGCTCAGTTTGTAAGAATGTGTATTCTTACAAACTGAGCTGTGTATTGCTGAAACTGTGTGTGTATGCAGATATTCAAATTTTAATTTTATTATCTTATATATTATATTTGTAGCTGTTTGTTCGGGGATCTAAAATTGTATAAATTTATTTTAAAATTTCTTTCTTGTTGCCAGTTCCTAATCTGGCTTAAGCTCTATTTTATAACAAGGAGCTGCATTATTTTAACTGGGCTATAGCTTGCTGGTTCAAAGCCACCACACTTCTCACCAGCAAGTATATGAACTCTGATCGTGTTATTAAATTACTATAAAATAATCACACAATTCATTATCCATGGTCATTTAACTTCAGCTCCTGGATTAAGTTTCGAGTCCCTCTCACATTTTCTCACATAAACTCCTTGTTTTTTTTAATTAATCTTTATGATTTATTATTAATCTTTTCACGGATAATCGAATGGCTGTTAGAGCGATCTCAGCTGAGCGGATTAAATCACAAACAGTATGAGATTGCAAAAATGTTACTCCACATATGGTGAGCATGGGCGCCGGGGCAAGCGGGCATAACTGGAAATGAGAGTAGAAACTCACCCGCCTCAAGAGCAAGAGAGTTAAGCAACATAAGCTTAGTTTGCGCGAAACTTTCCGATGCAGTTAAATCTGAGCTTAAGAATTGTACTCATGGAGCCCATTTAACTCTCTGGAATAACAAAACCGTGGGAATTAATGCGAAAATTCTTATCAAGCAGGGGTTATGTAGAACAATGGGAGTTATGGCAAGTCGCTTTAAACTACTAGAACATTTTAACTCTCTGGAATAACAAAACCGTGGGAATTAATACAAAAATTCTGTGGGGGGTTCCAGGCAAGGGAGACTGCTAAGACTTAGCAAGCCCGAATTATGTAGAATAATGGGAGTTAGTGCAAGTCGCTTTAAACTATTCGAACATTTTAACCGCCTAGATATAGCGAGAGAGGATGAATGTAGGTCATATGGGGAGGGAGAGAGTCTCAAGTCGCTTTAAGCTACTCGAACATTTTAACCGCACAGATATAGCAGGAGAAAATAAATGTAGACCATGTGGGGAGGAGAAAGAAAGAGAGAGGGAGAGACATTGGAGCATTATTTATGCCAGTGCTGGGCCTTCTTACAAATACGAACCCAAATGGGAACCAGATATATCCCAATTACAGGGTATATGCTGGAGGAAACTGAGGAACTTTGTGTATGACACGGAGCTCCCATATATCTATGGGCCAAACTATTCATGGTTAAGTCCACGGAGCTCACAATAAGCCTATACTGGCTTAAGTATAAGACGCAAGACATGGGCAAGCAAACTCCTCCAATTAATACAAGCCACCCTATTATTAATCTTTATAATAGAGAATAACTACTTTTTTTCATATCCAGCTAAATGTCATGTTAAAGACCAAAGAAACCAGAAATGGCCACCTGCTTCTATGCCAGGCAAAAATTGTTAAGCGAATGAGAATTAAAAAAATACTGAGTGTACCAATCGTGCACTCAAATGCAAAAAAACCTTTTTATATGCAATTTATTTTGTTGTATTTTTGCGCTCTGCAACTTTTCAAGCCAATATAATGTCGCTATTTATAAAGAAATTTTTCTCAAGCAGTTCACCGGTACTAGGCAAAAACAGGATTAGCTGTATTCCAACGGAACCATAAATTTTATTTTGCTGTAGTGGCTTTCTTTGAACTTTTAGTATTTCCTGCCTTTTCACTGTTTACTTTGCACAGTAGATCGCACTGTTCATGAACTCTTTTTTTTTCTTCTTCAAATAAATTGGGGGTCTAAAACTTTTCATTTGTGTTGTTGTGTTGGCTGTCAAAAGGTTTCTAGAGGAACTTAAAAGTGAATACATTTTACAGTCTTGAACAAAAAAGCAGTGGTTCTCTAACTTTTATAGAAAACAAAACGAAAAATTAACACGCCATAACCCCCCCATTTACACACGCAAGTACAAGTGCGAGTAACTCAATACATTGACAGTTTTTTTTTTTACTAATACCATCATACTGCTGCACGTTGTGAGCTCACTTGCAAGAGATTTTGATTGCCAGGACTTTTTCTTACTTGCATGTCGGTAAAATGACAAAAAGCAAAAAACAGTGTTACCTTATAGAGAGTGTATTTTAATTTTAATTTTATAATAATTAAATTTAATTTTGAACTTACAAGGAATGATATTTTTTTTATCTTACACACCAAAAATTAAGATAAAATATAAAAAAAGTTAAAGTAAAATATGGATGGCTGTTATGGATTCTTAATATAAATTTACTATTTCCTTGATGAAAACGCTATTCGCATAATTTGCTTCCCCATTACAGTTCGTATGACCATACTTTGGCAACACAGCCATTAAAAAGTCATGTAGACGGTCAAAAATAGAATAAACAGTACAGAAAAAAGGCAAAAAATAGCGATTTTTATATACATATAAAAACACAGAACATTGATTTTGTAGTGTTTTTCTGGCATAATTGTTTTATTATTATTGCTTTCATTTAATTCTTTTATTTTTTAAAGTAAAGCAATTTTCTTTGACGACATTTTAATAAATTCAGTCAAGTACGAGGCTGGCTCGCACATATGTATAATGTACGTATAGAATGGCATATGTGAATTCATATTATATTGTATAAATTTCATCTCTGTGTCTCTTACAGCTTACTTTACGTTGTATGGGGACACCTAGTAGTTTTCGACTTGTTCTTGTTGTTGTTGTTGTCATTTGCTGCTGTAAGGCATCTGGGAATACATACACTGTGCGAATTTGGCTCCTTATCTCTTACGGTTCGAGAGTTATTGCTGTTACTCTAGGTTGTAAAGGGACACCTGGTAGTTTCACAGTTGTTGTTGTTTTAGCATTTGTTGTTATGGAGCATATGTAAATACATATATTATGCAAATTTCAGCCCTCTGTCTCTCACGGTTCTAGAGTAACGGCTAATTGTTACTTAACGTTGTATAGGGACACCTGGTAGTTTTTGACTTGTTGTTGTTTTTATAATTTGTTATTGTTGCCCATATGTGGGTACATATAGTGTGCACATTTCATCTCTCTGTCTCTTACAGCTTGGGAGTTACGGCTTATTTTTACTTTACGTTGTATGGAGACACCTGGTAGTTTTCGAAATGTTGTTTGTTTTTAGAACTTCTTGTTGTAGGGCATATTTAAATACATATATTGTGCGAATTTCAGCTCCCTTCCTTTTACAGTTTAGCAGCTGCGGCTAATTATTACTTTAGGTTGTATGGGGACACCTGGTAGTTTTCGACTTGTTGTTGTAGAACATCAATAAATAGATATACTGCGCAAATTTCAGCTTTCTATCTTTTACGGTTAATTTCAGGTTTTCGTTGTATGGGGACACCTGCTAGTTTTCGATTTGTTGTTATTTTTAGTATTTGTTGTTCTAGCGGCAAGGTACAACAACATCCTGTGAAATTTTTCAGCTCTTTAGCTCTTACCGTTTCGGAGAATGGACGCTGTGACGGACGGACGGTTGGACAGACGTAGTAGTCTGGGTAAGAGGGTTCCGTTTCACTCTGATGACTACGGAACCCTAAAAATGAGCTTGCACTTGCCTGAGTAAACAATCAAGCAAGTAGCAACAGCTTTTATTGGTTGTTAATATGTGCACACAATTTGCAACAAGTTACTTGCATGTGTAAATGGGTGGTTAGTAGAAGTTTTTTTTAGAAAGTAAAAATAATTGGTGGAGGTAAAAATGGTTTTGAAGGAAGTGTTCTAGCATTGATATTAAATTAAATTAAACTTTTAATTCTTGAAATGGGTTACTAAAAACATTTTTAATTGAACTCTTATTAAGATCATTAACATGTAGACATTCACTCCTGTTGTAAACAGTTTTCTTCCATTTCGCCAAATCGCAATAGCTGTCAAATTTAACCTTGAACAAGGTGAGCCCAAAGAGACCACCCTACTGGAAGTTGCTCTTATTTTTGTCAATGGCGGCCAGTGCCAAATTAGATTTTAGATGAAGTGGACGATTTTTCGAACAAGCAAAACTATCGCTTCTGGGGCACCGAAACTCTGCCGCCATTGAACGAATTGGGTTAGCTTAGCAACGGCACATTCGAAATATGAGCGAAATTTTTTTCAGTGCACTTAAAAGACTTAACTGCTATTTTTCTCTCACTTTGGGAACTGCACTCTTTCTAATAACTTGGAACGAACGCTTTTGCTTTTCTATCATTTATTTTCGTTTTGTGTGACACATTTTAATTAAATGCAACATGTTTTCTTGTGGCATGGTTGTAGCGTTGTCGTTGTTGTTTGCAGCTGTAATTGTTACTGTTGCTGTTGTTGTTGCCGTTATAACAAATGCCCTTTAACTTAAAAATCAATATTTGTGTTTTTCTTTTCTTTGTTTTTGCGGTAATAAGTGAACTAATGATTTTTTTCTTCTAATTTTTTTTATAGTTTCACAAAACTTTCTGAATATCTGGTGTGGCAAAATTTAAGACCATGAAGGGACAAACAACACGAACAAATTTCAGGAGAACCCATTCCAATTCTTAAAATTTTATGCAAACACCACAACAGCAACAACTGGCAGTTTCTTGTGGAATTATTTTTTTTGCGAAAGGAAATTAGTGCATGAACTTAATTTTTATTATTCGAAATTTTTTCTGCTTTAAATACTTTGTAATACATTTAGCCAGCTTTATTATATTATTTATTATTGTTGTGATTGATGTTAATTAAACAATATAAAGAAAACATCAAATACCTTTTGCTGGGGGCTAACTAAGGGGTTACGAAGCCGCCACACTTCTTGCCAGCACCCATCTTTGAACTCAAAAAATATTGTCAGAAACTATACAACGTTTAGCTGGGGAACAACTAGCTGTTTCAAAACTGATGTACTTAAGCTTAGATGGCTGCGTGGCGCTACAGAAGCATGAGCCCTTGACGAAAAGCATGTAGTTGTACTCCAGCTGAAAATGTGTTTGATATTTTCTTTGTCTAGTTTAATTAATATCAATCACACCACCAATATGGAATAAACAGCTTACAATTTAAACTAGATTTATTTATTTTTTGTTTTTTCGAAAAAAAGTTTAATACCTTGTTCATACATGCATTTCTAATTGAGGTAATATTCAGTTTATTGACATAATATTTTTTGCGTTCAGACATACAAATATTGCGCTAACTCAATTAGTATTTGACAGCTGGAAAAGAGTTGTTTTGGTAGTGAGAAAGAAAAATTGAAAAATATTTTCAAATAAGAAAAATGGAAGAAAAACTGCCCATTATTAAAAAGATTTTAATGTTGTACAATAAAAATATGGAACTTGTACAAGTAGTGCGTTCATGTTATGACTCCAAAGCGGCAATAATAAAAAGAAAGAGAAATAAAAATTTGGAAATGCTGCAAGGTTTTTATTTTTATTGTATTTATTTTTATTTTTTATTATTTTGTTTTGTTTGCTTTTGTTTACATTTATCACGTCATTCATATCGCATTGTATACTTTTGCTTATTAAACACATCTTTTACAGTGGTGTGTTCCATCTTTTTCTCAATATTCAAAGCAATATAGAGTTTATTGAGCAATAGCTTTATTGACTTTTTGTATGGAATATTGAGCTCAATAATGGACTTTATTGCGATTACCTCAATAAAGGCGCATGTATGAACATGGTATAAGAGACTCAAGCATGTTAAGCCACAGTCTTCTCCCCGAGAGAGGAAAGGGGAACAACGGCTTAGATGAGGATTTTATTTACATTAATATTTGCCAGTATGGCCGAGACCGATGGTGGCTTAATTCCACGTAGTGAAAGCAAGATGTCACATCACCGCCTTTGAGCAACGGATTGATATTTGTTTTCAATTCGTTCGCTACTTTATCTCGGTCCATAGCACAGTCTCAGGCTACAAACTGTAGGTTATCGAACCTCTGTTGCATTGTAGAGCACTATAGATTGTAAAGGGTTCATAGTCCTGGCTGATGGAGCGAAATCTCTGAAGACTATCAAGTCTTTAGCCAACTCCAGTGCTTTGCGCAGAAAAGTTCATTACAAATCAGGGTTTATTGTTTGGCAGCAGCAGTCCCATATTATTATAGTCCCTATGAAAATTAAAACATTTCATGGAGGCAGAAGATCAACATCCTCTACGATTCAGTTGAACAAGATTTCAGACCAAACCATACAGTCAGCCATTCTGGGACCCAGATCACTGCAAGACCAGTTAACATTCAGGAAAGCGTTCTTTGGGCGCTCTGCCTAATTAACTAGAATTTCCCAGCTAAAGTTTTGGTCGCCAACATGGCAAAGGTTCCTTGTATCTCAGTACAGCAAGAAGCAAAAAACCAAGTTTTATTTTAATTCTGTGGTGAATTATTTGATTTTACAGTTGTTAAACATTTTATCCGACTTTCTAGTACGATTATTTTTTTCTCAAAATTGAAAAAAGTTTTTATTTGTGATAAAATTGGATTGAACAACATTTTTGAAGAAGACAAGAAAAGTAAAGTTGAAGACTTACTGCCTGGGGTATATACCATGGTTATTTCACGACCACTACATCGCTCATCAGCATCCAAATTTGCTTCCAGCCCCGGCCTTGACTAATTGTATGCGGTTGTTAAGCAGCAGCGCATAGCTATCCAGAAAATTACCATGATAAGAGGAAAGTTGATCAATAAGATTAAATGTAGGCTGCTTATAGTGAAGAGCTCGGGCGGTAGGATGGTTAAGCGCTGCCGCTTAAGAACAGTACCCAATTAGTCATGGTCTGGGTTCGAAGGCAATTTGGGTGCTGCTGAGCTACGTGGTGGTCGTGAAACGTGAGCCATGGTATGTACTCCAGCCAGTAAGTCTTCAAACTTTACTTTTCTTGTCTTCTTTAAAAATGTTGATCACTCCATTTTTACAAGCAAACAAGTGGGAGTGCTATATTCGGCTGGGCAGAATCTTAAATACCCTTCACAATGATATACATAGGTACCATTCTGATTGATTTTTGGTGCCAAAAGTTGTTTTATTTGGCTTATAGGGCCGATTTCTTACATAATCGGGAAACGATATATCTCGGGTATATATGGACCGATTTAAAGAATTTTCAAATTTTGCCTTTAAACACATACATATATATATATATATACATATATATATATATATATATATATATATATATATATATATATATATATATATATATATATATATATATATATATATACATATATATATATATATATATATATATATATATATATATATATATATATATATATATATATATATATATATATATATATATATATATAAATTTTTTTCGATTTTTGGAATCTAATGGGCATTAAAAATGATATGGCTAACTTTTTAGGAAAAAATTTATTTTAAAAAATCTGACCAAAAAAATGGCCAAAAATACCCCTCCAAACCCGGTTTTTTTTTTGGATATATCTCGGCTATCCGTGGACCGATTTTACAGAATTTCAATAGCAGACCCACTACCGGGATTTAACACATTTTAGCGAAAGAATGAGGTTTCTATCTCAGAAACGGTATTTCCACGACTACAGACGGACAGACGGACATCGCTTAATCGTAATCTCTATTGATTCTGATCCAGAATATATATACTTTATGGGGTCTTAGATGGTTATTTCAATGCCTTACATACGGAATCACAAACTTACATATACCCTTACACATTTTTGTGAAGGGTATAAGAAAAAATCATTCTCCATTTTTGCGGAAGTAAAAATCGAACTAGAAAGCCCGTTAAAATGATTAACAATTGAAAAAACTAAGTTGTTTTCAGCAATGAGACGTAGAAGTAGCATGTGTATTAGTAATATTAAATTGGCCTGGTCACAACAAGAAACGAACTAACAAGTGGTTCCGCATGCTTGCTGCAATTGTTAACCCACTTTTAAGTGTCATGTGCATCAGTTTCTTCTTGGTTGTGCTGCTAATGTTGCTTTTCTTTTTTTTTTTCAACACAATGTTTGTAAGACTGCACAGTGGTGTCTACGAAAGCATAACAGGTAATGTGACGAAAATTGTTTGGCTTTCGTGCTTATAATCCGTTAACTGTGGCAAATTATTATGATCAGCTGAGAAACGCGGTCAGACCACACAAATTTACTTTGAAAATCAGTTACTGATTACTGGATCAATACTGATACTGGATCAGAATCAATACAGATTGTGCAACTTCTGGTTGATATTGTGATTATAATGGAAGCTGAGATGACAGAATATTAAATAGTTGTGTTCTAGTGCTTACTATGAGATATTTGGCATGCCCTTTCAAGCGGATGGTGGGTAACAAATTATTTTCTGTATATTCACCTAAAACAGCTGGTAATTTCTCAACTCCGTGAGAAATTGCAAGCTATAGGGATTTACTAATTGGATAGTAAATCCTCTCACATTTTTATTCAATAGTTATTCCCAAAAAAAAAAAAAAAATTTTTTCCGACTTAAGCTACGATTCCATATCAATAAAATTATACAAAACAATAATTTAGTTCCACGCGTGGCTTAAGCACTACTGCATTTAATATGAGCCATGACTCGAGACCGCTAGCTGTCCCCCAGCCTTGGTCTAGCCTAATTTTTTCAAAAAAAGAAACTCAATGGCGCTCATTAGCTTTCCTCTATGCTCCACTGTGCATTGTCATTTCATGCAAGCAACAAACGACTATTTACCAAAAGAATTGTTGTGCTGTGAACTGCTGTTGAGCAGAGCACCAACAGCAAACCTCACACACCCTCTGCGAAAAAGGGCATATGTCTTTTGGTAAAAAAAAATTATACAGCATAATGCTCATATTTATAGTGTAAACGTGTTTAAGAATCCACAGACAAAAAAAAAACTAAAAAAGGACAAATTTAAAATGACAAGCACAATGTGTGTGGACTGTGGTGCTGTGATGTGCTTACATTTCGTCCTTTTTTATTTCATTGGGCGCAATCAGGTGTTGGTGGAAGTGTTAGTGTGTGCGAAATTTAAATTTTAGTAACAGAAGCTAAATCATTTGGAAACAGCAAATGAATCGAGATGAATTTAATTTGCCAGTCAGTGGTTGCAAATGAGAGCAAAGATATTAAGTTAGTAGACCACAAAGTCCATAGATCCATCAATTTTTTTCCCCCCTGTCACAATGTGATAAATCATATAATATCAAAGTGCTAACACACATTATGGTTTTGGCTAAGATTTGGGTGGACCGGAATTTAATTAGTGTTTTATGACAGAAAAGAAGCAATAGCCAGAACTGTTAAATGTCCCCAAAAAGGACTCTACTTGTGTTTACTTTGGAATTCAAAGTTTTCTATTAAGTAATTGATTTTCTACACGATAACAATCTGGGAGATCTACTTTCACTGATGGTTCTTTAAAAAAAAAAGAATCTCCAAAATGCCTACGTACATGCAGCAAAGCATACATGCAGCCCTCGGCAGGCATCGAACCTGTGACCTGGTGGACTCTTAGCAGGGTACTCTACCACTTCACCCACTGGGGCTCTCAATTGCTGAAAGGACTGGAAAATTTAAGAAATTCTTAAAATTCCTTTGTTTATATCACAGAATACTATCGAACTACAAAAATTACCAATTTTCTATCAAATTTCATGAAAGTGGCAGCCTTGTGGTGCTGGTGTATCCAGTGAAGGACAAAAAATATGAAATTATTTATATTGAACCATACAAAGTCCAATTGGTTCGGGAGTTGAAGCCAACTGACCATCCAATGCGTTTTCGCTTCGCTAAGTGGGCCTGCGATTGACTTACAGAAGATGCCGATTTTGCCAAAAAAAAAAAAAAAAAAATCATCTTTTCCGATGAAGCTCAAAATGAAGCAAAATTGTTGCATTGAGGGCACAGAAAACCCGCACGCATACATTGAAAAGCCGACGCACCCAAAACGAGTCACTGTTTGGTGCGAATTTTGGTCCAGAGGCATAATTGGGCGATTTTTCTTCGAAAATGAGCCATGAGTGGCCGTTACAGTCAATGGCAATCGCTATCGGGCCATGTTGAACGAATTTTTGCTCACATAAATTGAAGAGGAGGATATTGGCAACATTTGGTTTCAACAGAACGGCGCTAGGTGCCACACACAACCGAAGCTACCAGCGATGTTTTGATCCCTGTTTTTTTAGGTTACATTATCAGCTGCAGAGCTGATGTCGCTTGGCCACCTCGGAGCTGCGATTTGACACCAGTGGACTATTATTTGTAGTGTACCGCCAAAGATAAGTGTTACGGGAGCCAGACAAGCCATAGAGAATTAACGCTTTAAAGGGCAATATTCGTGAAGCCATTGGTGAAATACAGCTGCTCACAATCGCTAATGTGCTTAAAACTTGGACCAATCGTATAGGCTGCTGCATGGCCAGCCGAGGCAGCCATTTGAATGAAATTACTTTCCATTATTAACCAGAAGGATTGTACTTTCAAATAAAAAAATAATTTTGAGAAAATATTTAGTAGTTTTTTTTATAGCATTTAAAAAAAAAGTTATTTGTCGGATGGACGCTTTATAACACAACCACAAAATTTAACAAAAAATTCATGGTAAAAAAAAATTCTTTTCACAAAAAATTCATAGTACATACATACATACATGTACGTATATTTACGTATGGAGATTTGGTTTTTTTTTTCAAATGAATATAAACATATTTCAGTTTCTATGGCTGGCGACAACAAAATGAACAAACTGTAACAAAACTTGTGTTTATGGTGACCAAAATTATGTTTACGGAATTTTAAATAAATTTTATGAAATTTAGCTGGTAATAACAAGAATCAACATTTGCCATATTGGTCTCCACATGACCAAGATAATCCGAGCTTGTGAGAAAGCAAATCATAACAATTTCAATAATGTTTAAATTATAATCGATAAAACAGCGGATATGTATACCGCTGTGATTGTGTTTAAGATTCGACTCAGCCGAACATATGGTTACGTTTTTGCCCTGTATTAAAAATGTTCTGGCGGATTCTTTAATTGCAATAAATAAAAGACACTTGGCTGTTTTATTTACAGCACTTGTCGTCAACAGTTTAAGCCAGTTCTGATCTTAAACTCGAATGAGTGCTACTATTTGTACTCCAACTTAACTTTGAGCACCATCTACGCCTGTTGCAATTACTATCTGCTTTTGCGTTGCAGTATTTATAGCGGCCAGTGGAGGAACTAGTCTAAGAAGTTGTAAGACAAGGACCTTCGGTACTTCTGCTGTGTTTGATTTATCCCAAAGCTTGTGACAAGTTGCAGTTCTATTGAATTCGTCTGCATGGCAATGCTACTAGTCATTTAAATTATACTTCTTTAAAAGCTGTTAACATTGTATTTTCAACATCTTTCATCTGTCAAATATTATTTCACGTGTTTGAGCAAACTAAAAAACATTGAATAAAATGGAATTTAAAAATTGTGCAATGCTCTGATTAATTATTGCCCTTAGAGACCAAAACTAATTACAAATTCAAATTTGCGGAATTGTTAAAAATTATGCAAGACGACGGCGACGATGAGGATGAAATCTTGCTTTATGCGCAACATGTTTCGAGTTCAAGACGCCTGTGGACATTTGTAAGAATTTTTAATAATTTATTAAGATTTAAACTTATAAAAAATTACACCTTAGAATCGCAATGGAAATTTTTGGGAAAAGGATATTCATTGCAAAAATTTTTGACACTTGCATATTATCTAGTGATGGTATATGTCCGCCGGTCCTGAGACCGACTCACTTGAGTCCTAGAAAAGGTCCCGTTGTGTTAAAATGGTATGAATTTTTATAATTTTTTTTAACTTCTTTTTAGTGATGACATTAAAATAATCGAAAGATGTTGAATACAGCAAAATGAGAAATAAACATCTTGTAAAGATGTTGAGTTTTTTTCATATAAAATTTGTATGTTTACATCTTGCCAAAATGATGAAGGCTGATGAAAGTGTAAAAAGTCTATTACTAAATATACGAGGCATACTTTTAGGCATTTAGCAACTCAACTAAAGTTAACTGAGAGGTTATAAGCACATCATGTAGCGCGATTCTGTAACTTTTAACGATCCGATAGTTGTAATTTTTTCTACATATTTCATTGGCTGCAGTAACTATTGTGTGATTCTGTAAAATATAATTTTAACGACGGTAAACAGCTGTGTTTTTGAGTACATTTGGATTAAAATGTTTTTATTTTAATGTTTTTACAATATTATTTAATTTTTCTGTGCTGAAGGCCTAGGCTGCCATTGCCTAAAAATGTTAGCTTTTAATTTTAATTATAAGGCTAATAGAATAAGAAATAAATAAAAAAATATTTAATTTTTGATAAGGCAAGTAAAATAAATTGTGTTTCTATTATTGTTTTGATTTATTTTCTTACATCTTATACTCAAAATACACTTTCTCGGTTAAATAAACAACAAGTAACTACTGGTCGTTAAAATATTTATGTATAATTGAGAGTAAAAGTAACAGCTGATTTCAGTCGATAGCAAATATCTTTAAACAATTTTATGGAGTATCAAATTCGATAATATTTCATTATATTTATTTTAACGATACGATTAGCGTAATAAAAGTTACAGAGTCCAGGTCATGATTTCTTAAAGTTGTAACAATTATTAACAATTGTAAACAATATGTTATGTTAAAATTCTAACACTAATAGCGGAACTCACGGTTGATTGCAAACTCCCCTTGCATACCTTGCAGATATTGCAACCGTAGCACATGTGCCATAGTCTGCAAGACTACAAGAACAAAATGTATGAAACCGAGATTTGCATCACTTAAGCAAATATGCATAACCAAAAACCATTGCAGATCCGTATTTGCAAATGTTGCTAAATGCTAAAACAGCTGTTTGTTTTTTACAATCCAACATGTTAACTCCTAAGCTCAAAAAACTATACGACGGCAATGCCGCCACAAAACATGCCTGTGCTGGAATTAAATTAATGCTAACGTTGCTCAAGGAAGTATTTACAAAATAGTAGAAAAGTGAATATTATACCCATTAATATGCATAATTTTTTTTTAAATTTTATAAAATAAACAAAAAATCGGGCGGTTGCTTCACGTGCAAATTTTATTGACGGCGTTGTTTTTCAAATATTGGCTGCGGCTTAACTTATCTCATGCGGCATACTCGCTTTATTAAATTTTGTAAGCAAATAAATAACAAACAGGCAGGAAAATTAACACGGAAGAAATTAAAAATAAAATTATGCTAAATAAACAAAAATTCAACAATAAAAGATGGACAAATGCAGAAATAAAAAAAAGAAATTGGAGTTTTCGCAAGAAAATATTTATATTTTGCGTTACTCTAAAATCAGCTGTTATAATTATTTTGCTAAACACTTGAAAAAGACACTCACGCTTTGCAGCAAAAAATCATGCTAAAAGTAATTTCATGTGCTAAAATTGCAGATGTGCAACCAAGCGTGATTTCCGCTAATATTGTGCTATTTATTCAATTGTATGTTGTCTTAACATGCTAAAGTTGTATCATTTTAAGAAATCATTGTTCATCTCCTTGTAAGGGAGAGTAAAGCATAAGGTTTTTTTTTACAGAAAAATCAACATTGTTAAAATAATACTTTTATAGAGTGATGTGAGAGGTACTATTTGAATTCTTTCTTGAAATTATTCCCCCCATTTTGCCCAACACTGCTGAAGTGTTTTTAGTTTTTTCCTTTTGCATAATGGTTTCGTTTAATTAGTCAAAGATTAAGCAGAAGTAAATTTGGTTTTTGTAGTTCTTTTGATTTAACAATGAAGAATAGTTCATAGAAAAGTGGAAAAAAGAGAAATGGAAAGAAAATGCATACAGTTTAAATATTAAAAGAATTTGCAAACATACCTGGTTTGAGCTGAGAGAAGAAATGCTGTAATTTTACTTTGTATCAGAACTATCTACTTAAACATCACTTAATTGCATGTTCATTCACTGCTGTCTTATGGGTTTTATTGCATTGTTTTCTTGCTAATTCAAATATATGTATGTACATACATAGGACACGTGTGTGGCAGGGTATGAGAGATTCTTAATGCTGCTTGTAATGGCACTAAAAAATTGCCAGCAATCAAGCACTCACTCAGTTTGCAGTGGCTAAAAGTGTGTATATTTTAAATGTGTTTGGTATAATTATTTTTTACAGTTTGGATACACTGGCATACGTGTGGCACGAATGTGTTTTTTTGTGTTTTTGTGCTTTTTTCTTGTTGTAAAGGTGAAGGTGTGTTTAACCCAGTAAAAATTCACAGTACATATTCTTGGTTGAACACACGCACACTGGCCAAAGGACTCAGGTGTTAAGTGTGTACATATTTTTTCTCGTTACACTAAGAAAAATAAAAAAAAAACTCAAGCGGAGAAGAAAAACTGATTGTGTGTAATACAGTTTTTGTTTGGTAGTTATTATTATATATGTATGTATATATTTTTGCTTTTGGTTTGTGGTGGGATTTGTTGCCAGATTGTTGCTGCTTTGTGCGGTGGGGGGCCAGGAAGGTACTGTGTAGTTGTGGTAATAGAATGCACAAGTAGTCGTGTAGCAGTTGTATACTCAAAAGTGTTTATTGCTGAGTGTTTGAAGTGAAATAATTATAAATGTAATCTTGGATATTGTATGACAGCAAACTCATGCAACGGCGGTTATTTCCTTCACAAGCAGCAAGTCCTTGAAACAGTATGCGCCAGCATACACACACAAACAGATGTTCATATTCATAAAGAATTTAGCAGTGACGGTGTTGTTAGTTTTTCTATTTATTATTTTTCTTTTTTGCTGTTCCAATGAAATGCCATTTATTTTTGTGCTTGAGCATTAACTAAAGAAATCATAATTTAGATGACAGTCTGAGAATAAGAGCAAACACTTTCAACACGATTAACACTTAAACTGGTTTAGAGCAAATTGCTGTTTCCACTTAATTTTCCATTTTAATATTTTGCATTTAAAACTTTATTAAACTCATTTTTTTCTTTTTTTTTTGATTTATCAGATGCTTAATTCTGAACGCACGTTGATGAACACATGTAGTACCAATACTACTCAACTTTGCCTACTCTTCTTTGAGGATTTTTTTTTTGCAATTTCAACACAGGCAAAGAACACTTAAACACATTACTACTCTCTCTCTCTCTCGTTTTCTCTTCCTCTCTTTTATGCTCTGGTGTTTGGCTTTTCGCTCTGCTCGTCTGGTAGAAATGAAAAAAGGAATTTTATCCCCAAGAAACTTAAATTATTAAATTCTTTTGTTTGTAGTTTTCTTCAGCACACACACATGCACTCCCACACGCATACAAAAATTCATATGTTTGATATATTTACTGCTGCATACTTTTGGGGCTTTTAAATATTTATATGTTAGCTATTTTTGTTTTGTAAATTTGTATCACTATCACTGTGCTTCAATTCCTTTTATAGTATTTCATAAATTTCACATATTTTTTCCTTAAAAACAATTGTTTCATGAATAAAACTGAAACCCTTCGATGATTTTATGACAACTTCTCTAAACCGTACTGTACCATTTAGGTATGTTTTCTTATGGATTTCTCTTGCCTTTTTGCTGTATGGTGAACATTTTGTTTATGCAATTTGGCAAGTGGTGAATTTGGTGGGGAGAGCGCCAAAGGTATCATATGTTTTTCTTTCCATGTTCAAAAAGAGATTGCGCATTCTGCAAATGTTGGTGGGTGGGGGGCTGGGCGAAGGTAGTTAAAGTAATTTCTTGTTGGCGATGGTGTTATGAAAATTGCAGAGAAAAATTGATTAAAATATAAAAATATACACGTAGAGAAATTTTTTTTAAAATATTTGCAGAGGTTTAAATTTCACAGCCGCTTCACTGTGGGTATTTGTTTGATCTATCCAGGTACTGCTTAAAGGTGAAGTTACATGGACGCGTCCACGCTTTTCATGCTTTTTATACGTTTTACGCGTTCTATGCGTTTCATACTACAAGTTACATACAACGCTTCATACGCGCCATATTTGTTGTTTTGATCAGCTGTTGTGCAAATATTTTTAGCATACAAAACAAATATTAACAAAATGGAAAGTGAAATTGAAATTTTAAAAGAATTAATGGACTTTATAGAGTTCATAAACATTGTTATTTGTGCGATAAGAGCTTACGAAAAGCTCCAAAATTGTACATATGTATGTATATACCTGGTAAATTAAGCTAATTACTTATTGGACTCCATGCAGCTGCTCTATTATTTTTGTTCCGATAGAGCAGCAAGGTTTTATTATATAAAAGCTAGTGGTTTTTAACTGCATTTATTAGCTTCTCTTCCATATCGCTTGTTTTAATAAATTGAAAATATTTGTAAACATAACAGTGATGATACTCAGTACGCAAACGCAATCGATAAATCGAATCCAAATTTCGTTAATGAAAAAAGTGTTGTAAAAAACAATAACAATTTGTTTTATTTGTGAAAATGTTTATAAAATTTGTAACAAAACTTTTCTTTTTTATTAAAAATGTTTTTTTGCAAAAGATTTTATAAATTATTTTACGATATAAAAGGTATTTATCGATAACGTTGAGAGTAGGCACATCATTGGTTATTAACATTGCAAAATGTTCAAATATGTTACTATATATCCAAATTTCTTTACATATCTTATAAGCATCGACAACTCATTATGCGAATACATTGACTTAATGAAATTGTGCATTGTTTTTAGATGACATTTTTTCATAAATTCAATGATATTTTTGTTAACGAATTTATGAAAACTGATGAACAATTTAAAAATTAAATTTATTCATTAGATCTATTGCTGTAGCGAACATTTTTATTGGATTAATGAATAAATATTATTGAGATATTTTTTTTTGGTTTAATAAATGAGCTCAGGGTTACTTTATTCTCAATAAATATATTTTCTATTTATTGATTAATTATTCGATATTTCGATACTCCTTTGTGTATCTTCTTCAGGAAAATGTGTTTTCTAGTATTTTATAAATTTTCAAATTTCAAAACTAATCATAATGACAAAATAATTGAAAAATAAAAAGGGTTCTACATACATAAATAGGCTTTACATACATACTTATTATCTATACAATTATATATAACTATACTAATGTTAATAACTATTTTATACATAACATTTTTTTAGTTTTTTTTTTTATTGAAATAAATTCATTAGAACTATGAACAAAAATTCTTTCAGTCTTTAGCAAAATGTAAGCGATAAATAATAGAAACAATAATCCAAGCTGTAAATTAACAGGAGAATAACCTTTTGTATTTACCATATCTGGTTGTTTCTTTGCTATATAAAACTGAAATAGGAAACATTAGAAAATTCTACTGCACTAATTCATTGTTCAGCGTTTACTCTTAATCCAGACTTGAACCTTTTAAAGGTATTGCCTTTAAAATTTTCCTTTTCCAGTAAGTTGTAGTAATGCAAACTTTGTACCAGCCAGTTTATCACTTACTGCCATTAAAAGTACCTTAAGTTAACGCCAAGTGAATACCAAGAAAACGATTTTCCACTAAGTAGTGTATTTCCTTTGTTACATTTTTCACCGTTTTGCGTATAGTGCTTTGTGCCAACCCCACTAAAAAATAATTCCCGGCCGTGTGCTGAAAGCTGCCACTGGCCAAAAGGGACGATGTAGCGGCAAGCTGCAATACGGGTGGTGGTACGCTAGTCGACATGTGACCATAGATATTTATTTCCGATAAAACGTATTCAAAAGCCTCCTTAGAGAGCCGAAAACGTCTTTTGAATCTATGTACAAACGATGAAACATTTAGTTCTAATCTTTGCTTTAAACTCTCAACTTACTCAGCTTCTGGCAACGAAAAAGGATTGCTTTTGTCACGAATTTTCCTACTTATAATGGCAATATTGGACTCATCCTCCGATTCCGTAGATGAGAAACATAAAAACACATTTGCATTCATTTATCTTGAAGTTTTTCACCAATTTATTTATATTTTGTTTTCCTTTTTCGTTTTGTTTCTTTATTATCAAATGCGTACTGCGATGTAAAAAATAGTAGTAGACAATATTAATTGCCATCGAATACTGTGATCCAAAAAATTGCTGCCGTCGAAATATTTGTACACACGAAAGAAGACTCGATTTCGAATGCGGTGATTTGCCCCCAGCTCTGTTAGTTTTAACACTTTTAAAGCTTTACAGTGTTATTAAAAAAAAAAATAAATATAGGTTTACTATCCAATAATAACGAAAATGGCTTAAAGTGTTAAGGCCATATTCATAATAATTATTGTAAGTTTATTAAGCTCTTATTTGACGTATTTCTACGGAATATTTGTTAAATAAACGTGTAATAACCCTTCAATAGTTTTTATGAATGCGGGTGCTATTCACAAACGATTATTAGCTTAATTTGTTGGCTTTAGCGGTGTATTAAATGCTGAAATTTTTAAGTATGTAGACCCCTACTTTAAATCTAAAGTTTTGATTGTTAATTTTTTGTCACATTTGCCAATATTTGTACAAGAATTTTTGGAAATATTCAAGAAATTGTGAAATGTAAAAGGGCGTTACAACAAAAAAAAAAAAAAAAACCAAAATCAAAATGAAGGTTTTTACTGATTATGGTAGAGCCAAGCAAATTACATGTTCTCATCATTCAGTCCTAATGTCAAAAACAACGACTTTCTTAAAGATCAGAAAAAATTAATACCTGCAGATTACCACTTATTTTATGATGACATTCCGTTTGAAGATTGACTCAGTATTCTTAAAAAACTAGTCATAGAAAACTGTTATACCAAGTCCACCTTAATTTTCTTTTGAAAATGCAATGAATTCATCATTAATTTTTTTTAGATGTTATTTAATGAAATGTTTTATTGTTTTTAAATTTTCAGTCACTAAAAAACATTTATGTATTCACTTTAATAAAATTTCTGATGTTACGCCCTTTTGATTTCAGGCCTTTTGAATTCAGTAGGGTGCATCCCACACAACTAATAACAACAACGTTGACAGCAAATTTTGTCTTAAGAAATAATTATATTATCGTATTTTATTACTTTAGGTATAAGAAAATATTTTTTCAGCCGTCTATATACCGCCGACATTTCCTTGCTGCTAAACAACTCATCAGTAGACTTGAAAAATCTAAAAAGTATGTTTGAAGCCCAACTACTTATTCCAAAATTCTCATGAACAAAATGAGAATCAGAAATGCTCAAACAAACTTTTTATACAGAAAGCATTTTACGTTTTGCAACACCTTTACTTTTTATAGCACTTTCTTACAACAGGTGACCAACAACTTGTATTCTTGAAAGTATCAAAAACAGCACACCATACAGTGACTTTGAGCGAGTGTAATGACTCTTCGTAGGTTACACGCGGATTTTCAGCGCCCCAAAAGCGTAAATTTTGCTTATTTACGTACCCGCTAAGATGGAAATGGGCCTCATCACTCATGATTATTTTTGATGAAAAATCATCTTCCTCTTGGTGGTGATCAAGGAAGGCTTGAGCGTTTGTTAGACGCGATTGGCGGTCAGCAGCTAACAGCTGATGCACCGTCTGGACTTTGTACGGAAACATCTTCAATTGTTGTACCAAAATTCGCTGTAAAGACCGTCGACTGATACCCATTTGCGTGGCACGTCATCTGGTCGATGTCGACGGCGCTTCCATGACATCCTCTGCTACAGCAGCAATATTCTCTGCAGAACGGCTACTCTGGGTTCTGCCACGCCTGGCTGCATCTCGTGTTGTGCCAGTCTCTTCGAGGCGAGCGGCTAAACGTCGCAGTGTTTCACCAGCAGGCGTTGGGCGGAGAGGAAATCTGTGAAGAAATTCGTGTTGTGCCAAAGTCACCGACCGATTATTGGTCAAATAAATAGTCACCAATAATCCGCGTTCTGGAGCAGTGTAGCGTGACATTGCTTATTAACATGTATTTCGCATGTGTTTACTACACAAATGTCAAAACAGAACTGACATTAGGGGCCAGTCGTAAAATTTATAGCATTTTCTGATAGGAAGATAACTTTTGCGCCACCTTGTACTTATACATATGTATATACATATGTATGATGCTTATCTTGAATAAAAAAAATAATGGAAAATAATCGGTAGTACCTTTGATTGTCGAAAACGAATCAAAAAGAAACAAAAGTTAACATTTTGCTGAAATTTTAATTTCATTGAACTATGATAGTGTAATACTTTTATATTAAATTACTTTTGCAGGCTCAAGTTCAACCTTTGGTTTGCCACTTTTTAATCAATATCAGTTAAGTAAAGAAAAGTAGAATTTTTATAGATTGGTGGACAACCGGCTGTTTCCCATCATCAGCACCCTACTCTACTGGTGACTCTTGAGAAATAAACAACTGTAGTTAACAAGCGGTGTTTTGAACTGGGAAGAAGAATAATTTCTTTTTAAATAATAAATACTAAACATACTTCTAAGTCTGCTGTGCCTGATAATTAAGCTGAGGATGAGCACTGGCGGGAATACTGCCTTGCTTGCACCAGTTTCATAACTACTAAATTGATAAAACTTGAACCGAGTGGAAACACTTGGTTACATCGGAACTTTGGATGTGTAAAATTTTACCATTTTGGCACAGCCGCTTTAAACACTCGGCAACCAAAACTCAGGCAATTTTACTTTCTATTTACATATATACTTAACTAACATTAAACAAAGCAATGATCTTTTTGTAGTCTCTTTTATATGGATGATTTTTTGTCATCTCAATTCTATTCTTACACCCAAAATAAGAAACGCAAAGAAGGCTTTATTATATAGAGAATTTTGTACAGTGTCTTTACCTGTTTTTCACATGAGGGTAGAATGATGAACATAAAAGAAAATGCCAAAACAAATACGTCATGTCTTTGTGAAAAAGCCAGTGCAAAAATAAGGAGGTGAATTAAGCACTAAAGGAACAAACAGTTCTTGTTTTTGGACCACTCTTCTGCTCTTCTTTGAATGCCATTGCTCTCGTTCGTGTAAATAAAAAGACAAAGGCCGTACCAAAACACCCATGCGATGAGCAACAGTTTAGAGCATTCAATCATTTTGAACAAGCAACGCAAACTATCCATCCAACAAGTAAAAAAAACCCCCCCACACACACACATGCAAACAATGCAAAAAATGTGTATTTGTGTCAGGCAAAAGTTTTTACTCAGTTCGTGGTGTATTTCATTGTGTTGCCAACAAAAGGGAAAAAAGTCACCTTTCAATGACGTAGACAATGGAAGAAGTCAAATGTTTGAGAGAATTTGATTTTATATTCTATTTGTTAAATGAATTTTAGTCTTTTATTACAATTCCACCACATATAGTGTCTGTCATTTAGTATGCTGCCATCCTGCCACATGTTTTCAAATTGCCTTTTTGTGTTTGTTATTTTAAGTTCTCTTTGACAAAGAAAAAACTGTTGCTCGAGCTGTTGAGTGTGTGTATTGTGGTATTGGTGTGTTGTATTCAAGTTTTCATGTGTTCTTTGTTGCTGTAAAGGGAGACTGAATATAATTTTATTCAATTCTGGCAAACAACACCAAACAAACACCTCATAAATTGTCCGAGTGAGTTGCTTGAGCAGAGTAATAATTTATACATAAATGTGAGAGCATACTTTTAGGGGTTCCTTATTGTTTGGCCAACAACATTCAATTAAGTAAATACAATAGATAGACCACACATTGCAACTTCTTCCTCTACTGGCCGTTGGAAATGTATATCATATTTTAGTTTTTATTGTGACTGGTTGCCGTAGCATTAGACAGATATTTAAGATAAACTGTTTTTAAGATCACACAAATCGTAACCTTAAGTAACAGGTTGGCCTAAAGAAGTCATCCGATGATGTTTGGCTTTCAGAATATCGGTTGTGGCTCATGCAGTGTGTGCCGTAGCTCCGTGCCGTTGGAACCACATGTCCTCCAGACCTTATTCGACAATTGCGGCAAAACAAATTCGGTTCACATGGCCCCATAGCGCGTTGTCAGTTGACCAGCGCAGTCCTCGACCCGATGACTTCTCCAGCGTGAACAGTACACCATGCAGTAACTTTGAGCGGGTGTAATGGCCCCACGTGCATCACCCATGGATTTTCGGTGCCTCAAAAGTAATAGTTTTGCATATTATTATATCCGCTGAGGTGGAAATGAGCCTCATCGCTCATTATGATTTTGTGCAGAAAATCGTTCAATTCGCCACAGACACAATTATTCCGCGTTCTTGGGGAGTGTATCGCTCCATAGCTTATGCATTTGTATTCTACAGCTGTCTAGTTCGCAAATGTAAAAACAGAATTCACATTGTCCACCATTTGCTCCCACCGGGGGCACAATATGCATCTTGCTGATCGTAACCGGCTTGATGTCGTGTCAACGGGGTAGAGGTGCAGAATACCTCGGCTATGTTGGTGGTCCCGAGGGATAACGGCGTGTCCTGGGGCATGTCGGTTGAAACCCTCCACCGAGGGGTTATTCAGTGGTACGGAGACCGGAGCACCAGCATGACTCTACGGAGTCGTCTCATCCGGTCATAGGTGGAGGAGCCTCCTTGGCTGAAACGTACTGGCTGTGGTTGCTACCGTAAGTTCGCATGGGAGGGAACGTTGTAGCCATACTGATCATATGATCACTATGGATATGTTCGGTGGCCCAAATAGTAGTACTGTTGCTGAGCAACAGACGCTGCTGTGTAAGGAACTAGATTGGCTTGATCATTACGGTTGGTTCAAGGACTGATGCTCTTCAGGACTTCGGGCTACCAACTGTGGTCGTCATTTTCCATGACATCTAGGAAATTGTACTGCAGCAGAGATTAGATAGCTCTTACTCCCCAGTAAGAAGCTTTGTTATGGGCCAAGAGATGTAGCAAATAAATTGCCACCCGAGCAGTTATTCCGGCTGCTCGGAGGCGGTGGTCACACCTTGTGGTTTGACCACCGTCAGATTAGGTTCACTCGGCCAGGTACTGACGTTAATCACTCCACACCTGTCCGCCATTTGCAAAAACAGGAGCAACTTGCAAAAGGGTGATTTCTTTTGGTCCACCTTGTATTTACGCTATGATAACCATAATTTGAAAAATGTTGCTCAAAAAAGGTTAAATTTGTAAAAACATCACTTCACTTTCTTAAACTTTATACAAATAAATTTTTGTAAGTATTCAGGGACCATCCCAAAAGGATGATCCTACCGTAATGCATGATGTCGATTATGAGTCACAGCTCAGCTTAACATTTTCTAGTGTAAGTGCTGAGCAAATTCATCAATTAAGCAATTCTTTAAGATAGTTGTCTTCTACGAAAATGGGTGATCGAATAAAAATGCATTTTATATATTTTTTTTTACTCAGCTGACATTCACCTCAGTAGGTCCATTAAGCAGCAGAATGCCGGTTTGGGTGGTAAATGCAAATTCTTGAGTGTTTGCTGAAGAACCGATGCATCATCCACACAACAGGGTTGTTTCGTGGCTTTTATAGGCTGATGGTGCCATCAGAACGTTTTGGCTAAGCAGTAATCATGAAGGGTGCTCACTATTGCGAGATGATAACGATCTTTTTGTGGTGGGAAATTGAGGATCTGTTCTTAGCTGAATTACGCCTCTTGTCACACAGCCAACGAAACAATGAGAGTCATTGTTTTGCCTTCAAGAAATTCAGTGAAATTCACTTCATGACAACATTAATTGGCCCGCACGATCATGTGATTTAACACCGTTACACTTTTTTCTTTGGGAATATTTGAAGGAAAAATTTTGTGTCATTAAGTCAAGAACAATTCAAGCACTAGAATTACCGATATTTTATCTCAATTATACTATAGAATCATTGAAAATATGGATTGTCAGAGTTACCAAATCTGTGGCGAGCATTTAGTCATTATTTAGTTTTCCATAAGCCATAAATCATAAAAATCCATAAGCAAATGTTGATTGTATTCACAATTTAAAGAAGGTATCTCTACTGATGTTACCCCTAATTTAAAACAATGCTGCGGGGATACGATTCCCCTGCTCAAATACATTCGCCAAGCAGTGAAATAACGAAAACTAAACAAAAGGATGCTATAGTGTATAGAATGGCATGATGAGCCACCTGAATTGCTTCCAATAGAAGCCTACTTTACAAAATTGCTTCTAGGAAGCGATATTATTTTCTGGGTAGATGAACTTAAAACAAGTTTACAGCAAGCAAAAAAAAAAAAAATTTTCAATATCCCACAAACCTTGAACAATTATCCAAAACATGTTTTGCATTTGGAAAGGAAGTAGTCAAAATATGTAATGCTGACCTCTAGCTTACTTTTGTTGCGAGTGGCGAAAAGCACCAAAAAAAACTAATTGTTTCTTCCTCCCGAGTACATCTCTACTTGTAATGCTGTTTTCATTTGCCACCGGTCTGGAATTGCATTTTAAGGATTTTTTTGGCAAAAAAAAAAACAAAAGGAAAAGTCACGCAGAAAAGTATTTAAGTGAATAAGAATTCTGAGAATTTTTTAAGAGGCGGTCCTCGTTTCACGTTTTCCCTGGCAATGAGAAATTCGATGATAAGCTAGAATTTGTTTCACTAAATAATCATCATAATTTGTTACACTTTTTTCATGCCAGTTTTGTTTGTTGTTTGTGTAACATTTGCTTTGCTGTCTTTTAACTTTTTCATTTAATGCGAATCATGTTTATTTTGTTGCATTTATTTTTCCTGCAATTACGTTGCGCTTTTCTCAAACAAAAATTAATTAAATAACTTACTAAATCTTATGCAGAAATAAATGCATGCCATTTTTCTCTTATCCCCCTTTACTTTGTGGCATAAACAAAGTTGCAATAAACTGAGAAGTGGAACGACCACCGCCACCGCCAACGCCATTGGCTTGTGCTCACAGCCAAGTGTAAAGTGTCATACAATTAGAAACCATTAATACAAGTGTCATCTTAAATTAACCAAGTTGAAACTGAAATTCAAGTTGTGCAGCTAAAAGAAATTTTTCTTTGCCAACGTTCGCCTTCTTTCGCAGATCTTCTTATGCAGCTTCTTGAATGGGTTCTTGCAACACTTTGTTGTCATCCGTACGTTTTCCACTTTGTTGTAGGATTATTTCGCTTTTTCTTAACGTTTTAAAATGCGTTTTATCATATTTATTATGATTTTTAATTAAAAACTTTGAGACGGCAGCAATAAAAAGAAGAAAAGGAAAAAACATAAATATGTTTGTTTGTTTGTTTGTTGCAACAAATACAAACAAAAGCTGGAGATGAAATAAAATAAATGATATCTGGGAGCGGGAGAGAGAAGAGAAAAAGTTTTTAAATATAAATAAATATTGCATTAATTGTTGGGCAATTTGTTGAAGAAAACTATTATTAAACAGTTTGTATAATGGAAAATAGAACGAACATACAAGACTGGTTGGAAAATATGAATAAATAACAAAGAGAATCTTAGGAAATACCAAACTACTCCGCAGAACAATTTCATTAACTTAAATTTAACTTCTTTCATGCTCATTTGACTTTCATACACAATGTGTTTCCGAGCCTTAAATTACAGAAATTATAGTAGGTTTAAATTTTTCTGATATCGGTTCTTAGTATAAACTATAATTTCTACAGTTATTAAAAAAAATTTTTTTTCTTGGAAAATTTTAAAATTTTTTGATTTTATCAATAATAGAAAACTCACAGCTTTTCCCAGTTTTGTTACCCATTTATAAAGGGTGTTTTTTCGATGTATATAACTTTAAGTTGGCATTACTGTTCAAGATGGCGATCGATTTAACAGCTGTCAAGTGATTTATTCACAGTTTGCTGTAGCAATTCATCATGAATAGACTCACGCCTGAACAACGCTTGCAAATGGAGCAATTTTATTTCGAAAATAATGGTTCTGTGCGGAATACGTATTGAGCACTACGTCCATTTTATCGTCTTTAGCGGTGAAGCGCACTTCTGGTTGAATAGTGGCTACGTCAACAAACAAAACTGCTGCATTTGGAGTGAAACTAATAATTAAGTGTATGTCCAAACACCGTTACATCCAGAAAAACTGACTGTTAGGTGCGGTTTATGGGCTGGTGGAATCATTGGTCCGTACCTCTTCAAAAACGATGATGGCCAGGACGTTACAGTCGATGGTGATCGGTATATCGGAGCCATGATTAATAACTTTTTCACACCTGAATTGAATAACCCTGATGTCCAGGAGATGTGGTTTCAACAGGACGCAGCAACATGTCACACAGTTCGTGCCACAATCGATTTATTGAAAGACACGTTTGGTGAGCGCCTAATTTCACGTTTTGGACCTATGAAGTGGACTCCAAGATCTTGTGATTTAACACCGCTTGACTACTTTCTGTGGGGCGCTGTAAAGTCATTGGTCTATGCGGATAAATCACAAAAGCTTGACCATTTGGAAGATAAAATTCGCCGTGTTATTGCCGATATACGGTCACAAATGTTGGAAAAATTCATCGAAAATTAGACGTTGTAGCAGCCCACATTTATCTAATAAGTATTATTTCTTACATTATTTTATTTAAACGTAACGGATATGTCATTAAATACAACATTGTTTCTTTACAACTCTGCTTTTGGTTTAGAGCGCAACTCTTAATGATACTTTTGTATACACTTGTTATGATACATAATTTTACAACCGCGTGAATGTAAACGTTTAGAATTAGTATAAAAGAAGCAGCATTTTTATGGACAAGTCAATTAGAATTTTGAATTCAACCTTTCAAGACATTATCCAGGCTTCTAAAGTTCCGCGATATGCTTAAAGGTAAAGAATAATAAATACCTAATAAAGTACTATAAATTAAAATTCTGATGAATATATATAATTTTAGAAATAAGATTATTTCAACGTCCAGATTGGACTACATCAGCGCGAGCCATGGTGGCTCCTGCTGCAGGATATAAAGGAAAATAATATGTGTTCGTGTGTGTGTAAGTGCGGCCAGGAAATGTCATAATAAATCTGAGTTATTATTTTCTAAGAAAAGAAAACTGATTCTGCTACGATTACAAATTTATTTGCAATCAAAAGAGTCCATAAAATATGGTCATATTTTGTTTCAGGATGCTCAACATTTCCGCTCTATTTTGAAACATGTGTCCAGCTTAAGGTCTGAACACTTGTCATAATTTTACATTTGTTTGCTTACTATCTATTGCACAAACACTTAAGTGTATTTAATTTGATTTTAATGAAATAAGAAGTTTTATGGTTTGCATAGCAAGTGGTTTTAAATTACATCCTTATGTGTTCGTATGTGTGTGTTTGAATTTGTTTTCTTTTCAGCTTAATGAAGTGTTTGTGCGTTATTAATTATTTCTTGGTTTTATATTACAATATTTTAATTAATGTGCAATTAAATAATACTATATAACTGTTAAATTTCTTAAAAGTGCACTTGTTCTGTAATTTATATTTAAGATATTTAATAAAGAAATTTGCAAATTATCAAGTGTAAGAGCGCAAAAACATACAGCACTTGAAAATTAAAAAAAAAAAATTTTTTGGTTTTTTATAGGTTATGTTAGGAAATAACCTTAAAGGTGGAACAACACAGCACGCGTCTCACAATTGCATGCGATAATATTCACAGCACAACGCACAAAACGCTCAGGAGCGTACAATGCTGAGAGTACATCTGTGTTTTACTTTTGTACGCGTTGCAAGTGTCGTGAGTAAAAAGAGACATTTTTGACAGCTAAAAACACTGTTCTGCAAAATAACACTTTTTGGTTGTGTTTTGAATAAAAATATTTAGACTATATTTAGTTTGGGGCTCTTAGCCCAAATCTGCTTTCAGTTTATCTCTATCACGTAAGGATTTTTTTATGGGCGCGGCAAAATAAGTGCCTCCTAAATTATAGAGTTACGCCCATATATTTAACCATAAATCGAAAGAGTTTTCTTCAAGATGCGATATAAAATTTTAATTCAAATACTGGCATACATTCTGTTTCTGGGCCTGTTCGTAAATGCAAGAGTTGGCAACACTGTTCGTAAATGCAACACTGGCATAGATTAAAGCTGAAGTTACACAGCACGCTTTCTACGCGTCCACGCTTTTCACGCGGTTGTCAAAAAAGTAGGATTAGTGCATTTGTATGTGACAAGTTACAGAGCACAAAGCATAGAACGCGAAGACGCGTAGAACGCATAAAGTAGACCTACTTTCTACTTTTATATGCGTCACATGCGTCATGAGAAAATGTCATCTGGTTTTATTAACCAATGATGTGCCTACTCTCAACGTTATCGATAAATACCTTTTATATCGTAAAATAATGTATAAAATCTTTTGCAAAAAAAACGTTTTTAATAAAAAAGAAAAGTTTTGTTACAAATTTTATAAACATTATCACGAGTAAGACAAATTGTAATTGTTTTTTTCAACACTTTTTTCATTAACAAAATTTTGATTCGATTTATCGATTGCGTTTGCGTACTGAGTATCATCACTTTTATGTTTACAAATATTTTCAATATATTAAAACAAGCGATATGGAAGAGAAGCTAATAAATGCAGTTAAAAACCACGAGCTTTTATATAATAAAACCTTGCTGCTCTATCAGAACAAAAATAAAAGAGCAGCTGCATGAGCAGTTCCATTTTGTTAATATTTTGTTATTTGTTTTGTATGTTAAAAATATTTGCACAACAGCTTATCAAAACAAAGAAATATGGCGCATACGAAGCGTTGTATGTAACTTGTAGTATGAAACGCATAGAACGCATAAAACGTATAAAAAGCATGAAAAGCGTGGACGCGTCTAAAGCGGGCTATGTAACTTCACCTTAAGCGCAAATAAAAACAAAAAACTAATCATAAAAATGGCTGTTGCAATGCTTTTTAATATGTATTTCTTATTTAACATTTTTTTTATTTTCAGATTCGAAGGTGATGAAAAGTTTTGTCAACTACTAATCTAATTCACAGATGCAATTAATTATTAATTTTTCCATTTTTACAATTTATTAGAAGAAAAAAGAAATGAAATTCTCCGTTCGTAAATGCAACAATAAAATGTACAAACAATAACATCAGCAACAGCTGATCAACAGTGGCATCGGAAAATAATCATATTGTGCAGAGTTGTGCTGCATTTACGAACAGACCCTCTATGTTTTTCCGTTTCAAAGTTATTCAGAAATCAATATCTATATGCAAAATTCGATGTCTTATTTTATTTTTAATATTCAATAGAAAAAAAAATGTGCAGCATTTTACATTTTCCAAAATTCAACATGTCTAAGAAATAAAAAAAAGCTATGTATACATACAAATTATGACAATTAGAGATACCTGCTTATTTGATTTCTTGGACATGTTGGATTTAGGAAAATGTTGCCCATTTTTATTTTGTTTATTGAATATCAAAAGCAAAAAAGAAAGCAAATTTTGCCTGAAAAACTTTTTTTCCCCATTGATTTCTGAATAACTTTAAAACTTTCTGAATAACTTTAACTTTATAGCGCACCTTTTATAGTGCTGTTCACTAAAAGTGGAGAAGGATCTTCCGATGTATGGTTAAATATATGGGCGTAGCTCTATAATTAAGGCGGCAAAAGTAGCCACGCCCATAAAAGTGATAGAGAAGAGCTGAAAGCAGATTTGGGCTTAGAGCACCAAAATACATACAGCCTACATATTTTTTTCTTGAAACCATTTTTACTGTTGTGCAGTGAAATTAGTCTATTCCAAATGTTATCGGCAAATGCGTTTATATCGTGGGGTAATTTTTTTTATTTTTTGTAACAAAAGACATTTGTCGAAAAAAAATGTATGTAATAAAGTTTAAAAACCTTATCAGAAACGAAGTTTTAATAAATTTTCATCAACAAAATGTATTATTCTACACGTGGGCCAAAAGAAATCACCCTATTGGAAGTTGCTCTTATTTTTGCAAATGGCGGCCAATTTTAAATCTGTTTTTAAATTTATGAACTAGACAGCTGTAGAATACCAGTGCACTAGACAGTCATGGAGCGGTACAATCACCAAGAATGCGAAATAATCGTGTCTAAAGCCCGTATGATACGTCATTTTTCTTTCATTAATTGGTATAGAATTGATAGAAAGAAACAGCAATTGGTAGAAAGAACCAAATATACAAAACGTAAACAAAACTGGCATCTTTTTTGTAAGTGTTGTATTCTTTTTATTTCAAGAAAGCGCTAGGAAATAAAAATTTTACAAAAAAGAAGCGTTAAATCGCAAAAATTGTCCATAAACCGCTGACACAGCAACATTCAAGTTTGAAATGTCCATTTTAAGTTGAAAAATTTTACATTTTTTTTTGACATAATCTCATTTTTTATCGATAACTTCAACAAAAATGTTGACAGTTTTGCATTTATCTTAATATAGCTGAACGCGTTGCACATACTAAATTCTACTATTACATTATCCAAAATTTGAGCAATGCAAGAAAAATGTAGTGTCATACGGGCTTAAGACGAAGTGGAGGATTTTTCGACTAAAATCATAATGAGCGATGAGGCGCATTTCCACCTCAAGCTATGGCTTCTGGGGCACCGAAAATCGACAAGTGATGTATGAGGAGCCATTACATCCCCTCAAAGTGACTGCATGCGCTGTTTAACTACGCTAGAGGAGTCATCGTGACAATTTTTTCGAGAATGCGACCATCACTATTATATCACTATTATATATATATATATATATATATATATATATATATATATATATATATATATATATATATATATATATATATATATATATATATATATATATATATATATATATATATATATATATATATATATATATATATATATATCATGAGATAGTATTGTTTTGTTTCTCTAGCTTCTGTTTTTATTTTCATTTATTTTACCGAGCTGCCATAATCCAATACTTCTCTAGGGTACAACTATAGAATAATGTTCTTACTGTTATTTATCTGCTTTAAATTTCACTGCCAATATAGAAAAAGTTAGATTATTTTTAGCCGAGACAACAACCACATATGCGATACATACAGGGCTGGACAGTATTTGAAATACATGTATTTGAAATACGGTTTTAAAATACAAATACTTATTTTGTATTTGTATTTTAAATACGTCTCACGAATGTATTTGTATTTTGTATTTTAAATACTAAGCGCTTGAGTATTCTTTTTTTCAAATACTTGTGCTCTCAAAATACATTTTTCAAAATACATACATTTTTAATTTATGTTAGAAAATATGCGCTAAATATTATTCAATTCATACATCAACTAAAAGCGCAAAACATTGTTATTGTTTTATTTGGCAATAGTACAATTTAATTACCAAACACAAAGTACCTGTGTAAAGTAAACGAGCGCAACTGAATTCATACACATTGAGAAAGTCGCTAAGCTTTCAGAAAGTTAAACAATGAACAAATAAAATATAAGAAAAAAAAAAAACAGCTTTTGACATTTTGATCTAAAACAAGAAGAGAAAAAATATGTCAATCAGATGTTGACTTGGATAGACTTTATGTAGTCTTTGGTCAAACGCTTTTTCATTGTCACTTCATTCTTAATTCCATTATTTCTCTTTCAATAAAATATCGTTTTTTTTTAAATAAATCATTAGGTTTTTTCCATAGCTGGTTTTATTCATTCGCCATCAAGAGGTTGTTTGTCTGATATCATACTTGAAAAGCTGGTGTTTATGAATGGAAATAAAAACTTTTTTGATTAAAAGTATTTTGTATTTTAAATACATATTTTTGTTACACTGTATTTTGTATTTCAAATACTTGCTTTTAGAATGCAGTATTTTGTATTTTAAATACATACGTGGAGAAAAAGTATTTGTATTTTGTATTTTAAATACAGAACTTTCATGTATATTGTATTTTGTATTTTAAATACACCAAAGCATGTATTTTGCCCAGCACTGGATACACATTTGTATCGCATATAGTATGTTGCGGTAGTATTTTTTGTACTTTTAGTTTCTGTTTTCCTTTTGACTTATTTATTCTGCTTTCAACTCCGATTTATGACTGTTTTTTGCACTGCTAGTGTGGCACGTATGCGTATGTATCTAAATACATTTTAACATTGCAACAGACATTTGCTATAATTGCATGTCTTATGAAAAATTGAAAGAAATTTAAAATAAAGAAAGCAAAAATACAAAAAAAAAAAAAAAAAATTTTTGCCACAAGCTAATAGAAAACATTTACAATTCCATTAAAACTCACAGCTCTTGCAACATGCATATACTAACTACTAGCAAACATATTTAAAAAGCACTCGGTTCCACGTGCATGTGAAATCAATTTTAAGGATTAACGATGTTGTTAAACTGATATGCCTCTAAGGAAAATGTTGTGATTTCTAATTGCAAACACTTGCAGATACATTTTCGTGTATGTATGCATGCATGTAGCTACTACAAATACATTCATCAAGAAACATAAAAAGTAAGTGCTTAGAAAAGAGGTGAGTTGGTAATTAGGGGTTTCCAGCAGCAACATTTTCAAAAATAGCAAAAAGTTGGCAAACGAAGCTTATATTTCTATGCTGTTATCAATATGAAATTTTATCGCCTACACATGTGCTGCAGCCAATTTTCATGCAAGTGGCTGCCCAAGTTGTCATCTAGAATGGCTTCAGAACCGCCGCCCAAGATCAGGATTCACCTGCCTACAATTCGTTTACTGGAAATTGCTAAAAAAAAAAATTTTATAGAATGTCGTCATGTTTGGAAATGTTACATCAAAACGTCAACACTTATTATATCTTTGTCAACAATTTCGAAAATGCATCAGAGTGATCGCATAAGAAGATAGTCTTTGAAAATTTTCAAAACTCTAGGCTGACAGACTTGCCAAAAAATCATTCACACACATACACTTTCAGTACATACTGTTACGTTTTTGCTCTTTAATAAAAACGGTTTTTTGCGGGTTCTTTGATTGCAAACAAATTAAAACGCACTCAGCTATTTTATTTACAGTATTTTCAATTCACTTCAATCTTTATTGATTATTAATTTAATAATCATTCAACTATATTAAGGCACTCTGCTAAAACACCACTACTGTAGAAATTCAGACTCGTACACGAGAACAGAGTTAAAACAAGACTGTCTAAACGCAAATATCGTGCCACTATGTATAAATAGTGGCCGATGTCCAAAACTTTCTAGTTCGAGAACCATCTGCCATAGCTAATGCTTGTATAGATAATAGACAAATTAATCTCGAAGGTTCTAAGACAACAAACTTTTGTGCTAAAGCTTAAGATGTGGCAGCTTTCTTCGAGAATACTCGATAGACGACCGTTTATTTAAATTGCATGATGGTGTTTTCCTTTTGTAATTAGTATAGATGTCGCTTCAAGCAATGCTACTCAATTGCTTGCATTGGATTAACCCATTGAAGCACCGCTAGCTAAAATTTGTAACAATACCATAATTTTTAAGGGATTTTACAATTGTGTAGCATAGTGAATCTGGGCCTGCAAAGTGTGTTTAATTAGGACTTGGTACTGTTATAGGCTGAAGCACAGCGCAGAAAGCACAGAAAAGCAGAGCTAAAAGGGGGCTTAGGCGGTAAAATCTTAAGCTAGGTATAGACGATTGTAAGATCTTACAATATTGTCAGAAAATATATAGAATATTTTTAACCAATCGTGAGAACTTACAATTTCTTCCTGACAATATTGCAAGCAAAAGCATTGGCAGGCCATCTACCTAACAATTAATTGTCAGTTAACTGCCAATCGTCTGAACACTTTGGCATCATTATTGCTGGTACATTGTCAGGCATTGGCATATTGTAAGATGCATAAATTCTCAACACTTTACAACGGCGTCTTTGTCAGAGTAATGACAAAGAATAATGACAATAGATCATCTATGGTCGCAGTGCAAAGGGCCATCTTGGACCAACATAATACAATACAATGACAAAGAATATTAAAGAAAAATGTGTGTGTACGAAAGGGAGAGGACAAACAAGAGAACAGTAAAAATAAGAGTACGAGAGGTAAAAGCTGGCAGAAAAGAGAATAAAAAAATTAAAAACATGGTTATTGAGCGAGAAAAATAAAGAATGAATAATGTTATGTGTGTGTGTGTGTGTATTTTGATAATGACAATTGGCTGACAATTTTTGATACGTAGAAAATCTTACAACCGTGTAAGCTGACAATTTTCGTTGGTAGCTAAATTTATTGTCAGACAATAGTCTGGCCATGAAATTATAAGATTTTCTTGCAATTGTCTGAACTGATAATTTTCTTAATGCTGACAAGTGACTAGTAGATTGCCAGCACGTTGTTAGTTCTTATAATATTGTAGGATCTGACAACCGTCTATACGAAGCTTTACATACAACATGCTCGATTGTTTTTTGTATAAGAGAATGGATGGGTCGTCTAAGCTTCGTATGTAACGAAAGGGAGAGTAATTGAGAAAGTATATGGTTTTTGAAAAATGTCAAAAACTCGTCGTACACCATTATATCAGGCATGAATTTTTATATATTGATTGCACATTGCTTATTCTCTTACGTATCATGAAAACCCATAAAAAAAAGAAAATCTGTTGTATGATTTTTATTATCGTGTTTCAAGATATTGATTATTAATATATTTTCTGCGATTTTACGTAGGTAAGGTATTACCTACTAATATTCATTAGAGAACGATATTCAAAATTAGCGTTGAATTCGTAAAATATTGCATTTAATTGTTTTAGTATTTAAAAGTCAGCAATACTATAAGTTTAAAAAAGGGTTGGATGCAAGTATTTGATTAAATTTAAAATAAAAACCATTGATGGTTCTCATACCAGCTGTATTTTGAAGTCATTTGAAAGTTCTAGAACCCATTAGCAGCTGTCAGCAGATACCTGCTTTAAATTGTGAATATAATCAACATTTGCTTATGACTTCTTATGATTTATAGCTTATTTTATTTCTTAGACATGCTGAATTTTGGAATGCTGCCCATTTTTATTTTTTTTTATTAAATATTAAAAACAAAAAAGAAAGCGAATTTGGCATAAAAAATTTTTTTTTACCATTGATTTCTGAATAACTTTGAAACGGAAGAAGATAGAAACAAATTGTGTAACAGTATTTGAAATAAAATTTTGTAGCGCATATTATGGTGTGCTGTTTACTAAAATTGGAGAAGGGTCTTCTGAATAATGGCTAAATATTTGGGCGTAACTCTATAACTTAGGGCGTACTAATTTTGCCGCGACCATAAAGAAATCCTTACGTGATAGAGAAAAACTGAAAGCAGATTTGGGGTAAGAGCACCAAAATACATATAGTCTAAATATTTTTATTCAAAACACAGAGAGCAACTCAAATATTGAAATATTACAGCGATCTAAGACCTTAAGAATGATAACAAGTGCTCCCTGGTACATTTCCAACAACAATATTCATCTAGATTTACGAGTGCCCAAAGTTAAGAATGAAATAAGTAGGTTTAGCGAAAGGTATGTTGATAGACTCAGTAATTATAGCAATGCCTTGGCTATTGCCTTACTTGATGACAGTGAGGAAATTGTAAGGTTGAAAAGGTTTCATGTTTTGGACTTACCTTTTAGAAAATAGGATCTTAACTTTTTTAAATATGTAAATATTACCTTTTAAGTATTATTGAATATATAAAATTATTTCTGTATTAAGTTTATTAGGCTCAAGTTCTCTCTATATAATCTTTGTGATTGATATTAATTAAATTAGACAAAGCTCAGGGGCTTTAGAAACATGAGCCCCTGAGTTCAAAGACGGGTGCTGACGAGAAAGTGTGGCGGCTTCGAAACAACTACATAGTTGTCCACCCTGCTAAATGTCTTTGATGTTTTCTTTGTCTAATTTAATTAATATCAATCACAAAGATTATATAGAGAGAACTTGAGCCTAATAAACTTAATACAGAAATAATTATATAAGAAAAAGTTCGAATAATAGAAATTAATTACATTGAATATATAAATATATAGATATAAATATATTTTTATGTATATGTTGATATATGATTAAAACAAATGTAATGTTCAAGCCTTCATGAAATTTGCTTAATATGTGCAGTGTTATATATATGTACATAGATTGCAAATATATATACGAGAAAAAAAAAACACAACCAAAAAGTGTTATTTTGCAGAACAGTGTAACCTTCACAGGAGAGACTAGAACTTGCTTCTGGGAAAAAAATGCCAAAGATTTTTTTCCTAATATTAAAAATAACGTAGTTATTCATAGTTCCTTGGCATTTCTCTAACCCGTATTCCCGCAGAACACCAAGAATTGAGTATGTACGCCAAGGCTTAATATGCCCATAACTGGCGGTATAACAGGTTCACTTTGCTATGGAAAACCCTAAAAAATAGATATCAATGCCGCTACTTTTTTGCTCTCTCACATGCATTGCTGCCATGAACTACGTGTTATTACGAAAGCATTTATGTCCGTTAAATAAATAAAAGAACTTCCCTCTCTTTAAGTAGCCAAGAATTCTGTCAAGTCTGTCAAAAGCACTTGGCATACAATTTGTAACGTTTAATTATTAACTGGCTTTTAATTGCTCTTAATAGGAAAGTGGTCGCTGGAAACGAAATTAAAAAAAAAGTAGAAAAAAATACAAGCAAATCAAAAACAGCACTTCAATTCCTTGTTTTCTTTAGTTGATAGAAAAATTCAGGGCAGTTATCTTTTCTGTGGTGAACTTCATAAATTTACTAATTGAACTCAAATTGCTTTAAGGGATGTGGAAAAATCTTAAATGTTTAATTACACAAAATACATAAATTGGCATTACTGGTGGCTTTTTCGGCAATTTAAATTAATTTGTAATCAGTTACTTTGTTAAGTTTTACTTGTCAAAACTCTTTAGGGACTCTTTTACATTGCAAAAATTATTAAAGACACGCATTGATCGCCTTTGTTCGTTAACAGTATTACAAGTTTTTCCCATCTCACAAGACTGTTGAAAATGTTGCTTAATTTAGCAATGTCCAACTTATTTTTTGAGTGTTTTTGTTGTTTGCTTCTTCAATTGTAATTTCTATGTGCTAATTCGTTCAATGGCGGCAGAAAAAAATCGGTTAACATGGCTCTATAACGCGTTGTCGTTTGACCAGCCTCGTCCTCGATATTGGACCGCTGACTCCTCCAGCCTGAATAGCAGTCACTTGAGCGGGTGTATAGGCTCATCGTGCATCATTCGCGAATCTTTGGTGCTGCCGAAGTGACAGTTTTATTTGCTGAGGTGCTCATTATAATTTTGGGCCAAAAATCGTCCAATTCGTCACGATTATTCCGCTCTCGGGGGGCGTGTATCGCTCCATGGCCTGTTCACTTGTATTCTACAGCTATTTTGTTTACAAATGTATATACAGATTTGAGATTGGCCACCATTCGCAAAAATAAGAGCAGCTTCCAATAGGACCAGCTTGTATTTTATTTTAACATTTAAAACACTACGCCGGGCCGCAGCAATTTTGTTAACATTTAATTTTTTATTTTTGATTTCTCGAACTTTTCCGTAAAATATTTATATTTTGTTTGCTAAAAATACTTTGATTCCTGTCGATTTAATGTGTCAATAATACTAAGAATGGAAATTGAAAGTGATATTTTTTTCATGTTTTTTTCTGGTTTTATTTTATTTAAATTGTTAATTTGATTAATTAATTTTTGTTGTTCGAACTTTTTTTTTTCTCTATAATTATTGCGTATGACATTTTTGTAAGGGCTTAAGTTTATTCCATATTGTTGTTGTGATTGATATTAATTGCTTAAGACAATGAAGATATCTAAAACTTTTAGCTGGGGGACAACTAGCTGTATCGAAGCCGCCACACTTCTTGTCAGCATCCATCCTTGAACTCCGAGTCTCATATTTCTGAAGCGATACTCATGCCATTTAGTCAACCAAGTTGTTGTATATACGGGGATGTTGTAGTGCAATTTGTTTAGTAGTGTAGTGGTGTGAAACTTTCACTTGATACATATGCGCTGAAAATATTTTTACTCAATGCAATGAACTCAGTGAAATGTAAATGAAGCTAAAATGAAAAAGTTCGCTTTATGAATAATATTTTTCATTGTAGAATTGAAATTATTTGTTCGTGCAGTAAAGAACATTCAATGAATCCATTATTTCATTGACCGAATGAATGAATTTTCTCTTAGTGTAGTTTGTGCCCTGATACAACTAATTGGGTAACGATTTCCCTACAATAAGAACAGCTTTAAGAAAAATAACATGCATTTTGTTTTTGTACAACTTCTGAAAACTGTCAAAAAGACACCACTGCTGCAAACTGTACAGCATCTACAGAGGTGGCATGAACAGATTTTATGTTGATTTGCCATCTCCATCTCAATATCTCAGTATTCTCCTGACAATTTAACGAAGTCAAATGATTAACGGTTCAGCTCATGAAGCTACTTTAATTGTTGTGTCATGGTTTGTGCATGGAGTTAAGCAATCAGATATTTGAAAAAACTAACAATAACAAAGAAACTAGTTCATCTGAGTCAACCACTACTCTTCAATGAACATTGTACATAAAAATATGTTCAAAAGATTCAAAGTCTAACCCCCGATTTTTGGCTTGGGATTTAAAAACAAAATTAGTAAAGCATTTATATTAAATTACTTTTTAGGCTCAAGTTCAACCCTTGGGTTTTCACTACTTTTTAATCAATATCAATTAAGTAAAGATAAGTAAAAATTTATTTGCTAGGTGGACAACCGGCTGTTTCTGGGTAGCAAACACCCTTCATCAGCACCCTATGAACTTTGGATGTGTCAAATTTCACAATTTTGGCACAGCCGCTTTAACCACTCGGCAACCAAAGCTCACGCAATTTTACTTTCTGTTTGTATACTTAATTAACGTTAACCAAAGCAATGATATTTTTGCAGTCTTGGACGATATTTGTCGTCTCAGAAGACTGTTGCTCTCTGTTTATATGAAAGCTTTTTAATACATGTTCTGTTATGCATCATTGAGATCTAGATGCTCTTTTATTGATACAATTTGAACATGTTCGCCATGCCCTGCGTTATTAACATTTTGCTGTAAATTTTAATTTTGTTATTGAACTTCTGTGTTGTAATACATTTATATTAAATTACTTTTTAGGCTCAAGTTCAACCCTTGGGTTTTCACTACTTTTTAATCAATATCAATTAAGTAAAGATAAGTAAAAATTTATTTGCTAGGTGGACAACCGGTGGACAACCGGTAAAGTTTTGATTAAAATTTAAGTTGGATTTAAAATAACTTTCTGTTTTACAGTCTAAAATTAATTGTAATAAAAGTACGGCAACACAATGTAAGTGTCAAAAAATTACCGATAACTCAATAAAAAACAGCTGTTTAAACAAATTTGAAAGCAAGTGAAATTATGAAAAGTTTAGAAAACAATAAATTGTTTTTTAAAAATTATTAAAATGAGTAGCAAAAGTGATAAAAGGACTCAAAATTTCACTGCCACAGAAGTTGATTACCTTCTGGAAATAATAAAAAATCAAATTATGAAACAAAACAAAAAAAAAAAAAACATGTGCAATTTGCTTAATTTGCAGAACAAAACCAAACTGTCGAAATCATATGGCAGTACGAAAAACTTAAATGGATTTTAAATGGGCACGCAGGTCGTTTAAGCTTGATTTAAATAGCAACTGTTTGACTCAATTTTGTATTTAAATCAATTTTAAATTGAAATGGCATTTAAAATCCAAGTCAAAAATTGGGGGTAATAACTTCCACAAAACAAAAAAAAAAAACATTTAATTTACTGAAAACTGTTGTGTTACAGCATCAAAATAAATATACCATGTTTAATATTTTGGGTCAACAATTTGCTTGTTTGCGTTGCCATACTTTTGGAAAATTTCATTGTGTTGTTTATTTTACGATTTCTCTCTTTTGCATGAGCTTTACCCCAACAGTAAGAAACTGATTTCTAATATTTTATTGCAAACTCTTTCATTTACATACCTCTTATGCGATTCGAACCGCAATCTCATGACAGTTGATCAGTGACCGCATATACTCGTAATCACAACAAATGGTACAGCAAATAATTTCACATTAAAAAAGATTTAAATATCATTGCTTTGGTTAACGTTAATTAAGTATATAAATAGAAAGTTAAATTGCGTGGGCTTTGGTTGCCGAGTGGTTAAAGCGGCTGTGCCAAAATTGTGAAATTTGACACATCCAAAGTTCATAGGGTGCTGATGAAGGGTGTTTGCTACCCAGAAACAGCCGGTTGTCCACCTAGCAAATAAATTTTACTTTTCTTTACTTAATTGATATTGATTAAAAAGTAGTGAAAACCCAAGGGTTGAACTTGAGGCTGAAAAAGTAATTTAATTAAGTTTTAATTTTACACCTAACACGAGTTTTAGTCGACATTTTGTCGTATTAATTTTATATTCCAGTTTTTTTTTCTGTGTGCAACATTATTTACGAAAATCGTTGCACACCCATCATCGCCTCATTCATCGTTTTTAACACAAAACAATAAAACATTAGGGCAAACAAATAAATTTTACAAATTTGAAATTTATTAAAAATATTAAAAGCCGATTGGCTTAATTGATTGTTGTTGCAAAGTATTGTTAAATAAATTGCTTTGTCTTTTCCTCAATGAAATACATTTTATTTTAACAATAATACTTTATCATACTGAACAAATAAAATATTTACGACAAATTAAAATGTTTATTTTGCAAAAAAGAAAACAACAAATTTATAAAACTATAAACAAAAATTAATGGAAAAATCTCCTGTTAATTGTAATTAAACATTTGTGAGTTTAACAATTATTAAAATTATGTACAGCTTCTACATATTTTTCAATTGTAAAACTTATTTTTTATTGTTTATTAAAAGAAAAAAAAATACAACGAAAGGGTTTAAAACTGTCAGTTGTTTATTAATTTGTGTGTAAATGTTTTTTGTCTTTATTTTTATAAAAGTTTATGAATTAAAAATAATAATAAAACAACATGTTGCTGTTTGTGAGTGTCAGTTTTGTTGTAGTACTTTTTATTTAATTTAATCCGCTTAAAAAATGAAACTTTTACTGCAGGTGGTTATGAAAATAAACTAATTTTATGAGTTGTTTTTTTCAACAAACCCATTTGCATCAAAACCCTGTGACATCAAAAGGGAAAAAGTTCGAAATTCGCTTTATATTAGGGAGGGGCGTGAGCGCTGCAAAAGCTACACAGTTATTATTTTACTTTATTGGGGTTCAGTTCGACTTTTACTTCCTTAGAATTGAGAATGTTGTTTTTTTTTGTGGCAAAATCATGGCGAGCAAAATTTTTAAAGAAGACAGGTATAGTAAAACAAATTTGAAGAATGGTTGGCTCTTGTGTTCTGCAAAAATTTTGATTAATACTGAAGATGATAAAATCGAACTAAAACCCAATAAAAAAATTAACACATGTAAATTACAAAGCTCGTCTAAAAAGTTAAACTGCCAATTTACTTGGCTTTACTTCTGTCCGAAAGTAAAAGTATAAGCTTCTGAGAAGACCATATATCGTTAGTGTAATCCGAAAGATCCTTGACCCAATATGTGGGGGATTAATTCAGAAAAATTTTAAGGTTGAGACAAATGCACCTCCTTAGGTCGAAATATGATACACAGAAAGGAGAAGGACATTGTATATTTAAGTTTTTCTACCTTTATTTTGGTATGAAGCGTGCACTTAAAACAAGCAGAATAGGGATTATTAAAGAGAATCAATCATGTTGTGGCTGAAAATGAACGATTACGGAATTCCTAGATGTTGAACTTGAGCCCGTTAAGAATTGTGTAAATATAAATTGGTTTATTTTTATAAAGGGTGTTTTTTTAAGCCCGATAGAACTTGAAATTGTAGAAAATAACACAAAAAATTAAATTGTAATCAAAATTTTTTTTTTATTCGAAAGATCAATACGTGACATTAACATTTGAAAATGATTTCGGGCATATGGGCACCGCGGCTGTTCTTGACGAAGTGCATTCTGGACGTCCAATTTTGGGCCACTTTTTCGAGCACTGCTGGCCGTATGTCACGAATAACACGAACAATGCTGGCCTCCAAGGCGTCAATTGTTGCTGGTTTATCAGCATAAGCCAGTGACTTCACGTAGCCCCACAGGAAATAATCGAGAGGTGTCAAATCGCACGACCTTGGAGGCCAATTGACAGGTCCATTTCTCGAAATCAACTTATCGCCAAATTTTGATTTCAATAAGTCGATGGTTGCGTTCGCCGTATGGCACGTAGCGCCATCCTGTTGAAACCACATCTCCTCCGGATCAATGTCATCCATATTTTTAAACAAAAAATCATTGATCATGGTGCGGTAACGATCTCCATTGACCGTAACGCGAGCTCCGGCCTCATTTTTGAAGAAATAAGGTCCGATGATGCCACCAGCGTGAAAACCGCACCATACGGTGCATTTTTCTGGATGTAATGGAGTCTGTAGGGTCTGTTGTGGATTGGTCTCACTCCATATGCGGCAATTTTGTTTATTAGCAAACCCGTTAAGCCAAAAATGCGCCTCATCGCTGAACACAATTTTGCGATAATAAGTTGCGCGAATCAACAACTGATTTTCAAAGTAAATTTGGATAATTTCGTAGCGTTGTTCAAGCGTGAGTCTATTCATGATGATTTGTCAGAGTATACTGAAACAAATAATAAATAAAAGTTTCATCAAAATTTAATTTTTTGTGTTACTTTTTACAATTTAAAGTTCTATCTAGCTTAAAAAAACACCCGATATTATTTGATCTTAAAATTGTTAAATTAATTATTCAACAAATTTTTGGCAAAATATTGAAAATAATTAAAAATTGCTTAAATTATTTTTTATAAAAACCCAAAGATCAAAAGCTTGAATTGTGACTCCCAAAGTCATCCTTCGTTTTGGACCACAACTATTTTATTTACCTATTTATTTATACAGAGGTGAAACTCATTTTTTATATATGTACATATATATATATATATATATATTTATGTTATTTTCGTAATTGTAGCTACAAGAATGAATTATTGTTAGTCACTGTAGTTACATTTGTACGCACATACATACGTACACATATGAATTTTGCTTTTGTTATTTAAAAATCATTATAAGAGCTAAAAACGCAAATTAGTTGTTAGTGTTTTGCATACGAATTTAATGACCGTTAAGGTGCGTTTAGACTATCCTAATATTTGTGCAAAATCATAAAAATTCTGTTTGTCCTAGTGTAAACACTCGAATATGTTAGCCACCAAATATTTTTCGGCTGTTTGTTGGCTAACAAAAATGTTTGTTTGTGAAGAAAGCTTTGGACAGTGTAAACACTTTGTCAACACGTCGCAACAAATATCGATATTTTGCTTGTTCTCGCAATATTTTTGGCGGAACAAACAGCGACAAACAATTGTAGAAAAGTGGGTTGTCAACAGTTATTTTTGACAGTGCTTAACACATAAAAAATGAAATAAATTGAAATGGCAATACTGGTCGTCAATTCGTTTGACAGATTGGTAAGTAAAAAACGCGTTTCCGTAATTCTTAATTATAACGCATATTTTTCTGAAAGAAAATGGACGACAACGATGCAGCAGTTATTGAACCGCCCCCGCAAATGTGTGGCGCCACTAGATTCAGCTTTATGTGAAAAACATGAACATATATTTAATGTTAATAATAAAATGAATATTGTAATCAAATTACCAACTAATCGAAGTCATTTGAACCCATGCGCACGAAGTTTTTATGCAGCGAAGGTTCTTCAGAACGCAATTCCTTCAGAAGTTTTTGGCAACATCCTTCCATTTTACGGCGCTGCACCCAAGCTCGAACCCACATTCTGCTGGAACTTTGTTTTTTTCTTTTAGCTGGGTTTCTGAAACTGCTATAGCTCCAGCGGTTATTAATAATAAATCTCCAATATCACTGTCACTAAATATTTTAACTTTTCACATTGCTTCACAATTACAATTTGATACTGTTTGACAGATGGATTTCATAAACATAACAACATTGTTTGACAAATGTTTGTCATACACACCGGACAAATAAAATTATTAATATAGTGTAAAGGGGTACACAAATATTTGTACTAAACATGGCTGACACAAAATTTTCTGTTATTTGCGCAAATAAAATTCAAACAAATATTAGTGCAAACAAATATTAGTGCAATAATATTAGCCCAAACAATTATTTGTTGTGTTTGGACAAATATTAGCATAGTCTAAACGCACCTTTAGTTTCAGTCTTCTTCTTGAATTCTTTAGTTATTAAGACAAATTGTATGTATTGCCTAATCATGGCACAACATTGTGTTCATCGCATACATGTATACAACATGTTCGATCGAACAAACGACTTGTGCTGCTACCACGGCTGAACATTGGTGTGACTGCGAAGCTGTCTATGCAGCAAACGGGTATAAAAGGAGGATCACGAGCTAAGAAAAGTGAGTTGGCTGACAGCTCGCACTACGGCATGTACTGCATGTTAGAGGTTAGGCTTCTTGTCTGATATTCATGCTCAGTAGTGTAAAAGGAATATCATTTATTATATTAATAAAGGATATTCCTGAGCAAGCAAACCAAAGAATGTTGGCTACATATTTAGCCCCTTGGTAATTCATCTTGGACGGACTTTTACATTGGAGGTTGGACACTCTCTCCAAGTAAAAGTTTATAAAGATTGTATTTGCACTGGGAGGCTGGGATACCTCTTCCAGGGAAAATTCGTGTTTTCTCCTTTGATGACCAACGTATCATGCCAACACTACCATTTTACTTTTCTTTAATTAAATACTTTTTTTTTTGGTTAAAATAAATAAAAGCGTATGTTTTATAACGTTCTCTGAACAAAAGAACGCCACGTGTTCTTATGTAATGTTCGGACTCTGGACTTGGTTGAGCTATCCCAGCAACTAGGGGAAACGTGTCGTGACAGAATAATTAATTTAATATATACAAATTGCTTAAGGATTAATTTTATTTTTATAGTCCAACTACACGATTAACAATTGTTAGTAGTTTTATCAGGCTTGAGTTCGATTTTACTTCCTCAAAATTGAGCAAGATTTTTTTGTGATAAAATTGGAGTGATCAACATTTTTAAGGAAGACAAAAAAAGTAGACGTAATGACTGATGGGCTGGGGTACATTCCATGACTGTTTCGCGTCCATCACGACGCTCATCAGCATCCAAGTGATTTCGAACCCACATCAGGAACAATTGTTTAAGTTCACTTAGAGTACGAATTTCTTGCAAAACCGTGATTTACTTTTAGACACTTTTAGCTTTTGATTCCTGCATAGGGTAGACTTCTTAAAACATTGTTGCTATATTTTGGCTATCCAACTGTATTAGCTAACATTATTTTACCTCTAAAAAAAGACTTGTATTAAAGGTTTTTTGAAGATTTTATTTTAGAGTTCTCATTATTTTCCTAGAAATACTAAACGTTTTCATTTTCCCTGATTGGAAAAGTGGAAAGTAATAGACTTTTATTTTGGTTTACATTAAAACCATTGAAAAAATTTTAAATAAATCACTTTTCTATATGCTTGTTATCAAATAACGTTTTCTTTTTTTCTATCCAAAGAGGATATAATCATACAATTATACACTCGTATAATCAGTAGTACATTTTTAAAATTTTTTTCAAGGTTTCTCGAGTCTATTGAATTGACGTCGTGCAGCAAAAACTAATTGAGATAAGCTTAAGCTTAAGGAGGGTACTAAACTTTTTCTTGAGCGGTATTAAATATTTGCAAACCTTCTCCAAGCAATAAGATTTTTAACTTTTCCTTCAATAATAAGCTCATAAAATTTATAATAAAAAAAAGTTTTTTTCTGAACTTATTTTTAAGAAAAACTTAATGATGATGATCCTAGAATAGAATACAAAATAAAATTAGTATTATTTCTTTCTCAAATTGATTTAATTCAACTGTTATAAAATTATTTTTATGACTTTTCATCATTTCAAGAGTACACAATTTCCCCACAAACCAAAAGTTCCGACTTTTTTGAAGTCAGATTTTTCGTAACGTTTCGTAGACTTGTGTCGAACTTGTTCTTTTGTTCGTTTTTGTCACGAACCAATGATCGCACCCATTTAAATAACATAGGCTTGATGGTTGGTTTGTGGTAAAAATGAACAAAATAACGAATTCGATACAGCCTAATGTTTTGTTGTTACCAATTTTTAGTGACAATTCGGTAGAATGTCGCAAGTCGAACTTTTTGCAACGAATATTTTACACCATTTCGGTAGAACGTCTAACCACAAACTTTGGAATTGTGTCGCATTCGTTCTTTTGTTTGTTTTTGATGCAACCTGGACTTTTGTCGAACTCTTGCTTTTGCTCGTTTTTGTCACGAACCAAGGATCAAACCCATTTAAATGGTAACCGTCTAATTCATAAAAATTATAACAGGTTTATAAAGCTCTTATTTGACAGATTTTCCATACAAATATGTCAAAAACAGTCTTATAAACCTGTTATAATTTTTATGAATTAGGGGATAAGAGTTTGATCGTTGGTTCGTGGCGCAAACGAACAAAACAACGAGTTCGATACGAGTCTAACACGCAAGAATAATAAACCTGTTGGTAGGAATTCTTTGCAAATTTTGTAGTCTGGTATTGAACTTGTTCTTTCGTTCGTTTTTGCCATGAACCAATGAACAAAAACGAGTTTGGCACAAGTCTAGAATCTCGGCAGTCGAACTTTTTGCAACGAGTTCGTTACGAGTTTTTTGCGAAATTATGGTATAATGTAGGAAGACCAATTTTTTTTACGAATTCTGGTAGAATGCGGGTAGTCTAACTTTTCGTGACGAATCCTTTATCATGTTTTAATAACTAGAATGTCGTTAGTAAGACTTGAGAAAAATAAGGGTCTAATTTAAAATCAACTCTCTAGTTAAATTGCTTGTTGTTTCATTTGTTCTTATCATTGTGATGGCTGTATGGTTATGGTGGCGGCTCAACATTCCAAAGGTTTGCAGTTCGAGTCCAGGCAGAGGTAAAGAAACAATTTTTAGTACGAAAATGAAATAAACGAATTATAAAAGTAAAAAACGTTGTAATAACAATACAAGTAGGCAACAAACAAAAACCGGAAAACATAAAATTAAATACATAAATTTTTATAACGATATCTTTTCGACATATCTGTACTATTTTGTAACTAAATATCCACGATATGTCCACCATTACGAAATAGTAACGAATTCAGTTCCCCAACTGGATAATTTTGCCGACCAGTCGTAACAAAGTTCGATGCAAAATCGGAACCTTTGGTTTGGTGGGTTAACACATGAATGCATTTTCATGTGTGTATGTATGTAATGATATGTGGCAGGTGTGTATAACCACAAAATAGTAGATTGTAAATTCATATGAGCCATTAAACATTAAACCTCAATGAAACAAATGTTTGCCAAAAAAGATGAAAGATGTTGTGTTTCCTTTTATAAAAAATGTCTATTACTTTACCTCAAATTATTGGGAAACTCTCGAAAAGGTGGCGTTCTTTTTTGGAAAAATTGTGTTTAAGCTGGAATGTTATTTTCTTGGGATTGCTTAATTTATTCCATTTATAGGTTGTTAAAAAATCATTGCGTTTAAAGCTGTTGCATGTGAGAAAATTTTATTCGTTTCATAGTATATGTCGGAGCTAGGGTTTGGGAATTCCCGAACTTTTCTCTTTCCCGGCATTCACGGGAAAATTTATAAATTTCCCTGGAAATCCCGGGAAATTTTCTTATACTACAAATAAGTAATTTTTAGTAATCAACTTTTTAAGTTAACAGGACGATTCAAAATGGACTTTGTCAAAGCTTTGCTAAGAAGAAATATTTCTTCAAAACTTATACTTTTTAATGGCTGTTTGGATGGTGCACATACATTTGCTATTACGTTTTTACTTTCTACGGTTTTCAATTTCTGGCCTTAAAAGAAATTTTTCTCCAAAGCTAATGATGAGCTACAAAGACTAAAGTAGGATAAAAACACGTTCATTTAAAAAGCTTTATATTCTACCCAAAATTGTGCTCCCTTTTAATAAAACTTTTGATACGTTCTTGAAAGTTTGAACATAAATAAAAGTTTTAGCAAACATTTTCATATTTGTTTGTTTGTTTGTTTGTTTGTTTGTTTGTTTGTTTGTTTGTCAAATGATGCATCCTATTGAGTAAAACTTTTAATTGGCCGAAATCTTCATTCAAACAAACAACAGCTTTGAAAGGACTAATATAGTAATTTCTTTAACTTTGAACCCTAACATTTATCAGGTAAAATAATGCTGAGTAAAAGTTGACACGATGCCAAGAAAAAAAAACTTTCCAAAGATTGATGATGACATCATATCTTGCAATATGAAAAGTTTACAGGAAAAAGTTTTCTGCTCTTTTGCATACTTTGTTTTTTGGCTCATTAACTTTTAAAAATATGTATTTGAAAGGAGTTTCTGCAGTTAAAGACATAAAGAATTGCATGTGAGTGAATGTGTTGTCATGTTAACGTTTTTATTTGTTTCGTCATTTTTCCGTTTAGGTATTAAAAAGTCACTTTACTTGAAATAACACGATGCAATTAGTTAAAAAAAAAGTCAGGGACCAAATCACTGCTCCCGTGCAATACTGAACTATCAGTGAAAATAATGAAAAGTAGAAACAAAATAAGCAACAAACACACAGCATACGTGACGGAATTCATTCGATCGCGAATGTCCCCGATTTTATGCTTCTCTTTTGAGATTTATTTAATATGTTATTCAAGGCTTCACTTGTGATATAAAACTGTATCACGTTGAAGAAATGCTGATTTTAATTTTAGAACCGGACTTTTAGACTCACACCATTTTTTTTGCTAAAAAATTTTAGTTTTAAATATAAATCCAAACCAAAACTACAGGTGGGCCAATTTTGTAACAATTTGTTAATTTTCTTTTCTTTGGGGAACTAGAAAAAAAATACGAGTAGTTGCTATATTTCAATGGATACATATATAAATTAGCTGAAAACTATTATTATGTACTTTTATATACAAATGTACTTATTTCTAGTTTTGTTTATTATATTTTTCAAATGAATTTATTCGTTACATTTATAAAATTAATTTATTTATTTGGAATTTTTTTTTTTGATTTCTGTTGTCGCCAAGAAAAAATAAAAGAAAATGAAAGCAGCTGATTGTCAAAGCGCGCAAAAAGATGAAAGATGCTCAACTTTTTGTTTTGCTTTGCGTCAAATAAAATTTATGCGACCATATAAACATGTACATTTATCTTAAATGTCAAAGTGTGTATGTAACGTAACGCGAAGCAAAAGTTTTATCTGACACGGCCTTTAGTTTTACGATGGGCGGAATACGAAATGATTTTTTTTTATTTCCGGCAGAGAATCTGTCAAAATATTCAACAGGCATGAAAACGCCGACTTATTCACCCTTTTTACCTTTTAAACTACAAATTTCTGTTTATTAGTTATAAAACATAACTTTAATTACTCACCCACAAATTTTCAATAAATTTCCTTTGTATGTATATTTTCTTCTTCCCAAACGTTCCCATAAAATTCATGATAGCAAATTTCCCTACTTGGGAAATGAAAATTTTATGGGTATAAAAATTTCACATTTTACTCACGACAGGGGTGAATATGTTTGTCTTAAATAAAGCTTGTTCAAATGTCAATTATATTGTTTTTTTTTTTTTTAAATAAATGTAACCAAATTTTTGCTTTTCATGGATGGTGACCGTAAAATGATCAATTTGTAACAAAAATTGTGTTTATGGTGATCAAAAATTGCTTACGGCACTTTAAATAAAAATGCCTTGTTTGTCACAACCTTATTCATCGTTGTCGCAACCATATTGTAAAATGTTTTTTCTTTGCGTGTACATATAAACATACATATGTACGTATGTACGTATGTATATAAATCAATATTAAAAAAAAAATGCAAATCTATACCACTAATAAGAAAAAACTTTAACGAAATTTAAAGGAATAAGACTCTCAATAGAAACACTGCATTGACGGCAAATGCTTTTTGTTTTAAACTGCTCTTAATGCACATTCACACACACGCTCGTATTTCTCTGCCATGTTTTCTGTTTTCTGTTTTCTAATTTCTTATATTTCTTTCCTTTATTAGATTTAAACATTAATGTGCTATGAAACCGTATTATGATTTATGGTTGGGATTATCATCGTTGAACCGTTTGGTATGTCTTTAAGCATTTATTATTTGATTTTATGCATGTGCGGCAACAAAGCCCACTCACTTACGGCTGTGAATCTGTGCAAATAAATGAACTCATGCCTGTGAGTGTTGAAAAATAGAACAATTCTTTCTAATACAATAACGTTTACGGCAGCAAGGAATGTTGTCTCCAAGGAGCTGCAAATAGATGTAAGCAAACAGTCATAAGGAAACACACATGATGGCTAATGCGGCTGCAACAAGTATCTGCAGCTTACAGGGATGATCAAGATACGGCGAAGTTTTCGATATCAAAAATAAAAATTTTAAGATTATCATTAAGTGAGTGAAAAGAAATAAATCAAGACATTTTGATTCGTGGAACCGTTACACGTTGCTTTGGATTATGTTTATTTAGTTGCATCCTGCTACGCAGCAGCTGCTTGATGTATGGCTTGTTAGGACTTAAGATGTGTAGGATGCCTCGGTCACTTTGGTGACCGATATCTTAATCATTAGGTCCCTCAATTTCCACTGAAGGAGGTTAGTCGAGCCATCAGCGCTCCGGGCTGGCATTTCGGGCTTATTCTGGCTGGTCATAGGAGTACTGCCATCGACATAAAATAGATGTGTATACACCAGAGAGCCGTAGCTCTCATAAGTCTTATCAGAAGCTGTTCTTGTGTGGCATCAAAACACTGCATATTAGTGTCACTAAACATATGACTTGAAACGGTTTTTGTATTTGGATCACCCAGTATCGCACATGTTCCTTTTGCCCTGCTTTGGTCTAGATTCATTTTGTTTTGCTTTCTTGTCTAAAAGCTTAGCAAGTAAGACAGTGGAAAGTTATGGGGATTGTTTTTAAAAGGGATTAGAGTTGCAAGCAATAAAAATGTGTAATCGACATTTGTTGCGTCTTTGCAAAATGAGTTTCATGTTGTGAGTAGGTATTTTGTTGGTGCCAGTTCTCAGACACGGGTGCAACAGTTTGCTCAGCGTACTGCATGTGATACATATTAAAACATGTTTTTTATTTGCTTTAAGGATGTGTTTGCAGCCTGTTGCATTACACACATTTCTTTTTGTCTCCTCTTTAAGTAAGTTTTTCTTTTTTTTTTTTCTTTCTTTTTTTCCTCTTTGGCACACTTTCAGAGTTTCAGTGCTGGATTATACGTGAGGAATAGAATGAGTGCCTTTCAGTTTGTAGCAGGAAAATTTGAGCAAATGCTTTATATGAGGCCTTATTTGCATAATTAATACCTTCATGGCCTCATGAAAGGCCTTGGAGTTTCCATTAAAGCGTTTGTTATGCAGGATCTGCAAAAGGCTGTAATTGGAAAATATTAAATTAAAAGTAATCAATTTTAACGCTGATAAAATCTTGTAAATAATTTAACATATAAATTATTGCTTTTGGTAGTCAGTAACACTTTAAAACGACATTCGCAGGAGTTTAAAATCAGCTGTTTTGAAGGGCCGGCTGGTGGTGTTCATTTAAGATTTTTATTGAAATGGAGTTTAAATATTTGGCTTAGGATTTATCCGAAGAGCAGAATTTCAGCACTCATTATTATAATTTATATGCACGTTTTATAATTAAGCATTATTGCTTCATTAATTCAGGTCCAAAAATGAACCTTTTCAAAAAACGTTTGTTGTATTTTTCAGCTGTCTATATGCCGACTTATTACTTCAGTTTACTTGGCAGATAATAGAATGATTAAACAATTTTTGTTTTGTTTTTTTTTTGCATTCTTTTTGTGTTTTCATAGATGTAATGAATAAATTTCATTAAAAATGTTTCATTAATTTTCATAATTTCGCTAAAAAATGTCATCAAATCAATGAAGAATTTCATTAAATCAATGTTTTCGTTCATTGAGTTTTCAATTATAATTTTACTTGTAAAGAAATTTGGATTTATAGTAATATATTTTAATATTTCGCAAAGGTTTTGAGGTCTACTGCGAGTAACTTCTTAAAAGTGGCATCTCACATAAAATGGCGTTTTTTGGAATATACGTTAATAATAAGATTATTCGTAAAATTGATAATATACCCCTCATGAAAATTATGTTCGGGTTTCATTAGGTGAATGTATAAATTCTTAAATTTAATGAATCGTTTCATTTAGTTAATGATTTTGTGATTAAACCAATTTCATTGGCTTAATGACAAAAATTCATATATTTAATAAAACGATCATTAATATAAATTTAATGAATTAGAATTCATTGACTTATACTCTGTTCACATATGCCTTTTTAATTGAAACAATATTCAGTTAATTGACAATATTTTTTTGGTATTCATACATACTTAATAATGCTACGACAATTAGCATTTGACAGGTGAAGAAATTATTGTTTAAATTTTTCTGTAAATATTTGTTTGTTTGTTTGTTTGTTTATTTTGTTGGCGTTTGAGTCAAATTTTAACAAGGTGTGTTCAATAAGTACTGTTGTTGTAAAAGCTTGTTCATTTAGTACTGTTAATACAAATCTAACAGTGTTGCATTATAAAATTTAGTCATTATTAAAACAATAGCGGTACTCAGCGTTTGGTGCGTTTTTGGTTGCGACTATTTGCATTTGCGATTATATTGCAACTAATATTGAGCACCCTTTTTAACAACTTTGCAAATTTTATTGCACTCCAAATAACAGCTGATAAATTAATACACAATTTTTAATTTTTCACGTTTTATTTTCTTTGGTAATTGCTGTTGGCTCCATCTCTACAATTTTTTGTTTGCTTTGTTTTAAAATGTCAGCTGTTCGAGTGTTAGCATTGCAAACGCAATACTCATGCGAAAAAAGCAACACGTAATTAGCGGTGCGTAAATGCAAAAATATTGCGAGTGCAACCTTGTATATTTTGTTGTTGGGTTGCAAAGAAAAAGCAACGATTTCTTGCATTCGCGCTTACGCAAGACATTTGCGCCGAATAATAAACTGCGCTAATTATCTCTTAATTACCAATAAGTTAGTTGTAATTTTTATATGAAAATTTAGTCTCAATAATTGTTATAATTTGAATATTGCTGCATGTATGAACAGAGTATTAATAAACACCAACGTTGGTTGAAAAATGATGAATATTTTCCATTAAATTAATTGGACTTATGCATGAAATTCTTTTAGTGAAAATACTGTTTTTAAAAATGCAATATGGAAAAATACACTTTAAGAAATTTTCGAAAGCAGTTACTGCAGTAAAAATTTTTCAAAGTGTAAAAACCACATGTTTTGAAAAAGTGTTTTTAAAACGTTAAACAATCACAAAACAGTATGAATCTAGTTGTGATCTATGTTTGAAGCATTTTGGGTACTGATGAGCGTCGTTGTGGTGGACAGGAAGCAGCCATGATATATCTCCCAGCCAATAAGTCTTCAACTTTGCTTTTCTTGTCTTGTATTTATGTCTTGGGGGAGCTGCGGGAGCAATTCATAACTAGCCTGTTCATTTTGGAATGCACTAAAAAACTTCATATAACACTATCCGATATCTAATACATAGTGATACAAATACATACAAATCGGATCTGTAGTTGTTTTGAAAACACCAGTTCACGATTGTACAGCTCGTACTGCAGAAAATATTGCTGCTCTTCGCGATACTGTGTCTAAAGAGCCGTCCGCCTCAACTCGTCGTCATGCCCAACAATTGCTCGTCGTTGTTGAACATTGTGCATAAAGACTTGCATTTACACTTTTAAAAGGTGCAATTGACTCCACAACTCAGGCCTCTTGACTATTCCAAGCGTCGTCATTGGTCAGAATGGTGGCAAGGAATGGCTACAGTGGAGGATAAGTTTTCGAAGGAAATCATCTTCATTGATGAGGCATATTTTCACCTCACTGGAATCGTCAATAGGCAGAATTGCCGCAGTTGGGCGAAAGATAATCCAAGAGTGATTGTCGAAAAGCCAATGCACCCGCAAAGAGTGACTATTTGGCGCGGTTAATGGGCTGGCGGCATTATCGGTCGATATTTTTTCCAAAATGAGGCCGGTCAAGCAGTTGCTGTGAATGGTGTTTGCTGTCGTGAGATGATCGCGAACTGTTTATGGGCTGGATTGCAAGATATGGATGTGGATGACATGTGGACATGGACGATGCCTTTAAAAACACAACTAACGAAGCAATGGCTTTTTTGCGCGACAAATTCAATGGCCGTATTATATCATGTGGCGGCGATGTCAAATGCCCGCCAAGATCATTTGATTGGGCACCGTTGGACTTCTTTCTTTGTAGTTATTTGCAGGCAAAAGTGCACGTCGATAGGACAGCAACAATTCAAAAAGTAGAGTATGAGATAACTCGTCACATTAATCTCAATTATGCCTCAGCGTCCATTCACCATCGGATGGAGGTGTGCCGCTGAGGTTGCGGCAGCCATTGGGCGCATAGTTTGTTCTATACATAATTGAACTATACCAAATGAAATGACAAAATATTCTAAATAATTTGTGTTTTATTCAAAGTCAACATGGGTCCTTAAAATTTATTAAGATGTAATTATCGTAATGCTCTTTACGAATTGAGGTATATACTGAGCAGCAAGTCGATCTGGTCAACGGATAAATCAGATTTTGTAAATATCTCATAGAGATTATTTTTTCTGTTGTTGTTAAATGTAGTTTTTAATTTCTTGGCTTAGAACTCTAAGCACAATAGATTAATGTTCCTTTACGCCAACTTAAGCCACCCTCCCCTTGACAACAGAGATTTGTATGTTTCAATTTTACACACCCAATACAATTTAAGTTAAGAAATCCTAAAAAAAATAAAAAATCATCTTACGAAAACAAATTGCTTGTGATACCAAAAATATGTTTTTTTTTCAATTTAAAATGTGGACAAAAAATTAATTACATTTAAGTATAAAATAGACATTGTTGTAAATTTGGCATTTGTAATTAATCTCCATTAGTTGTAACATTTCTATTTGCAATTTGCTAAAACTTTCTTTTAATCTGTTAGAAGATTATTAAAGAGAATATTTGTTGCACATAATGTCATCATAAATTTTACATTTAAATGCCGTGTTCATTATCTGCCGGTTACAAGACCACATCATGCGCAGATAGAAAGAAGATGCATTCGAAACAAATTTTGTACATTTGAACATGAGTTCTCTACACAATGTTGCGGGCTGCCAAGAATTGAAAGAAAGAACACAAACTCTGAAGACAAAGCAGCAAATTTGCGAAAATAATTTCTGCTGCTGCAACGAATAATCTTGTGGAAGTGTTTTCTAAAATGAGTCCAATTAAGTGTCTTAATTGGAAATCTACACGACAGCTTCTGTGCCACGTATTATTTATTTTATTTTTTCTTCTTCTCATCATATTGCCTTTATTACTTGAAGAGTTGTTCGGAGACAAATTATAGAATTGTGTTTGTTGGAATCAAAGTATAAGGGTCATACTAAAAGAAAAGTTATAAAAAGTTTAAATGTATTCGTACACATATTGATTTTTCTTTGAATACGCCCTTTAACTGCCTGTTCTTCAATGTCGCAAGAATATATATGTATGCGATCGAAATGTAGTCGCTCGATTTCGAATCAATTTGGATTCCATTATTTTGACAGCTTGCGTCCGCATGGGCTTACGTCATGAAATTGTTTTCATTTATTTTACAGACATACCAGATCGCCAAATTAATATTTTGGTTGACATTTTACTAAAGTAATGACAAAAACTACAGGGGCCAAATCGTCGCATACGTGATGGAACGAATTTTGTTGCCTGGGCCTTGTGGTTGTTGTTCATTTTGTTTTTGTTTTATATTATTTTTATTCGATAGTTCATTCGACATCGAATGCAACGATTTGACCCCTGAATAGTTCTTGTGTAAGTACAATCCTTCTTAAACTCTATCTGCCAAACGAAAGCAAATACATACAAAAATAAGTACAAAATAAATAAGCTGTGGTGAGTGCGTGGGTATTTTCAGTACTTCTAAGCTCTGCAGCCGCTTTCCTTCAGCACCAGAAGTGCCGATTTCAAGAGAAAGAAGTTTAGCTTCCTTAGCTTTAGCTTGATTAATTCTTTCTGATTTTATTTTCCAAAATTGTCAACTTATATACTAACTTATTCTATAGGTAAGCATTATTTTGGGATACCAACAGTTCAATATTTGATTCGTTGTTCCCATGGCTTTAGCAAATTTAGTTTTGGTTCCCATAAACCATTGGCACGTGAAAAACATTATTGCAACATTGTTTGATATGAAATTCTTTCGGGCAACAAACCCAGCAACAAAATCAATATAAAGTATACATATGGATTTTTAAACAATTCCCATGCCCACAGTTTATTACATTCAATCGAACCTCATATTACAGTTTTCATTCTTCTACAAATTATTTTTACACAAACAAAAATTACTTGAATACTTATTAATGCTGACCCAACATAAAAACATTAAGTCATTGGCTTTTAGGTTAATGGCTGAAATTCTTAATACAAAATTCTTAAATTGCTACAGTAGTAAACCTAAGTATGTATACACTACAAAGCAAACATTTTGAAATTGAGGAAATATTTTTGTTTTCTCTGGTAAACTCAGGATTTTCTTTCATCCCGCGAACAAGCGAACTGTTTAGGAAAACTGCATGCGTACATGCGATAATTGTTTAATATGTTTGCTAAATAAAATAAAAATGAAAAATATGTGGATTTTCTAGTTTTATTCCCAGTTTCTTAAATAATAAGTATACATTTTTTTCTATAAAAACAGCCACTCGATATTAAAACAGCAAGTGATTGATTTTAACGTTTGTGTTCGCAGTGCTGACGATCGAAATAGAGGAATCAGATTTTTTATGAAAACACTTACGTCTTTTTTTCTCATCGATCGAGTCATCGTTCGAACAAAAGAGCGTCATAAAGGAACCCAAAGCAATTTTCTTTCGTTTGGAATGCGAACAATCACACGACTTCAACATTGAGGAACTGGCAGTGAGTTTTTCCACTTTAACGAAAATGGGGTGGTTTATTTTCTAGTATTAATGCAGGTCCAAAAATAGATCTATCAAATGTTTTCTGGCTTTTTCAGCTGTCTATATGCCGACGACATTTCATTGGTGCTAATCAAGTCTACTGGTGAAAATTGCTTTTCTTTCGTTTGGAATGCGAACAATCACACGACTTCGACATTGAGGAACTGGCAGTAAGTTTTTCCACTTTAACGAAAATGGTGTAGTTTATTTTCTTGTATTAATGCAGTTCCGAAAATAGACCTATCAAATGTTTTCTGTCTTTTTCAGCTGCCTATATGCCGACGACATTTCGTTGGTGCTAATCTACTCATCAGTAGACTTGATTAGCACCAACGAAATGTCGTCGGCATATAGACAGCTGAAAAAGCCAGAAAACATTTGATAGGTATATTTTTGGACCTGAATTAATACTTGGCTCTCAAAGCAAATATATAATTAAGTTTATGTTTGAATGTTTATTTTCTTGTATTGATTTTTATTCATAAATTATAAGTTAAGTTTTTGTTTTTAGATTTCATAATAACTAGATTTATTTGTGTAAAGAGTCTAACAAACAAAACGCACACTGAAGATATTTTCCGTTTATTTAATTGGTTTCTTTCAAACCTTATTCATATATGGTTGGTTCTCATTGCAAATGCTTTTCTACATAAAACTCGACAGTTTTTTCACTATCCATTGACTTAATATCTATGCTGTTAAGATTTAATATTTTTTGGTCTATAAATAGACCTAAATGTCTTCTGCTCTTTTCAGCCGTCGACATTTCATTGATGCTAATCAACTCATCAGTAGTGAGAAAATGTATATTTGGTTCTTTCTAGCAATTGCTGTCTCTTTCTATCAATCCTATAGCAATTAATGAAAGCAAAATGAAGTATCAGACGTGCCTTACACATGTTTATCGCTACAATTTGATCACAATAACATTTTTTTCTCAATGCTGAGGAAGTAAAAGCAAACTGAAGCACGACAAAATAATTATCAATTGTAAAATATATAATTTGACTATAGAATTAAATTAAGTCATAATATGTACCACTAAAATGAGAATCAGCCATAATTCTACGTAGTAGAGACTTACGTTGAAGAGATTTATGTTTCTGTTTTTGTATACATTTTTTTATAATTCCCAATCAAAGTTTGTTTAATGAAATTTCCTTTCAATTCATTTACTTAATTATTGATGCTTTGCACAAAAAATAATAATTGCACAATTATTTATTTAAATATTTTTTTAAATTAAATTTTGCAAAAGTGTTGATAAAGACAAATAAATTATAAAATAAAAATATAGACTTGTGCAGTCTATTTTTTATTATGAAAAGCTGATATGCTGTTATGCTTTCATTTTTGCAAAACAAACAAAATATTCTTGAAACATTTCAAAAGATAAAACGTAGCAATAATCTACAAATAAGACGCTGTTACGACTTTTAATCATGATGTTCTTATAATATCACAGTTAACTTTAGTTCAATTAGTAAATGCCTAAAAGTATGCCACGCATATTCAATAAAGAAGTCTAGTTTTAATGAGTAGTAGCAGGTTCAGCATCTCGCAGACGATTAAGAAAAAGATGGAGATTTTCGAACGTCACATAGTCCAGAAATGCATAGAGAAGAATTATAAGTGTCCAAATAGAAGGTTTTCGAACACATATATTTATGCAAACCCTAAGTTATCTCTGTTGTCTCGTTACGCTTTTGATCTGATGAATAAATAGATTTGTTGAAAGATTGTCTCACTTTGAAGGCAATATTATTCAAGATATTTTATCAACTGAATATGATTTTAATTGGTCAAACACGCAATATATTTCTTGTATTGGGATTTTAAAGGAAAATGGCAATTTTAACGTATAGTTTATTTGATCTTTTATTTTAATAATAAATTTAATTTTAAGGAGAATTGTGATAAAGTATATATGTATAGGAACAACTAAAAATGAACTACGAACTAGAATTGCAGGACATAAATCGGACCAGAGATACAGGGATATTAATACTCAGAAGACAGCATTATCTTCTCAATGTGTTAGATCAAATCATTATCCTCATTTTGAAAATGTTTCAATATTGAAAACAGAAAATAATTATAAGAAACGTTTTATATTAGAAACGATAGAGATTATTGGTACTCCAATATCACGTAGAATGAATTTTAAAATAGATACAGAGAATGTAGCACAGAATTATAGATATTTAGTCAGTAAGAAATTAAATACATAATGTGAAATGCAATATTATAAGTATAATGTTAACACAATTAAAAAAAAAAAAAAAAAAAAAAAATTTACATAGTTCTATGAGTAACATTTGTTCTTTCAAATTTAATTTAATACACAACATGTTTGAGATATTAACAAAACAAATGTTAGTCGTAGAATTATTATTATTTGGTTTGAATATGTATGAGTTTTTCATTAAGGTGTAAATATTTTTAAAAACATTTTTCTTTGAGTTTAAAATTTTTGAATTTTGAATTTTTATAACTCAAAACTTTTTTCATTGTTATTATTTTTGAAATAATATAAAAAAAATATTCCTGAAGAAGCCAACAAATTGTGGGCGAAATATTGAAATAAATAAATATATTTGTTTTGTTACAAACATTTTTATAAAAAGATCTTAAGCCTTAAAATTAAATTTATTAGGAAAATGGCAATATTTTTGCTAGTCAAAACTTTTACGAAAATAATACTCCCGGCATTCACAGGGGGTAGCGTTTTATTAGTTTATACTTTTTTCCTTATTATTATTATTATTATTTAGTGCTTTTTTTATTCATTTATTTATTTATTTTTTTGTTTGTATATATGTTTTTGTTTGTTGTAGTGTTAATTTTTGTACAAATAGTGTGTAAGTTAGTATTAATTCAGGTCCAAAAATGAACCTTTTCAAAAAATGTTTGTTGTATTTTTCAGCTGTCTATATGCCGACGACATTTCGTTGGTGCTAATCAACTCATCAGTAAAATTCTTAAAAGTTTTTCAAGCCTACTGATGAGATGATTAGCACCAACGAAATGTCGTCGGCATATAGACAGCTGAAAAATACAACAAATAATTTTTGAAAAGGTTAATTTTTGGACCTGAATTAATACATCTCAATTGGCTCTTAAAGCAAATAAATAATTAAGTTCATGTTTAATTTAGTATTATAAAATTTACTTTTAAGTTTAATTCGTAAGATTTTGAAAAAAAAACAAATTTGTGTGAAAAATTTTCGGCTTTCATTGAATCCAAAGGAATTTTTCCAAGTTACCAATTCGGCTTCCGCAAGGAAAATAATACTGTTCAATCTCTAATACGAATACGAAATTTGGTTAATAAAAACTTTGTACAACAGAAGTCGACGGCAATGGTCTTACTAGATGTTAAAGCTGTCTTTGATTCTGTATGGCATGACGGCCTTATCTACAAAATGATACAATTTGAAGTACCTAATTTTTTATTAAAAATTATTCAAAGCTCGCTTTCTATCGAGGCGGTCTTTTGCAGTTTATATTGGAGCATCTTGTTCCGAAAATTTCAATATTCCTGCAGGTTGTCCCTTTCTCCAATTTTATATAATTTATATACCTCAGATCTACCCCAACTTGAAGGCTCCATCATGTCAGTATTTGCCGACTATACAGCAATATTATGCTCTGACATACTTTCTGAAAGCATAATCGCCAACTTAGAAAGAGATTTAGAAAAACTAGCTACATATATACAACAAATGGAAAATTACTTTAAATGCAGACAAAACCCAGGCTATATATTTTACTAGAAAAAGAAAACCCTGTTATACTCCTCAACGAAATATCACTTTCCTAAATAAGGAACTTGAATGGGAGCAAAGAGTGAAATATTTAGGAATAATAATCGACCCAAAAATTAAATTTAAAGACCATATTCAATATATAATAAACAAATTCAACATTTTCACTCGTGTGATGAAGAGTGATCTATTTTCGGTGCACCACTCAGTGTTGACTGCTCCGCGTGGTTCTAGCCTTCAAAAAGACTGGCGATTATTTGCTTGGAAGTGCTTCTAACGCGAACAAAATTTTGTTGGATTTTACTCACCTTAAAACACTCCTACACGTACATTCACGATTTATCACCTGTTACAATGTCATAGACATGTTTCGAAGCGCCACAATCGCATTTTTTAAGCATTTCTTTCGATCAATCGACACCAGCCTTTTTTGGAGCGATTGACAAATTGTGTGGTATCCAATGCGAATCGTTTTGACCGTCAAATGTTTATGTTATATTGAATGTACGCTGGTGCCACTAATATCCAAGATCGTCTCAATCTCACGATATGACGATCATATGACAATCTTGCAATATCAGATTGCGCACACCATCAATGGTTTTCGAAACAACAACTGACTTTGGACGACTTTCGAGAAACTCGTTTTGGATGTGAATTACGACCACGAATGAATTCCTTGGCCCTAGATAGAGCTGCAGCGCCAAAAATTGCATTAAGTTTCTTCATCTAAAAATAACTGCACTGATTTGTTCTAGAATAAACTACGGTCAGATAGTGCAAAAATATTCTCAGTGTACTTTTGTGAGAGCCGCATAAATGCATCGCGCCCCAAGAGGCATGCTGTGTAACTCCACCTTAAGGATCCAAACTCAGCTCTAATGCACTGGTATAAAATAGAACGTACAGAAGACAGCGACCACGCCTCAGCCCTGTTGCTTTTTGCGCAGCTGGTCTGCCAACTTGTTTTTTATTCTTCAGTATAAATATATGAATATTTATAAAGTTAAAAATCTTGTATATTATTTCATATTGCTTGCAATTTAAAAATCTGCATAAGAATTTAAATTTTAAAATTCAAGCCATGAGGATGTGTTTAAGACAACATTATAAAACCGAAATCGGTTTAAGTAACAAATGCCACACACTTCCGTCAAAAGTTGTTGTGCAAAATATGTATTAGTCAAAGTTTGTAGCCACTAAGTTGCAAAAAAAGCAAATTTGATTTATACATTTCTTTAAAGCAAACATTTTTACAATTGTTTATTGTTGTAATGCAACTGTTGTTACATTTAAAAACTTCCGCTTCCATTTAAATCTTTGTTTTCTTTTCGTTTGGTTTATTCATTTATTTATTCTTGTTCGTTTACAATTGTTTGCATATGAATTGAGTTACTTAACAATTTTATTATTAAAAATACATAAATGAAGTTGAAATGTTGTATAAATGCATAAAAAAAGTTCTATATGTACATACATACATAAGTATTTGCCTGCCTTAAAATTTATACATGCAGAAAGTTGCAATTGAGGGTGTTCCATAAAAATGTTCTTAAGACTACAACTGTAACTTATAAGATATCTGATGCTATAAACACAACAGGCTACATGAACACACGACTACTGTTATGGTTATGGGGTCCTTGTGGTATATTTCCATTAATTTCAGTTTATCTTTTTCATCGATAAGTATTTGTATAGGTTTTGTTAGAACGATTTCCAGAGTTTTTAAGATCTTTATCCCATAATCTTTTAGAGTCTGAATTTGACAAATTGAAAAAATTGAGTCATTCTTGGACCATTCTACCTTGAAAATGTCGCCGGCTTCATATGTGACCTTTACTCAGCTACTTAAATATTTTGGAAGCAGACGCTATAAAAAATATAATAAAAATTGAAACGGAGCAATGCTGCTACTTATATTGATTGTTTTTTTTTTTTTGTTTGGTTTTGTAGAAAACAAGTTGCGTCAGTTGCAAAAAAGTACTGCTGGAAATGACCAAAAATTTGCAAATTGCAAAAAAGCACGACCGGATGTATTAGTGTGATAAAATTGCAAAATTTAAATTCAAACATTTGTAAGAAAGCACAATACTTACAAAAAGCGGTACCATTGCAAAGGTGCAAAAATCATCGCTATTCAAACAAAAATTCATTTAAAATAGTTGCGCAACGTTACAATATGCGACTAATGCCAACATGTAAAGGAAGATTTGTGAACAATTGCAAAATGCAGACATTCGGATCAAATAGGCCTTTAGAAATTAAAATATTTGCAAACCTCACAGCAGGGTGGGAAAGTGCGGAATTTTGCCATAACATCTAAATTTGCAGTGAAGAATTTAAAATCTTGTCTGGAAAATTTAAATAGTTCCAGAAACAACTGCTGAAATTCAAATTGCAAACAGCTGCTCTCAACTGCATTTCCGTAAATATTTGCACTTTTTCGGTAGCATACATTCTTGCAAACGTTGAAAATTTTTGAAAAACAGTTGAAAGTAAATTTTTGCAATTTGCAAATTTTTTGCAAATTTTTTGCGATTTCAACTTTCCATGGAGCGGTTTATTATGAAGAAAACAACATTTCAATACAATTTTTGAAATTCACAAATATTTTTTTTTTTTTTTTGGGAATTTGCAGGGATTATCTTTTGTGTTCCTTTCAATACATTTTTTAATAAAACGGTTTAAAACTAGTTAGTTAGTTTGTTTTTTATTGAGACTTAATTTTTTTCTACATAAAACGATTAGCCAACATAATTGATCAGGAAACTTAAAACTATAAGTATTATTTTAATAACATTTTTCTATCGACAAAGCATCTGGCTTATTTGACTTAACAGAATTTACAAAAATTATTTTACATATGTTTTGAAAAATAGTGCTTGCTCCCGGCACTTACTGGTTTAAAACTAATTTTTGCAATATGCAAATTTTTTGGACATGTTTATGCTCTAGGTGCAATAGCTTCTTTTGCGACGATTTAACGTTTTCCGCAAGTACTATAAGCTAATTTTTGCAATGTGCAAAATTTTAACAAATTCTTGCGTCGTCGCATTATTCGTAAGTGTTTCATGCTTTTGAAGACCTATATAAAGTCAATGCTTGCTTGCACATTACACATTTTTCACCTCTTCTGCATGTTGGCACCTG